>JAWNNL010000754.1:0-600000 GCA_035045005.1 Liodrosophila aerea
CAGGGTTACAGAAGTTAAACCATTTATCAAAAATATAGATAATCATTATAATATAAAAAATGTATTATGACAATGTGAAGCAAGAGGATGGGAGCATCGGCAATTTAACTTTAGGAATTTCTAATAGACTAATTACAAAGGTTTTCTTTTTTATTTAACACGGTTTTTTTTTGCTCAGTGTTGGTTGTAGTTGACTGTGGGTTGGGTCATTACAGATTTATCGCAACGTTGTGTAGGTGTGCAGGATTTATGCACAGTTTGCTGAGAGCGACAACAGTAACGATGCCAACAAATCACAGTCAGAGTACAGTAACAGCAACAGCAACAACAGCAACAGCTGAAAGAGAATCAGCAGCAGCAGCAACAACAACAGTAAGTACACTAATGATTATGTGGTATTGGCATCAAGGAACAACAACAATAACTAATGGTCTCTGGCAATGGCCAACAATGGCAAACGGCGATTTAAAGTCTGGGTGTGTGTGGATGTGTGGGTGTGTGTGTCTGTGTGTCAGTGAGTATGCTGATTATCCACACATAATATGCGGTAGGCCTACGGTTGTGTCTGTACCTGCTCCTGCTTCTCTCATTTCTCCGACCAAGGCTCCACATGGTGCACTTTGGGATGTGGCATATCACTTAATGTGTGGTTGGCTTCAAGCGGAAACGGAAACGCCCCACAAATCGTGGCCTAATGATCAGCTGTTATTTAATTAATTCGTTGATAACAGCTGCATGGCCAAGCGGAAATGAGCCACAGAGAGAGCCTCTTCCCAATAATTGACCAACTGCCAAACTGACTGAGTTGGTCAGTCTGGTCAGTTGCTCAGTTGCTCTTCAGCCTGCAACCAAAACTCAATCTACATGATTATACTGTGGTCAAGTCTCGTGGCTTACTGTAATATTCCTGCAGCTCATTAGATATTCACTTGAAACTACATTATGGATAAGCAAATGATGTTACAATCCTCAAACACTTATTAAATACTTATGATTAAGAGATTAATTCAATTATTATTTATGTATTCATGCAACACGTACTAACTTTCATGGAGGATTATTATTAAAAGAAAATAAGGAATAGTTGCTTAAATATTGTTCAAGAAAGTTCAATGGGAAATATAATTCTAGGAAAATTCTTTGGCACTGAAATGGAATACATTGTTGCTTATGAAGAACCTAATATACTATATGAGGTAATCAGTGGGTTTACTCAAGTGTTGATATTATATAGATTGTACTTTCATTATAAGCTAAAACTTTAAATTGGAACCGATGCTTAACTCTGATTTTCTTTAAAACAGTTCTTCGAATAAGAAACTCAAGTAGTTGATAATTATAGACGCAAAAGGGCAGGGGAAAATACATTTCAAACATGGCAACATTTACAACACCTTCGGTTACAGGTACACCTCAATTGGTAGTAAACTGTTTAACTCAAATGTTATTTATGAGAAGACCATAAAATATTACCACACCACATCACAAATTGACAAGAGTCACAGAAAGCGCAGAAGGGGGAAGTAAAGGAAATATGAAGTAACTGTGGGAGATGACAGACAGAGAGTGTGAGAGAGTGTGTGTAAAGCCTGGGTATGGTGGGGAATTGTGTTTGCATCTGTGGGAAACTTTTGAGTCTCTGTGTATTGGTGCGATTGCATGCGGCATCATTAAGCCCGCCATTTTGGGTGCTTAAAACTTTGCATCACTTTGCAACTGCAACAGCAGCAAGAGTAGCAACAGCATTGCAACTGTAAAAGCACAACTCGAGCTCCCTGTAAAAAGAGACGTAATTTTTAATAGTTTTGCAATTAAATCGTAAAATTTAACAACTTTACGCAGTTCTTAACGAAATTGCATTGGGCGCGTTGCACGCGAAAATCTGACACTGATGCATTTCCGTTTTCGTCTGTCGCCTAACTTTGGCAATGTCCTCACTTCCCATCCTTTCACTAGCCACTCCCTACTCCCTACTCCCTTCCATATAGCGATATAAATGCCACCATAACCACTGTGCATCTCCGTTCAGCATAATGAGAACATTTCTGAAGTTTGCTGATTTTCTCCCATCTTCCTTTGGGTTAACATCCCGCTTTCCTCGCCGTTCCTTCTTCGTTTTGCATCCCGTCGTTTTTTCGATAGTTAACTTTATATTTTCATTCTTATCTTTAAATTAATAGTATTTAAAAAGTGTTTACGCAACTGTGGCAAATTGGCACAGCTGCAAAAGTTTTAATTCATGGCATAATTAATGAGTATAATTTGAGAGATATATAAACTATTTGATCTCTGTCATTTGTATTGTTTTAAACAGAGTTGTGCGGCGGTTGCTTTTGTCAAGAGTTATTGTACGAAATAATAATATAATGTTTGTCTGTGACTTTTCAGGAATTTTAATTTAAAAATTTCAATGCATTTTAACAAGGATTGAAAAACTCGGTTTATGAGTTTAAAAAGGATTTTTAATTTCAGCATTTCTTTGACAATCAGACACACAATAAAGTTTTTATACTTAAATAAGAAAATGGAATATTAATTTTAAGTTTTATTTATTTTTTGTTAAATTTGAAAGCTTGGGCTCACTTTTTAATCAATAGCTGGCTATGAGCATTTGTGGCCAACGATTATAAATCTTGTGACCGCAAATGTTTTTGCCAAGAAAAAGTCTGTTGTCAGCGACCAGAATCTATCGTATTAGCCCATAATTTATTTGCACAATGCCAAAGCCAAGAAGAAGCAGAAGATATTGAGGGAACTCTATGGCAGTTCAAAATTCACAGTAAAAGTATGGCGGAGACAAGAGGAAATGCAGTGTTGGTTGTTGTTGTTGTAGCAATGGTGGTATTGGCGGTGCTTGTCGTGGTTGTACGGAGCAGTAGGAAGGTGCAATTCATAGGAATTCCATCAATTCAAAAAGCATGCTCTATTCCAATTTCGAATCAAAGGCATCCAACTGTGCTCTGCTGGCTCTGACCCGCACCACATGCCAATTGACGGCGCGGAGGGTGGGGAATGGGGAATGGGAAAACCCAACAGTTGACCCGCACCAGAATACTTTGGCCTGGGGCTGGTGTCGGGGCCATGACCAAGCTCCTCTCATCATAAATACAAAGCAGGCAACGCTTTGTCAGTTTGCCCCGTTTCTGACACTTTTATTGGCTCTCGTGTCGCTGAAAGGTGCTCAACAGCGATATGCCAGTAGTATCCTGCAGCAGCACCACTATCGTTGCCTAACTAACGACACCACTACCACCACCTACCTCCCCCTACCACCCGCCGGATACGATTGGACATCGCAACGCACGTCTTTGTGCAACGCAAATGAAATTGAAAATTTTTATGATGCCAACGCTGCCGGTACAACCTGCCATCTCCAAATGGGGCAAGCATGGCATAAAGATAGACGCAGGCAGGAAGAGAGGGGATAGGGAGAGCTGTGTGGCTGCTTGGAATGTTCTTGGACTGGAAATTTAAGCAGCTGTATAAAGTTAGTTAATCTGCTGCTGATTAAGAAGCGTCCAACTTCTTGGCATTTACAGCATCGAGCGCCAACACTGGCCAATATAATTTTAATAGCCCCTCCAATGGGCGACACGCGTACTCAATTCGCCACTCCCAGTCCCAATTCGCCCTCCTCCTACCACTCCACTATTCTCAGCCAATGTTTATGAGCTTTGCGCATCTTAACCAAAAACTGCAGCTTAAATATTTTACGAAAATTCAAGAGAGTTTTCCACAAGCAAAAAGTAGCTGGCAAGTAACAAGCTTAACCGCAAAAGTTTTAAATCAACTTTTGTTGTTGTGCTTTTCTTATTGTTATTGTTCCTCCTGTTGTTGTGGTGGTTGCTGCAAAAATAATACAGAGTGCGCCCGCGCGATCGGCATAACTATAACTTCCGATTCCGTTGCCCATAACTGGAGTCGAGGAGTAGAGCGCGAGCGGTGCTTCGGGCTGGGTGTTTTAACGTACAAATATTTACACTTAGAAAAGAAATCAACCTGAAATAAACTAAGGTAAGCATTTTCTTTTTAAATAATTATTTCCTCTTAAAATATTTAGATTTTACCTTAAAAGAATGTAATGATTTATTTAATTATTTGCAGACTAAAGTTAAAAACTTAAACTTTAAAATAAAATTAATACTTTCACGAAAACCATTGTTAATTTTTTTTTGAGTGTATTAGAGTTTTGTGCAAGTTTTTACTTCTCTCTCTGCTGCCACCCTTCTCTCTCTGAGAGATGCAATTTGCATGAGCGGCAAACACCCACGAACAACTAACAACTACTGCTTGACAACAGCAACACGCAACAGCAGCAGAAGTAGCAACAGCAACAACAGCAACAACAATAGGAGTGGCAAGCAAACTTCCGGCTGATGAATAAGTGTCGGCGTGGCCATGTGGCTGCGCCTTGCTAGACTTAATAGACTAGAGACGAGGCGGAGGCGAGACTGAAGCGGGTTGCTTGTTGGTTGGGCGAGGCAATGGGGGCGTGACTATTGCATAGCTCCTTGTTTGTAATGTGTGTTTGTGTGTGTGCGTTTAGTTTGTTTAAATGTAAAAAATAATAAAAACAACTTCCTAATTGCGAAAAATAAAAATCAACAACTGCCCGCAACAGCAGCAGCTACAACAATAACAGTAATAGCATCTGATATCAAACAATGGGCTAACCTAGTCAATTCATGTACACTTGAACAGTAACAGAAAATTAGGAAAATAATTAAAGAATAATCGAGCAGGGAATGTGGAAAGCAGAAACAGGCGAAACGACACTCTTTACATGATATATGGTAGTCGATGTAGTCCGATACGTATGACGTATAATCTCAAATCTATTATATTCAGCTTAATATAAAATACTTAAACTAAAAGCTTAAGTTTCGCTATCATCGTGGTTTATTTGACATCTGCATATTTGCTTAAATTTTACACTTAAAACTGAAGAGAATTTGTTATAAATATACAAATATGTTATACAGCTCAAAGATAATAATAATATTATAATATTCAATTCAATAATTTTTGAGATAATTTTAATTAAATTTAAATATTTTAAAATTAAATATATGATGATATATTTTATAATATTTGCAAGATTTATACTTCTATTACTTGAAATGAAGCCATCTGAATCGTGACAGTTAATAGCTAAAAAAGTTAAAGCTATATCGTTATAATGAATTTATGCAAATTACAAAATTGGTAACAATTAGTGGCAATGTTGCCCATTGTACAGCCAGTGTCGCAGTTGGGGAGCGCCGCAGCCTGGCATAAATTTAACGGAGAACAACTCGGACTTCCGTTTTGACCGAACGCAATGTTGTTATGCAGCCTGTGCGGACGTTGCTCGGCCGCGACTACAGTGTGGGTGTGTGTGCGGGGTGTGTGTGGGGTGTGTGAGTGTATGCGTGTGTAAAAATACGGTTTAACAAAAAGTAAGTGGGCCCAGGGCAGAGAAACAGCAAACAGTGCCAGCCAGCAAACAAACAACCCAAATGAAGTTATACAAACGCTGATAGCGTACAGCAGCAGCAGAAGCAGCAGCAGCAGCAGTAGCAGCAGTTATAACAACAGCAGTAACAACAAAATGGCAGGCGAGTCTCCCCACAAAGGCCTAAGGCCTGTAAAAACTGTCGGCTCATATTAATTTCAGCTATCTCAGTGATGTTTTACATGCGTACAGATATCTTTCGCTCTTGTTGTTGTTGTTCTTTTATATATATAGAGATATACATGTATATGTATATTTGTGTATGTGTGTTGCTGTAGTTGTTATTGTTGTGCGTTCGCGTGCGCGAGTGTAGCAATAAATTTGATTTGTTTAGCAATTTGTTGCATATCGCATTGCGCATACGCCCCGTGCATTCATCTCTTCATGCAGTCACGTCTGTCGTCGTTGTTGTAGTGGCTGCTGCCTCTCCTCTACCCTTTCTGCAGTTGCTTTAACGATGAATAACGTGTTTTGCATTGTTGTTTTTGCTGTTGGTCTTTTTGCTCGCCAACTGCCAAGTTTATGCGACGTTTTATGCACTACAACCGACAATAATTTATATTGAAATATGTCTGTATATAACAGTATATCTACTGCTTCCACAGTCACTACTCTGCTGCTGCACATCAGTCTGTCTATGTATGCTCCCTCTCTCTATTAGTTGTGCACACTTGTGGTATACGTAATTTAGAATGTACTCTGCCATGCAGTTCATTGCAGAGCATCATCACTGTCAAAGAGTTTCATTTAATGAAATAAAGTATATTATGCATTTGTGTTGTCCGTTGACACTTTGGTTCATTTTTGTTATTTAATATTTATTATCTCGATCATTGTAGTGTTGATTTAGAGATTGCATATCTTTAGTTTATTTATGCAAATTTTTGAAAAGGTTCTGTTAGTGTTTTGAAATCTTTTTACTCTCCCCATTATGCATTTGATTAAGCTTGACAATAGTGTTTTTAATTTAATGTAAATTTTGAACAAACTTTGAGTTTATATATAATTATACTACAAAAGTTATGTTCATAAAATATATAAAAAATTATTAACACATTCATGACTCATTTAACTTATAAACTAATGCAGTAATCAGATTTAAATCAGTTTCGCTCCTTCTGTTCCACTCTTTCGAGGCAAATGAAATGCTCATTAGGCCAAATATATTCTTGGCATTTCGCTGATAAATGGCTCGCTGCGGCAATTGGCAACATTTGCAACAAATTGCTCTGGACCGTAGTTAAGAAATCGCGGAATGCGCCAAAAAATGCAGTAGTTGGCCAACCCAGATAGACAGACAGAGGGAAGCTCGTGCTAATGCCTCGGTTGTGAGCAATTTAATAATTAATAAGAATTTAGCACACATTTTATTTAATTTATTACTCAATTAGGTCATTGCCGTTACAAAAATTTAAGCACTCAGCCCCAGCCCTGGCACCAGTGATACTTGTAATTAAGCGCGCGTGTAATTAAACAATTTTCAGGCCACAGGCGGAACATTATTGTGTCGCTCTGGTGGGAATGGCGACACCACTCTACTCTGGTGATGGAGCTATAGCAGGGCTAGTTGGCCCGGTTGTCCTTGTCGCTGTTTTGCAGGGAGCGTCATTAGGGATGCTTTGTGTGCAAATTTGATTTCATAACATTTTGTCAGTGTTTCGCCTCGATTTGCCGCCTTTACGATGCACATAAATTTTACGAGCAAGTTGAACTTATAAATAGTTGAAGAACTGCCGCTGTCTGATGTCCCCAATGAGGCAAACGCCATTCCAGTATGAAGTGACGATGAGGATGGCAATGATGCTAAAAATGACGTTGATAAAGATGCGAATGAATGGCAATGGGGCAATGGGGCAACGGGCCGTGTGGGGTAATGGGAAGAAGGAAACCAACGCCACGATAAAGTTATTGAGCGTGGCCAAGGAATAACTCTCAGAATGACTTTGCTATTCATTTTCAGCGCTCTTTCAATTTATTATATACTAAAAGTGATAAAGTCGGTAGCAGATCTTAAAGCAATATTAATATATTTTAAATTTACTTAAAGGTCAACTACATTATTTACATTTAATAATATTTATATTCACTAAAATCTTTCATCAAATTCATAATGCACACTCACTTCTAACGGATTCCTTATTGGTTTTATTTAAACTATTTTCAAATTAATTTAGGTATTCAGTAAATAAAATATAGAGTCCACAGAGTATGTATTAGAAATTTATGCAAAATAATATTATGAGTCAAAATTTTGATTAAAATCTATTCTTACTAACGGTATTTCTAACAGTAAGATTAGATCTGGCTTAAGATTGAAATTAACTCATCTATAAATATTATTTACATTTAAATTTAATGCAGAACTTTTGTTGAAAATATTAGTGAAATTTAAAGATTATTTTATTTGGTTTCCATTCATGTTTTTGCCTTAATTTGCCTTTTTTAATGTGCTTGATTGAAATGGTTTTTATCAGAGACATAAAAAACATAGTTTTCATAACAGATACTGTAATATATAAAATAATATTAAATATTCATATAAATGTATGTTTGTGTGTGTCTGTGTTACAATGTGTTACGTGTGCAAAGAGTGAAAATACTGAGCAGAAAAGAAGAAAGCATTTGGCTGGCGGCAAAAAAGAAAATAAGTTAAACCTCATATCTGATTGAATAATAATGTGTGCTTAAGGATTTAATGCGCTGCTGGCAGCAGCAGCTGCTGCGATCTCAGCCTCAGTTTGAAGGCCAGGAGCAGACACAGACGCAGACACAGACATTGGCAGAAAATATTACCAGCCAATCCCAGATCAGGCCATTTTGTTGTATTTGTTTTGTCTTGTGACTTCTGCTGCCACTCTCTGCAGTAAATGGCACTTGGAATAAAAAAGAAATGCAAAATTACAACAATAAGAGAAGAGTAACATCATTGAAAGGCAAGGACTCTGCTCCCCATTCGCCTGGGTCCCAATAGAGAATTTGTTTGCCTGATGCTGATTGCCAAAAAGCAGAGGCAAGCACGTTGAAAACCAGCATACTGAAGAACTACTACACACACACACCCACACCCACACTCAGGCTTGTGTGTATAATACAATACATTGAAAAAATTGAATTTTCTTATCACACGTTTTCAAATTAACCCAAAAAAAAAACATCATAGCGCCACGAGCATCCCTTGAGGTACCCAATCCCATAGGGTTGCATGTCAAGCTTATTTGAATTTCTAATACTGCTTTTACCCCCCACCCCTCACAGTATCCTACCCTAAATACTGCCTTCGTGTTGTTGTGCTGGCTATCATCATTAGCAGCACATTTAGATAGACACCCACATGTGAGATCTGCTAGCATTTAACTAAAAAAAATAAAACGAGAAAAATCAAGTGAGTGTAGAAAAAAATTACACATTTTCACTATCTGGCTGGGAGTCAACTGTTGACATTAATGATAATTTACTGCAAAGTAGGGTTTTTTTGGGTTTGTTCGAATTTGCCCCCCATTGACCGTAATCCCTACCTTGCCCAACTTGATTTCTTTGTGAAAATTTTGATTTTATTTTATTTTATATTATATTATTTTTATTTTTTTATTTTTTTTAATGTCACAGAAATTTAGCTAAAAACTGTTTTCCACATAAGTTACTGCAATACTGAATTTGAAAAGTTCTTAAGAACAACGGAGCGCAATATCCATAGAAATAGCATAAGGAAGATACTACCTTTTAGTCTCAAGCCAGCACTAGCAGGAGGTACATTAGATGCAAATTTACCCTTTACGTTGCCTGCTGGTGTGTATCTAGCCACAACGTACCACTTTCCAGTTGCCCTGTAAAAATACACTGTAATACTATCCAAAATGTAGTATTTATAAGTTTCACTCACGACTGAGCCTGGCCGACACCGAGGTTCGTGCTAGACTTCCAAATCAGTTGGGTAAAGTGCCCTGTTTCAGGTGAGAACTGAGGAGTTCGATAGTCATATAATTTGATTTCATCGTACCAGTTTTCAACGCAAGTCACTGGATCCGCTGTGGTATAGCATAGGTTTTCACCATAGGGTCCTTCTGAATGCTTCATTACGTCTTGTTCTGCAAGTTCCTTATGATTATAAATATTTTGATTATTATCCAGATTAAAACCTTTAAAAATTTTAAAATTACTTACTTTAGCATATGCCTCACTAGCGGTTGTAAGGCCTTCATCAAGTTTAAGATCTGGACAATTATGCTTTTTTCGATAATAATTATGCTCCTCCAGTATTTTATCCTTAAAAGCTGCCATACACAGATGGACCTGAAGAAAGTATGTAAAAATGTTGAAATAGATAATTCGAGAGACTACACTGTCCTTGAGGATTTTCTCTTACCATTGTTAGAACCGTTACTATTGAGATCAGTATACAACACTTGGAGAACATTATCGATAATTTATTTAAAATCCCCAAAATGTATATGGTTTACAATAATTTAGTAAGAGAGATAAAAATTGTATGAATTGTGATTTGGAGTATTACTGGAATGTGTACATATTTGATAGTTATGTCATTGCAAATAAGTTTTGAAAACTAAGTTTAATGCAGTTGAATTTTTATTTAGCTGTTTGAAGTGGAGAATATTTGAACACCTGATTGTTTTGAGTCCGATATCCATCTGTATAAATTTATATGTGTACTAAATCAATGTTTGTAGCTTAAACACATTGATAATTCTCTTCCAAACCTTTAACAGAAATATTATGAGATTCCAACTCCTGATATAGCTCTGATGATCAGTTTGAAATGGAGCGAGTATCTGTTTCATTTTCATTAATGCTACCCGTCGGATATGCTACCCGTCATCAAAATACTCACTCAATTTGATACCACATAAAAGGCTAACAATTTCGTTGCCATCGTTGGAAAATTTACGGGTAATGCATTTTAGCATTAAGGTCCTTAAATGTTTAACACATTGCCATGTGGCGTTTGACTGGCTGACGGATTACCCAAAGAGCTAACAATGCGGTTAGACAGGGGAACGAGTGCTGTGGGGCGTAAGGGGAGCGGTTCAGAGTCAAAAGCGTTACGGAGTTCTTCAATTATTTTTGTTGCTCGAACGCAGCGAACGTAGAGAATAATGCGATGCGTTCATATCGTCAGTGATAGCAGGATAACTCTATTAGTGCCATACCCCCAGCACCACACTTGTGCATACACACACACACACACACACATGCTGTCAGATATTAAATTTTTTGCTGTGCGTGGAGTTGCGCCAATAAAAGATGGCGACGAGCCAAAGCTCGCTTCAGTGTCCTGTATATCCAGTGTCCTGGCATTGACAGCTTCAATGTGCACACTGTGTGAGTATGCTCGTATGTGTGTGTCTGTGTGCGAGAGTGTGTCGAACGATGGATGAGTTGTTGCCGCAACGCATGTGGCTGATGCTTTGGGCCATCATTGTTGACAACAATATCAGCGACAGCAATTGCAAGAACAGCAACAACTATAACTAGCAACAAAAATGAGTAACGAATGAGAAGCTTAGTATTCACTGCCGACTATGAAAATACCCTCGTTTATTTAGATATTAGATAATTTTGAGTGTGGCTCAAATAATAATTCTCAATAATAATCTAGTATGTACCAGTAGTAAGGATGGCGAAATCAGGCGGAGCTGCAGAGCTAATGAATCGATAGAAATGCGGCATTTGAATAGAGAGAAATAATAGTTTTATTTAAAAGCGTATAAAGTTATTCTTAATTAAAAAACTCCATATTAACACAAACATTGAAAAGATGTTAAAGGTATATTATCGTTAATAAATAAAAGATTCCTGAAAGACGAATTGGAATAGAAATCAGATCTACCCAGTCTTTCAAGGCGAAATACATGTGGTGAGGGAATTATAATACCCTTTGCCAGAGACTAACGGGGAGCAACAACAACTACATATACGAGCAGTTGGCTAAAACGCGGTTGTCAGTTGCGAGTTGGTAGGGCGATGGCAACTGCTGCAACTTTACTTTGTCATCCGTTGGGTTTTCGTTGTAAAATGTCAATTTGGGGCCCGTGACGAAGATTTATTGTGTGCAGCGCGTTCAGTTTGATAGGCGTGTTTAAATATCTCATTCAGTCCCCCTCCCCCCCACCTATCCAATCCTATCGATAGCCCCAAAAAGTCACGCAGCATGTGAGAGTAAACTGCGCATTAGCATATGATAAAGGGGCGTGGATCTCTGCGTGTAAATGCTTGACTTTAACTGCTACTTCTTGATTAAATTTATGCACAGAAATAAGGAAAAGAAATCTGTGTAAAATAGATGAAATTGCAATTTCAGTAGCAAACTGAATTTAATGATAATTTCTAGTGAAAAGAGTAGGCATTGATTTAACGAACATATGTTTTGGTTCTGGTTGTGCCCTAACAAAATCAAAAAATGGTTAACTTAATACAAAAGGAGCTACACTGACGTCTCATTTCGCGTATGAAGTTCATGGTTACAAGATCTTAGGATACATTACAAACAAACGCAAATCGACGAATAATGAAAATTAATTCAATGTTTACAAATTCTTGTTTTTAACTAATGTCTCTTAAACTATGATGTGTTCTTGAAAATTATTTTCAGGTTATAAATAAAAAAAAAATATTAAATTATAATTTTAATTTTAATTCATTATTTAGTTTCAAAACTATTGCGTCAATTGGTCATTAGAATAACGCCAAATAGAGAAGTTTGTAGTTTTTTAATATTTCGGAATTTTGTGAAATTCAATTATGGCCAGCCAAATTAAGAATAAGACTACCGAAACCTAAAAATTTTTTAATTCTGGGATTTATCTTGCCACAAAGGTCGCGATTCTTTGCAGTGGCTTTTGTTCGATACTTTCGCCTAAAACTTATTGATATTCACTGCGGCGTTTTTTATTAAAATAAGCCAGATTCAATACAAACTGTCAGTGAAGAAGATAGCCGGGGACTTTGGGCTAAAACTAAACTAATTTCAAGCGAATACCTATTGCCATTTTCTGAGTACTGTTCAATTTTTCGAGCTGTGGGTGGGCAAAACTTTAGCACTGGGCCGAGAACAAAAGCCACAGTCTGCGTAACCAACTGGACGAGCACACCTTTCTCTCCCTGTAGCACCAAATAAACCAGAGCCTCTGACATCCATAGCAATGCATTTACACAAAGACACACACCACACACACACACACACATGGAGAGAGTTGCCCGTGACCGACATTCGATGAATTGACCAATGCAACTTGTTATTTTTGTGTGCAACAGCGCGTTTCATTTGCTGCCAGGAGGTGTGGCACACGAGTCAGAGTGTGTGGTGGTGAAAGGAACGAGGGGAAGGGGTTCTGCTGTTACCTTTGAAAGCTTTCCCGTTTCGATAGTTTTTCTGCCATTCGACAGCCAACGTCTGTTACACCTGTTCTCTGTTGTTGTTGTTTGTTTGCGTATTATTGCCTTTGGGTGGGAAATTGTTTGTTTGTTTGTATCTTGTGCGTGTGGCTGAGTGTGTGTGTGTGTATGAGCAGGTGAACATGAATTTAACGCTGACAATTGTGATTTTCACGTGTGTGTGTGTGTGCGTGGAGAGCGGAGGTAATACACTAGCCAAAGGTTTTAATTAGATTTTACTTCAGTTTCAGCTGTCATTTAACGTCCTTTCAAACGCTCGCATCAGCGTATAATTGCTCTTCTTCTGGTATTTTGTACTCCTTTTTTTCTGATACACATTCAAGTAGATGGAAAAGGAAAGAGTAAGATTGAAGGCACTGTCAGAGCTACTAATTATGTAATCTTAATTAACTTCACACACTCTCTGTACTCTTTACTTGGGATGAGAATAAGACTTCTTTGAAATTCAATATACTCGTACTACATTTCTATAGAGAATTTATTATAAGCTTAGACTTTTTACAGCTTTTCTTTATTAATTAATTTATGAAGAAGAACTTGTCCTTTTTATAGGTCACAAGAGGTGCACTGTCAACAGCAAGCAGAAGAAAAGTGTGAAGACGAGATTGGCTGGAAACTTTCGGAGGAACTGGAACCAGAATGACCGATGTACACCCTGTGGCGTCTTTTAGTCCAGTGGAATGGAAGGTGAACAAGTATATGGTAAAAATATGCATTTCTATTATTACTGCTATCAAATGTTCTTTTAATGTACTCTAAAATGCCAAAAAAGCGATAGTCGATAAAAACCGATATTTTTAGCTTCAATACAAATCACGGCGTCAGTTATAAAAACTCGGAAAGCTACAGTCGGATGCAACCGACAGTAGGAGACCCTGTACTTTCCTTCGCACACACACACGCTAACATACACTCACACATGCACACATAGCGCAAAGTCACACGCAACCACACATACGCTCGCGCTGCTCCCCCCTTACCTAGTACAAGGAATTGAATCTTGAATATCTCCGGTGTTTATTATCTGATTGGGCCGAAATTCACAGAACAGATAAAGATTATCATAAGATTATCGTATGCCAAAACACAAGTTTGTATGTTTAAAATTGTGGGTGTGGCAGTTATTCGCGGTTTTTGGGGGAGGGGGGGCAGGTATTAAAAATCTAAAACAAACTTGATCTGCTTGCGCTATAGGGGCATCTAACTGCCAAATATGATGTCTCTAGCTCTTACAGTTTCCGAGATCTAGGTGTTCATACGGACGGACAGACAGACGGACAGACAGACGGACAGACAGACGGACAGACAGACGGACAGACGGACATGGCTAGATCGACTCAGCTCGTCGTCCTGATCAAGAATATATATACTTTGTGGGGTCTGCCACGCCTCCTTCTGCCTGTTACATACATTTCGGGCTTGCACAATCTTAATAGACCCTTTTGTACTTTTTTAAAGTACAGGGTCTAAAAATGGAAAAGTATAAAATACAGCAAACAATTCGGAATAAAACTCCGATATAGTACAAATTAATAGCTAATGAGAAAGCCAAAAGCATCCAGTGTATGGATCGACTACGTTTGCTGCAATAAATGCAAAATATTGTTCTCCTGATAAAATGTGTTCCCCGCCTACTCACTTGTTTGCAGAATTTCTGGATAGCCAAAAAAAAAAAAAAAAAATTAAAATGGAAGAAACAGATATCGAAAAAGAATAAATTATGCATTAGTTTAATATGAATGAAAATTAAAAAAAAAAATATAATATTTCGTGTTGGACCGTGTTTGAAAAATTTTGAAACGTGAGTGTCAGTGCCTGTTAGAAAATTTTGGTTTTCGTGCCGTGTTGGGTCGTGCCGAAAAATTGCAGTCCATGCCCATCTCTACTTAGAACACAGAACTTGAGAAAGAAGATGCAACGCACCTATCGGATGCGTCCGACTGACTGTTTAAACAAAGTAAAATGCTCCGAAATATTAAGCTGAACATTTTAATAAGATCAGCTTGAATATAATCTTATGCAGTAAAAATAATAAACGAGTTTTTCATGAAAAATTGATATGAGTCAAACGCAATCGACAGTAATTTAAATTAAACAGAAGAACAGAGAATAAAAGCAATTATCTATACATAACTCAAATTTTGACTACCAAGAGGTAGAGATAAGAGGATAATCGTAATATATTTAAATAATATTTAAAAAACGGCAATGTATCGTAACTGATTTAAATGAATTCGCAGGAACTGCTGTGATATTTCGCTGGCAGTACTCGAGCTGTTGCAGTTGAGCCTGTTGAAAGTCACATTAAGTGTGTTTGTTGTTGGCATTAAGTTCCATTATGAAGATGAATTGTTGGCGCTGCATCTGAGTTCCGGGCTTAACTTCCCTCTTTGTTCTTCTTGTTCTCTCCCTGTGTGGTTGTTCCTTTTCTTCTCTGTCTCGTCCTGCCTTAAACTGTCGGCAAATGCATGAGTTTACCTTTCAAAGTTTAATGCCTGCAGGAGAGAGCTGAAGAACTCTGGCGTGTCCTGCCGTTTAGCTCTTGTGTTTATGTTGGGTTTCGTTGGGTTGCGCCTGGGTTAAGTGCTCCTTAAGCGCTTCTGTAAATGTCATCTATTGTGGAGACCACACATGCCACAACAGTGGGTTACAGCCACTGCAGTTGCAGCTGCAACTACTGTGGCTACTGTTGCTCCTGTTGTGCTCGCTTTAATACCTGCTGCATAATCTAATCAAAACTAATGAGGCTAGTTTATAAGTCAAATGTTATCAAGCAGAAATATATACAGAATTTATGAACTACTAACTAAAAGAAACAAAAATAATCTGGTAATAATAATTAGGTACAGCTAATCGACGAATGTCTTCATTGCATCATTCCTAAGCTAATTTTATAAAATTTAGAGTGTTTAAAAATCGAGTATGATTTGCTTTGCTTTCCGATCAAATGAATTTAATAATTTGTATTTATTTTTTAATTCCATACTGTCAAGTTACCCAAATTTGTTTCAATAGAGTTGAAGTATTTTATTTTCACAATAATCTTTGATCTACCAAATTCTTACCGCATTATGAGTGATTCAGAAGAGACCCCACCAACATTGACCACTTGTCGAGCACCAGGTTTGCCGCTGTGTGAACCCGAGGGGCCTGAAGTTAAGGAGGAATTTAATAAATATGTAAAAAGAGAGATACCGGAACCAGCTAAAACCATACTCTGTGACTGTGTCTATCGGGATGATGTCTCGGAAGAAGTGGAGGAGGAGACAAGTCAAAGCTTAGCTTCTTCCAAGGATGAAGAGTTACTGGAACATGAAATCGAAGAAGAATTTCATAAGATGAAGCAACGTGTGGATGCCATTGATAAGCTACTGTCGCTTAACACACCCGACTGTCCTTCTGTGGATCCCTGTGTGGATATGCAGACGGAACTGCTGCAGCATTCCGTGCCAGTTGAAATAACTCAACTGTTGCGAAACGGTCACAAGTTGCGCCAACAGTTGACTGATATGAAAAAGGTATCATTGGCAGCGAAACTGAATGTGAAGAAACTAAATAAGCTTTTCTGCTACGATCTGGAGGATGCGAGGAATCTGAATGCTGAAGTCAATCAGCTAAACTCTTTCATGCTGACAATGAAACGAGAGAATGCACTCTGTGCACAGCGTTATCGACATTTGCAGGAGGAGAAATATGATTGGGCGGAGTTTGATAAAGTTGTCTACGAGATCGTTGAATCTTCTAAGCGGGAACATGAGGGAATCGTCTCCAGAGTGGACTACAAGCTGCCCAAGCTTAAAGCTATCGATAAACTCAAACAGACCAAACTTCATATCAAAAGTATTCATGATGAGCTAGTTAAAAAAATGATCACTGGTAGAGCCAGTTTGCGCTTAGGACACGAGTTAAATGCGTACCTGCAGCGGAATGAGCAGCTCTTTACAAGGCCAAGCGTTAAATAAAAATCTGCCAGAAATTGTTCAATTTGTCATGTGATGCTGGGCAGGAAGAGTAGGAGGAGGAGGAGTTAAGGGGCTGAGGGAGTGCTGCCAGCAGGCGACAATGTTCGACCTAGCGTTTTGTTTTTCTTTTAGTTCATTTGCATTTTTCTTTTTTTTTTTTTTGGGTGGGACAACGACACGCCTTGATTATGTTGTTGCTGCGGCTGGGTGGGGCTGATGCTTGACCATCGGAGCAGCTGGAGCTGAATCGCTGCCACGTGACGGCAGCTGCTTCAAATGGCACAATTTTTTGTTGCTGCTGCTGTTCTGTCGTGTTGTTTGGGTGTATTTTCGGGCCTTACACCAAAATGTATTTAGCATAAAAATTTACGATAATGATGCCAACATCAACATCAACGAACGCACCAACCTCAAATTCCACATGCTACAGCAGACAAGCATTTGGCGTAGGCACAACAGTAGCAACAGACAACAACAGCAACAACAATAACAAAATCTAACGAGAATTGGAATACAGAATACAGAAGTGGGAGGAGGGAGGAGGTGGGGCTGCGGTTAGGGCAAATGTCATTGCTCTGTTAACGCAAAAAGTTAAATTAATATTTTTCACACTGACGAAAACTTTACATCCTCCTCTCATTTAAATTGATGAATTTTGCGGTTTAACCGCTGCGTCAAAGTCAACTGTTGTCTATCTTTTATGTATATGCACTGCTTCACAGTTGACTGTTTTTTTTTTCATATTTCATGTTGAATGTTGTGGCGTTTGGCTCTTTGGATTTTTAAAGCAGATTAGCAAAAGTTTTCTACAGTCATTTATATAAAAGTTGCCACATCAAAACACAACACTGTGGCATGCCACAGAGCTTGCTACAAGCATCCTGCTTGAATATTTGAGTAACCGAAAATTTGATATTGAGATAATCGCATTGGCATGTTAAATAGGTCGTTGACTAAGACCTAGTTAGAAGTTTGGCAAATTTTAGAATGAGTCAAGTTATTTTGATATTAGGGGGGAGTAGATTGCAAAGATTATTAGCTTCGATTGGAAACTAATTTAGCAAAACTTTTAAATTACATATGATATCCACAATTTCCTATACACCCAACCAATTTTGATATGTTTCTTGTTAAGCCTATTGAGTTAACAGAACGTTGTAAACTATTAGAAATTTTTAGCACATGTTAATAAATTTTCGTCGAATTTATTGAAGACTTAACTGGGTTATAGATCAAGATAAAGTTCCTTTATAAATATATCTGCGGTTAGTAAAAAACTATATTTAAAGTTCAAAGGGAAAGCAAAGTACTATTCAATTTAATGCTTTCATTTCCTCATCCTTTTTTGCTCTTCCTTTTTCTTGTAAAATAATTCAATTCAAATAGAATAACAAAATGCATTTTATTGAAATATCGAGATACATTTGGACAGACATGCCAACTGCAACTGTGACCGATTTACCTATTAAATTTGTGTAGTTTTTACTATGCACTTTGTTTACTTTTGCATCTGAACGTAAATTTGCATCTTTGTTGGAATTCTGTTGAGCAGCGCAAGGAGGCGGGAGTGGGGCAAGCCGGGGCAAGCCGGGGCAAGGACTGATGTAAGATAAAATAAGAAAATATACAAATAAATGCAATGGCAAACTAAGTATTTCTTATATGTTTTTTGTACATTTTTTTCAATCTATCTGGCTTAATACACACACCTGCATCGACAGTTCGTAGAGGACTGACTTCTGTGTGAGTGTGTGTGTGTATCTTTATGCACCTTACAGCTGGCATCTTTTCCATCATTCCATTCGGAGTGAGTGGCTGCAGTCGGCTTACAGGATATGCGCCAGTTACACCTTCCCTCAACATCTCCTCTTGCAGTTGAGCTCTGCAAATGCGTCTATAAATTATTCATTTATTTTGTTTGAGATGTTTGATGTGGCATTTCTAGAGACTCCAACGTTAAGGAGATCCAACATACACACACACACACACTGATGGCGATGCTATCTGTGTGCGATCTTAGTGGTCGCATTGTTGGCCAGGACTTTAGCTACAGCAGGTTGTGTGCAATGAGGGTAACTTTTGCCCGCATTTCATTTCATTGAATTCATTCATTTTTTAGCAGCTTTACCCGTCGTTAGACTTGCAACACGCTGGTATTCAGTTAGCTTTTTCTACACTCAGAAATAATATAATATTTTTAGTCATTAAAAAGGTGGCTGCTTGCAAAGAGTTTATTGAAAATGTACATAATATTGATTTAGTTTTAGATTTTAGATTTGGAATTAAAATATTTAAGTTATTTATAAAACTGAATTCTTTCAGTGTCAGTGTCTCACATGTTTTTGTTTGGTTAAAGCTTTGCATAAATAACATAAACACAAGTATGTGCACATACTACTCCTCTTCTACGTAAAAGGTCCATCCCTTCTCCTTCTGTCTAGAGTTCCTATAGTCTGCAGAGCGTCTTGCAAGTTGGACTCGACTGCTGTGATTTATTTTTGCACTCACTGTTTGCAAAAGTAAAATTGATTGAAGCGTTTGTTGGCACTCCAATTGATTTTACACCCAAGCTTTTGCCACACTCACACAAACATACACACACCTCCTCCACCCTGCTCCTTATAGTAGTGTCTGCCATGTCTTAGCTGTCGTCTTGTTGCTCGAGGCTCATCTTGTTTACAGTGGTTAAATTAACTTTGCTCAATTTGCTTTTTGTCGACAGCTCGGACATTCAGACACTGCATTCGAGACAGCTCGGCTGCGTGCTTGGTCCACAATAGGAAGCTTTGCTCAACCAAATTCCATTCCATTGCATTATGGTATAATTGCATAATTCGGTAATGAAATGACAGATGTACGTATTTATGTACACATCTACTGCTTTCGGGTAAACGAGAAGCCTTGGCAACTTATTGTGTAATAGACAATCAAATACCTTCAGACTTTGTTTGAGCATTCGTGTCTTCGTGTTAAAATCTAGATTCTAGAACAATGCCAGTCTATACAAGCAACAAACATACAAGGAATTAAATCTACAAAACATATCGATTGCTGTAAACATCTCAGGAATTAATATTTTCACAGTTTCAGAACAGATATTACATTGCTGCTTTGCCAACAGCGAACACATAAACACACAGAGCGGTCGTTTAATGGCGGGCCTCTTTCTGCTAGTGAATGCCGCTATTGGTCGATAGCTCTGTGTGTTTGTGTGTTCGCTGTGAGACAACAGGAAACACAACAAAAACACAAGTTAAAGAAATAGTGAGACAACGCTCATTGATCAACTTATATATGCACTAACACACATGTACTATATGAAAAGTAGTGTGTAGAGCCAGAAATTAAGCTACATAGTATATTAGCTAAAGGCCATGAAAAAATGAATAAAGAAATAAAACAATTACTTATAAACAAGTTGACTTTTCCAAACTACCATAGCGTATCCTTGAAACGATTGCAATTCAAAAGTAATTAACACTTGCAACTCGACATGATGGCCATTATTTATTTACAGGGTGTTTTGTTGTGCTCATGTTTTATTTAGCTAAATTTGTACTTATTTATTTGGTTGTGTTCGATTCGTCGATTGGCTCCGAATAGTTTGGGGTGCTTAATTGCTGTCCCGGCGCTTGTTAAATGTTTTCCACTTAAAATCGTTGGCCGTCAGTGACAGGAATGGCAACAATTCATCACATGTCGTGCTGTGATTTTATTAAGTGACGCTGATGGTGATTGAAGCACACATCTGGCACATCAACACCTGGCAACACCTGGCACAATCGGAGGCAGCGGCAGAGCGACATGAGCTGCAGGCCGCATAAATCTTGGCTGTCAAGTGCACAACAACTAAAAAGAGGACAGCAGAAGCAAGAAAACGCAGAAAGAAAAGCAACAGCGAATAGATGGCAAATTGCAAATGGAGAATAATCTAAAAATAATAATATATACAGATGTATGTCTGTATGTGCAAATGGTATGCAGTATTGTTTGAGCACGCACCTGCAATGCCATTCACTTTTATGAATGAGCATTTATCATAATTAAAAATTCTGAATTTACCGGCTAAAGCGGTTGGCTGCTTCAATTTAACGTCTTTCAGCCTGTTTCTGACCTAAGACATGCCGCAACGAGTGCGTCACAGGCACGAAGCCAAGGACGAGGACACGAATGTACAAAGTGCGAGAGCATGAGACTGACAGGGCGCGTATTAACGTGCTCTATTGGCTTTATTTCAGGCAGCACTCAACAGCTGTTCGATTGGGACACATTCTTGTTGGCATTCTGGCATGCAAATGAACACAAAGTGTGACATTGGAAGCCGCGCTCTCTCGCTGTCACTCTCTCAGTCCCCCATAGGAGAGAGAGTTCAGCCTGTTGGTGTTGTGTTGTTGTTGAAAGTCTTAAAGCGCACGCTCAGTCCCAAAGTGTCCAAAACACACCCAAAAATGCTCAGCAGACGCTCTTAAGCTAGCTTTGCCATAAAACTGTACATACTCTCCTGGTCTCTTTGGCACTCTCTCTTTAACCGCTTCACCGGCAGCATTGTCGTGCGTCGCCGTCGTCTTCGGCTGTTGCTGCGAGCTGTGTGTGTGGCTCGTTAACGATATGTTGGCACTTTGAATGCCGTTGTCGTTGGCTTCAGTTGTGTCTCGCCTAGCAGCTGCGCTCGCGTCCGTTTGTTTACGCGTCGCCGTCGCACAAGTTGTGGTTGTCATCGTACAGTGAATGCTCAATTTAATCGGTGATCAAGATGACGCTAATCGAAAGAGTCAAGTGTATGCGATGAGTCATTGAAAAGGAAGTATAAATACACACATGCATAGATACGAATGAATAGGCGTGACACGCTTAACTGTTAACTAGTCGCGGCTAACGGTTCACTTCCAACAAGCAACGGTGTCGACTTGAAAGATAACGTGTGTGCCAGTCGTGTGACGCGAGGCAATCTGCATTTTTTGCCGCGCTTATGCTGCCATGTGAATTTCAACAATAACAACAGCAGATTATATATGTTTTTATATGGCTGAGCGTGTGCACGTGTAAGTGTGTATGTACATAGGCTGTGTGTGTGTGTGACACGCGTGTGTCAGCGATTGTAATCCAAGTAAATCTGTCACGTGCTTTCGGATATCTCTTTGTTCTACTCCGCAGCGAATTTATTGAATATAAAAGGTGAGCTACAGCGACAACTCGGATTACTATGCTTAGCTCAAACTCAAACTCAACTCAATTCGAGTCCATGCCACTGATATTAACTTCTTTCTCCAGGCATTTGAGGGGAAACAAAAAAATCAATTATGGAATATTTATCGCACATGGCAATAATATACCGTGGAACTCTAGAGACTCAAATAATTGTGGCATCATTTTGGAAAGGAAAACAAATATATTTAGCATAATCGGTTTCATATTATTTTGTATATATTCTAATATCCAAGTATCGGTTTTTTGGTATAAAATATACCCCTAGTATCGGTTATTATTATTGTTAACGAACTAGTTAACTATATCTAAGCATATCTGTTATGTAATGGTAATTGGCTTTCCTTATGTTTTCATTTCACTTTATGGATAATGTTTAAATTCAAAGGACAGCAAGGATAATGGGTAGACAATTTTAAATGCAGGTCTTGGTTAATTTGAATAATTATTCTGAACTTCAGCTTTGATTAAACCCAACATCGCCCAAGCGATTTAAATTAATTCATACAGTTGCTGTAAGCCAATATTATATCATGCCCTAAAAAGTATGCTACAAAATCTTTAATCGGATTTTTAGTTTAATATAAACCAAACAAAACATGTGTGTATGCTTTATGTTCAATATATATGACAAGTATGTATAGTTCATCCACTAAGTCATGTAATTGGTTAAGTTATTTGAATCCTTGTTAACTCAAACTTTAGTTCAGTTGACATCAAGCTGAACTGTCGATAGCAAAGCGACCTCGACCTAAACAAGGTTTCAGCATAAATATTAATAACGATTTGATGGGCCAAAGTTGACTCGAAAATTAAATGATGGAATTTGATTATTTTCATGCACGCAACCAGCAAAGTACGAGCTGTAGTACCGTTGGCAATCCCCTAAGAGCGTTAAGTAAAACGCACAACAAGAACAACAACCACATGGAGTATATGCAGGACCAGGTGCTTCGATAAAAAAACTGAGCAAACTTTTCCCCCAATTGTTTATTTAACAGCTATGAAAAAATCATTAGAAAATTTTATCTTAACTTCAAAGGTGAAATTTGCCTGAAAAATGCTGAGACAAAAACTTTTTAATTCCCCTTCCTGTTTCCCATCCCAAAAGTTTTAAATAAAAAAGAGAGAACAAAAAATCCGATGAATGTGAAATGAAATGACAAGCAAATGTGCCTGGACTCGTGATATAATGTACTTTATTCTCGTAACATTTCGTCAATTCTTACATTATAATATAGACATTTTTCATGCTATTTTGCCTTTTGCCCGTCTAACTTAATTTACGCTCTCACATTCTAAAGTTTTACACGTTTTCTGGTTTGCCGCGTGTCCTTACTTTGAGTTCCTCATGCATTAATAATGCAGTTATTGTTGTTGTCAGGCACACTGTCAGCACTTTATTTTTTTACTGTGTAATTTGAATGGGTTTTGGTTTAATGGGCTTTGATCTAGTGTCGCTCTGTTGACCAACAATATGAAACGGGGCAATTGTGGCTAGAACTCTGTCATTTGCATCTGTTGACGGTTTATTCCATATACCAGGAAGATTGTAAAATATAGCAATGTGGTAAAGCTGACTAAACAATGGAAATTACCCGCATAATATTTCCACTTTAGACTATCATAAACGTCTTGAGCAAAAAAGTCTTTCCTCAACTGCTCTGACTTTAAGTAATTTGAATCTTTCTTCGAAATGTGACCCAAGACTTTTTTTTTTTAACATTAACGACAATAATTAAAAAATATAAAAAATATTGTTTTCTACAAAAATTAATTCATTTTAAATTTATTTATAATTATGTAAATGTATCAATTTGAAGTAAAAATATTCTTATAACAAAGCTGTTTACATTTACATAAGCCCTCCAAACTCACTTTTTTGCACACACAATCAAAAACTGAATCAAGTATTTTTTTGTTGATGTTTTTTTTTTACAAAAATTTTAATCGCATTTCAGTTCAATCGGATTACTTTCGATTACAAAAGTTCGAATCTTTTCGTGATTTGAGGTCACTAACAGATTTGATGTTGGTTTTTGTAGATTTATGATATTCTTTTTTAATTAATAAAATTTGGGTCAAGTTGTGGTACTTGCAATTGGATAGCAAATGTTGCATATGGGAAAGAATAAAAGTGTTAAAGTATTATTTGTATACACTAGCTTTAATGAACTATGGTCTCAAGCAGTGGAAACCTCAGGACCCCGACAATGGATATAGATTTGTCCCCTTATTCATCATACTACATTATTTGCGCACTTGTCACTACAGAGCACAAAAACAATATATCAGAGACAAAGGGCTAACAAATTTCAAGGAAAATTTTATCAAATCGTATTGTTGTGCTACTTATTTCTCTTTGTTAACGCTGCAAGTCCTCGCGGTCTTGCTGTCAGTGAAAATCGCCGTCATCTATCTTACGTCAGTCGTTGCATTTTGTCCTTTAGCTCGAGATTTGGGAAGTGCAACTGGAAGAGTTTACAAAGTGGAAACGCAGCAAGAGCTGGTGCCGCTGCGAAATTCAGAATGCAGAATAATGAGGAAACTAACGAGCCAAGACTTTGCTCCATTGTTTACTGGTGCAAAAATTGCGCGATTATTAATTTTCTATGCTATTTTGTAGCGCGTATTTTTTGCTACTACTACTGCAGTATATCCTACCTCCTGCTGCCTATCTGCTATTCCTCCACCTCTGTCTCTGGCTGTGCCAGTTCCTGCCACTGCCTCAGCCAGCCAGGCGTTGTCGACACTTCTTCGTTATGTTCTCCTGCCGTCACTTGGCTGTGTTTTACTCTTACTGGTTTTATTTCAGTTGCCTTTGGCAGCAACATTTTTAATATTTTGCAATATTTGCCGTTACGTTTTCGTCCTTCCGCCATGCAGACACTTCGCCAGTCAGGCAGGCGGGCAGGAAGGAAGCGAGCGAGCCATGAAGCAGACCAGAATACCCAGAGAGCGCAAAAACTTTGCCAGCTGTGAAGTAGTACTTCATTTTCTTCCTTTTAAAACGTACTTCATTACTTCCCGAATTTACTCATTCGTACACAGTGCTAAATTTTAATAGATAATTTAAGGGAAATCTTTTTAGAAATAGTGGTCGAAATTTGGCTATAAAGATTTTGGTATTTTTGACTAAATATTCAAAATAGATATTCTATTTACTCATCGATTTTTAGAAACTATAGAAGTGAATTTAGTATAATAAAATATTAAAGATATGCATCGAATTACTTCATTGCTTACTGTACGATGTCGGATCTCTTGACCACTTTTTCTTCTCCCTATACATACTGTGATAATTTTAACTAGTAGCTAATATCAATTTAGTCCATGGTACTGAGATTGATTGGGTAAATTAATTCAGTGAATTGCATAACAAATGTCTATAATGCATAATAAAGCTTATATCACATTTGTTTTTACAACTGTCGTATAATTAGTACATGTTTGTTATTATGTATACGAATCTCTTTAGTTTTTGCTTTCATTTCTACTGATATGACCTATTTGCAGTGAATTAGGAAACAACAAAAAAAAAAAAAACCTATCAAAGAGTTTCACGTGTATTGTAAATAATTGATTACAAATATTAAAAATGTAACAGTTATTGGATGTGGAAAATTAATTGAACGGTTGGGTTCAGGCAGCAGTATAATCGCTTGAGTACACAAGTGAAATAAATTGTAATTTTAGAAAAGGAAATTTGCATTCCACACGGGAATACGTATTAAAATAAACAAGAATTGTTTAACACCTGTTTCATTTTTATTCACGCAACAATGGTCATAAATTGATCTGTTTTTCTCTGTTTCTCTCTCTTTGCAGGTGAGTGCTGTGAGGTACAAAATTTTCCTGTTTGTGGCACATACAAAAATACAATTGTATGCAAATACAACTTACCGTACATACAGAAAAATATACAAACAAATTGTCAGAGGCGACGGCCTTCATTATCCTGCGGCGGTCGCAATTCGTTTATTTGGCATTTGCTGGTATACAAATAAATTTTTAATTTAAAATAAACATGGTTATTAAGTTAGGCCTGTCAACGGGCCATGATAGTGTGTGCGGGTGTGTGTGTGTGTGTGTTTATTTACAGGCACTGGCAATATCCGCAGAAAAAAATAAATACTATGTACTGGAGGAAATGGCATCAAATCCAATTAGTAAATATGAATTTTTGATGAAATCACTTCCGCTTCAAATGCAAAAAAAAAAGAGAAAAGTTTACGCTGGCTAACGCTTAACGTCATCAGCATCATCATTATCTTCGACATCATCATCTTTCAACACGATGACTAGGTATATTAGTTTTGGTTGGGTTGAAAACTTTAACGCATTTGACTTTTTTTGTAGCTGCAAGTCATTCGGTCTCGTTTTTCCCTGTATGAAAATTTATTTATTGTGTCAGTGTGGAAATTTATTTATGTGTGTGTGTTTTGCCCACAATAACCGCAATTTGCAACTTTTTGTGTGGCATTTTGTCGGCGTGTTTGTCAAAATGTTTGCTGCGAGTGTGCCCCAAAAATATATATTTAAATATTTCATTTCACTTACGACTCTCCTCGCACTGCCCATGGCATTATTTGGCGTACAGCAAATTAGTTTATGCGCTGCTTCACGCTGCTTGCTTCTCATCCAGGTGCCAGGTGGCGTATACTTGATATGCGTAAACGTAATGCTTTTTTAAACTCACACACACACACACACACATGAACACTCTTTACTGTGGCATGTTTGCAACTGCTGTTCTTACTTTTGCCGTTGAAAATGCGTCAAAAGGGTATAATAACTTTATGCAAATTGTGTGCTTCATGCCTTAAAACTTCGCTATTGCAATCAAGATTAAAAAGTAAAAGTTGATAAACGCCAGCGTCATTAATTACACTCTGAAAAAAGTAATATACATTTATACATATAATAATTTGATTTCTGCTTTACCGATCAGCGTAAAGTCTGCAAAAAATGACTGAAATAAAACCTTTTAGCGTTTTAAAATAACTTTTTTAATTATTAAGAATAATGATTCAGAGTCAGGTTGTACACAATTTCGAAAAGTATATGCTATCATATACATACATTGCATTGATTCATTTTCCTTGTGTGTTAGTATGTTAGGTATTCACTAGTCGGGCACCCTCGACTGCTGCAGTCTATGTAATTTGTTCCCTCTTGTTATTTTTGGCACTTTTAGCGTCTGCATTTTTAATATGTGTTTTGGTTTTTATTTCTTGTTCTGTTAAACTTTTTGGAAAAACGAAAAAAACCAAGGTTTTTGTGGACTTTTATTTGTTCCTTTATATGTATGTTTTTTTTTTGGTTTTCTTACTGTTGCTTTGGCGCTCGTTCCGTATGCATTCAGCAATTGATATAAAATTTTAACGAGGTGTGGTTGCTTTTTGTTTCGCTTTTCCATTATGTTTTCTTTTGCTCTGCGTTATGGTTCGTTATTTGCCCTTTCTATTGTGCTTCGCTCTGAAAATGTCACGCTTGCTTTCATGTTATTTTTAACGCTTAAAGCCTTAGAATTGAAGCCAAATATTAAGAATGGATTCATCCAGGGTTTATATTAAGTAGAGAGAGTGTCCTATATATAGATAATTCAACGCTTCTGATTGTGTTCCGCATCTCATTCCAATTTTTGTTACGCACATGTCTCGACAGAAGCTAAAAATCGATAATATACATATATTCCATTTATTTGGAATGGCATAACCTATTTGTTTTTGTCACTTCAGTTACTCTAATTTCATTTCATTACATAGATGTTGTTGGAACTTGAACCACACTTGTCACTCTTAGTCAATGTTTTGGGCGTTCAAAATTTAAAATAAAAACGATAATGTAAAACATTCAAAAATAATTAGTTTTTGGCATTATTTTAAAATATTTCCACATGGCCTGCGAGCTGTTGCATAATTTAATTTTCCACATTAATGCATTTAATTGATGTTGAAGGCTTCCAACTGCTGTAAACTCATTAAAATTTATTGCTTGCCGCATTCACTTGTGTCCTAAATGCCAGACAGGCAGTCAAATTCGCGGACACGCCCATATGTCACGCCTACTTTTGTATACTTTGTGGTAGAACACTTATATAAACGAGTTGTGGCATGTTCTGAAATTAATAAAGCCCAATAAACTGAACAACGGATTATGCGCAAATTACTATACAAATATCTGTCTGTAGCTTGGATTCCACGTCTAAAAACTTATTAAAAATAAGAAATATTAATATTCTTGTTAAAATCTATTAAGCAATCTATGTACTCAACGTAACAACTGAAAATGTTTTATTAAATTATAAATTATATAAATATATAAATTGCTTGCCTAAATAATATTTTAAATATTACATTAAGTCAAGTTCATAACAATAAACCTAATTAATAATTATTATGTGAAATTTAAATACTTATATAATTTTACATGTTGTATTTTTAGACCCTGTACTTTAAAAAAGTACAAAAGGGTCTATTAAGTTTGTGCAAATGACATTTGTGTGTAACAGGCAGAAGGAGGCGTAGCAGACCCCATAAAGTATATATATTCTTGATCAGGACGACGAGCTGAGTCGATCTAGCCATGTCCGTCTGTCTGTCTGTCCGTCTGTCTGTCCGTCTGTATGAACACCGAGATCGCGGAAACTATAAGAGCTAGAGACTTAATTCTTTTTTTGTTAGGTTCGTGTATTACATAGGCAGGTCAAGTTTATTTCAAATGTTTGAAAAGTCATCCCCCTCCCCCTCAAATTCGCAAAAATATTCCCAGCATGTACAGTTTTAGAGTCACTGTTTTCCATTTTTGCATGAATAAAGCTTTAGGTGCTTTGCATGTTTGGTGCGAGTTGCAGCCCAATCGGATAATAAACACCAGAGATATTTGACAAACAATTTTCTGTACTTAGCATGTGGGAGGGGGGAGGGGTAAGCCACAGTGTACGCGGCCACTAGGGCGTATGCGTGATTTTTGATTGTGAGTATGAATGTATGTATGAGTATTGGTTATTGTTTGTATTTGAGCGAATAATTGTATGTATATGTGTTTGTGTGTATGTATAAGTGCATGTATATGTGTATGTGAGTATGTTCATATATGCTGCTGCTGTTACCGACGCCCAGGGCAAACCAAAGTGCAGGGTCTCCTACTGTCGGTTGCGTCCGACTGTAGCTTTCCCTACTTTTTTGGTATAGTAATAATTATTATCAATTTTATAACTAATCCTAGCTACGATATTATAATTTAATTGTTTTTAAGAAATTAATTTTAATAATTGTTTGTTGAAAAATAATTGCTGAATTTTAATTTAATAAAAATAAATATTTGTCTACTGCCGCTTTTGGGCCACTGTGCATTGAATGCGCTGGTGTCCATTACGGTTATTACTCTAACGGTTATCAGTGATGTCTGTGCGGCATCATTGACACGTTTTCCCCAGCCTATCACGGCAGAAGCTTTTTCTTGGCCGGAAGCTGCGACTCCCTATAAGTGGAGTGTGCCCCCTGTAGCCCCCAACTATGTAGGTGTAAACATTTATGAGGGTCGTCTGTGTTTTGTTGTGGCAACTTGGTGTTGCAGGCGACACAAATTTATTTCTAAACATTTACAGCGCACACTTTGAGGTTCCTTTCTTTGTTTTTCTCTTTTTTTTCTCTTTTTTTTATTTGTGTTTTCCTTTTTTTTACGTATGAGTATTGTTGTTGTATGTTTTTTGTGCTCCGCATGCTACATTTAGTATCTTGCAAATTTCGGCGTGCTAGAGCGACGGGGGAGCAGTTTGCCAGGACGCAGGACTCGCAGCAGCTACAACTACAGGCACATTCTTCAGCGACCACAAATTTTCGTATAGTTATTTTTCTTGCCCGTGTTTTGTTTCACTTTTCGTGTGTTTTCTTTTATATATTTTTATTTTTTTCTCTTCACCCGCTTAGTTGCAAATGTGTTATATTTTATTTTTACAACTTCCTCTCCGCCGCTGCGACGCCGAAAAGTGAAAAAGTGCCAAAGAGAAAAAGCAAAAAAAGGGAAGAGGAAAGTCGAAAAAAAAAACTGCCTTAGCTGTTAAAGTGTTTCAATTTTGTTGTGTTGGCTCTTCATCTGCATATGTATGTGTATTTCTTCCTTCAAGAGTCTATCTTGTTGTTGATTCTCTGCATTGTTGTTGTCGTTGGCACATCCGGACTTGGAAGTGCGTCGTCTTCCGCTTTCGCCTTGGCGCAAATTACAACGCATAATTTTCACATTACGTCAGCGTGTCTGTGTGTGTGTGTGTGTGAGTGTGTTTGTTTGTATTCACTGTGTGCCTGAAATATTTCTCTTTTTTTTGCTTAGCTTGAATGTGCCTTTGCCCTCTGACATTAGTAAGTAAAACTGCGATATGGAAATCAATATTCCTAATGGTTGTCAAGTGACAGACATAAGCATATAGACATAAGCATACATATATATAAAGATACACACATACATACAAAGTGGAATAACGGAAAGAAGTGTGCATGGTATATGTATTTCATATCTGTATAAAGAACTTGGCAAAATAATTATATTGTTATTGATAAATGCAAATCATTTCGCATAAATTGTTGAGGCAGGTCCGCAACTTGTTAAGACAGGTCAGTTGTGCTGAAGGAAACTCATTGCCCAAGGCTTTTTTAAGGAACACTAAGAAGCACCCAATGAAAAGGGAAATGAGCGGAGTGGGATTTTTACAACATATATCGAAATAAATTTAACTTAAATTTATAAGTAAAGGCACTTGTATTACTTTAAAAAAATAATAAGAAAATTTCATTTGATATAGTTTTAATGTTAAGCTCTCGTAGATTGTTCATATTTCTTGTAAACCATCAGAGAAAAATCTCAGGTTTTTAAACTAGATCTTTCGTCTATATATAATGCATACTTTAGGAGAACGTAAATTTTCGTAGCTATAAAGATATCAAAGTTCACCAATTTGGAAACATCAGCATTTGTCAGTGACAATTTACGAGCGCTAAATTATCTGGCGCTAAACCTTGTGGTATAAATGTATTTATGTACTACGTCTAAATTCCATAATAAACTCCCAGGGAATTGCTTGCTGACGAGCACTGTTACGATATATGGCATATCAAGTGAGGCCCTAATAGGCGTATTGAAATTTTCGGTGCTTGCATGCCCATAACTCGCTTATCGGCTGATAGCTAAAAGCAAACAGTGCAGCGGGAAAGAAGATGAAGGGGAATGGCTTTGGCATAGTATGGATAAAGGCCAAAATACATGGAGGTTGAAAAAGCTGAAAAGTAAACTGCGAGTATCAAAACAAGGCAAAAAAACCCAACAACAAAAAAGTCGCGATAATTTCCATCCTTTTTCCATTTGAGTGACTTTGTGCTGTGGGTGAACTGTAGCTGGGAAAATAGTGGCAGTGGGTGTACCATATGGCCTGCGACAGGCAACAGACCCAAAGCCAGCATAGAAATCAAATATCAAAGCAAAACTTTTGCTTTTTCTGTCTGTGTGTGTGAGTGTGTGTTTGTATGGAAGGAAAACATTTTGGGGCACTTTTATTTGTACGGGTAATCCCCTAGCAACAGGTTACCACGTTTTTATTTTGACAACTGTAGGGCCAACAGGCGAACCATAATAAAAACCGAAAAGAACCCGAGTTCCTCATGCCAAAAGCTCAGGCCAAAGGGCAAGGACAGCGCTTGGTAGAGAGACTTGCAGTTGATTTGGACAAATCAAAGTTGCATGAAACAATGCCAAACAATCCGGAAACCCATAGATAAGACAACAGGGTATGAGTGGGCCAACAGCCAAATAGCAAAACAGTAAACAGAAAGCAAAGGGCAATCGCATTGACATCGCAATAAACGGCAAATAAGTAGAAAGTTGGCAAAAGCGTTAAAATAAAAGGATTTACACAATTTAAACAACACAAACTTAACGATTTCGATTGAAATAAGCTACTCTTCGCCTACTCTATCCGCTTGTTTGTCTGTCTGTCGGTCTGTCTGTTGATTTGGGAATTGACTTTTACTTAAGTCTGAGAATGGCAGTCCTCGTGCCCCACGTGCACTCCGACAGGATGTAATCTTTCATCTTAACTGAGATTTCTTGCCCACGTTTCAGTTTCTCTCTGTTTCTTTATTTCTGCTGCTTCTGTTCTTAACATTTGAGTTGCGTTTTTTTTCTCTCCTCGGATTTTCATTTGCCTTTTGTTTCCACCTGGGCAATTGCATAGCAACAGTTCAATTCAGTTTTCGGTAGAGCGCAGAGCATCAAAATTTATTGGATTTCATTGTTATTTATTGCACGATATCAAAGCCTGACCAGACGTTATTGATATCTTGGAGTAATGAGCAGAATATAAGAAAAGGAATTTTAAATAAATTAATGAAGAATAACAATACAAAAGGCTATATCAGAATAATTTATTACAAAATAAAATATCTGAATAAAATTTAAAAAATTTTTTTTATCAGCAAAGTGTCCACAACAGAATTTGTTTAAAAAATAAACCGGATCCGTATTTAGTTTCAACAACAAGCTCACACAAACAACAGAATTTTATTCAGGTCTATTAATATTTTTCAATCAATTAAAACGCGTTATCATTTTTTTAGCATGCATATTAATTTAGCACTTTGTTTATATTATTTGGAATGGTTTATTCAATTTGGAAAATGTGCCAAGTAGAGTGCAAACAATATTCAGCCGGTAGAGTTCAGGCATGTGTATAAATATTGCTTTATAATCGTACATACATATATGTATCTCCGCCCACATGAACTAAAAATAAACCCAAATGTGGAATGCAATAAAGCCAGCAATGAAATTAAATACGTTGCCAGCATAAACGCCAAATAAGAGCATGAAAAACGAGTTCCCCCCGCACAAACACTTCTCATACCACTGACAACAGACGCTCATATAAAGAGCTGAAAAACCATGCCCTAAATGGGAAAAGTACCGACCCAATTCAGGGGCATAAACGTATGCGCATTTGCATTTGTAACGCAGGCTCAAAATGAAATCGACGCTCGACGTGAAATTCATAAAATAAAATAAAGGATATCCTAATTGCCAATTTGCATGCAGTCGCTGCTAATTTTTGCCCGTTCGACGGATAAATAAACTTCATTTCTGCGCACACACTGCCTCCTCCGCCTCTCCTTCGTCTTCCTTGCCTTTGTTTATGAATTTGTTTATTTAGTGAGCTGGCTTAGATTTTGCCAGCTTGCCGTCTGCCTGTTACCAGTTTTCAAAATGCTGAGTCCCATGTTTCAGTTTCAGTTTCACGCAAATCTTATTTGCACAAGGCACTCGCACAGTGTGCCCCATATTGTTGGGGGCGGTATATATTCTGGATGGTATAGTCAGTTACTCGGAATTCCATGGGCTTGTAGCTCCGCTCCGGCTGCGTTTGCATATTTTTCCCGTTTTTTAATTTACCCAATTCCGGCACACAGTGTGGACTAGCATGATACGTCTGAGGCATATCATAAACGAGTGCGAGTGCGAGTGTTAGTGTTAGTATTTGGATTTGCAGCCGACTCTCGCGTCCCGTGTGTTATTTATGCAAATGTCAAATATTTTGAAATGCCGCTGCCATGTAAAAGAAAGCTAACGGAAGTACATTATAAAGTTTCAGCCAGTCGGCTCGCTACACCTCCCCCCTCCCCCTAACGGTGCCAATGTTATTTGGCCAACCGACAAACCGAAATTTCGCCCTAATATGACCAGCCCAGTCACACCCACTGACCTGCTGTTGCCTTTGCCGCTGTTCGCACCGATTCGCCTCTCTTCAACCACTTCATAACTACAGTAATTATGGCATTTTTGGAATGCCCACCTGCTTTCAGGGGTGGCTTTTTGTTACCAAACAAACGGCATACAGGCTCACCTCTGATATGGTGTTCAAGCGCACCAAGCGGGGGCCACTCAAATGGTAAATTTTTGAGATTATTGGCACGTTAGGCAAATTACTTTCGCGGAAAGAATTTTTAATTTTAAATACATGTATACCAAAAACAAAAACCAGTAGCAAATTGTCTCGAATTCCCATTAAATTTATAAATATTTAACTTGTTGAATCACCACACAAAATGTGAAGAATACATTCCATTATTTCGTACCTGCTCTTTGCATCAACTTTTCACTTAATATGCTAATTGAGCTGCCGACCCAGAAATGCCAATTAAGCTGAAGCATCGCTATATATAGCATTTGTGCAGAAGAATCCACTCAATAGTCGCTTATAACTTGGGCAACACGACTGAAATAAACCGCTATTTCATTGTGAAAGAATGAAAGATTATTTGTGTTTATACCACTTTATAATATGACATTTATATAATGATATATACGATGGAAACTTTCTTAAATATCTTTTAAGGTATAGAGTACTTATTTGCACTAGTCCAAAAAATCAAACAGCTATATGTAGTATGTTTGGCTTACGGGTGAAAAAAAAATGTATAGGGGTATAGAAATATTTTTTCCATGATATATAGCGATCAATAGTGTATCTAGTTTAATAAACCAGTGAGTAGAACAGTTTACATATATTATTTTTTAACCCAAAAATGGCTTCACTTTTCAATGTAAACCCCTTTTAACTCGATACTATTAATAAACCGTTTGTCAAAGTTTTTTATTCGTTCCAAATAGATTTTCTTAAGAATTAAATAAAAAGCGATTTTAAAATAAAATAGAATAAACATATCTTCTTTATTATTAACATAATGAACAAATTACTCAAGCGCTTAAATTCATAACTTTAAATTGGGCGGAAATTATGAGATTTTAACAACACTGATAGTGTTCGCTCAAAATTTTAGCAGTAATTTTTCAACTGTTGCTGGTCACACTTCAACACTTGATTTAACAAGTGGCCAACATTTTTTGTCGTCCTCTGGTTTCTATTTTCTGTTTTAGTTGTGGTGTTTTGCAACACTTGAGCGCACATTGAACCCTTCGCTGGGTAACCTTTACCTTCACACTGACCTTATTGTTTTACTGTATGAGAAAGAGTGTCGAAAGCGTGAGGTGGAGAGATTTACAGCTGATTTAGTCGCTTGAGCCATGGCTAATGTATAATAAACGTTTTTGCCGCAAACTTTCACGCCACTTTGGGCGCCTAAAAAGACGCACACCCACACCCATATTCACACACACGTAGTTGTGGGCAGGCGTGCGTGAGTATAGGTCAATTGTTTTGTTGTGTGTGTGTGTTTGGCTTTTTTTGCGACTTTTAGGTCTGCTTTCGTTCTGGATGGGTTGCCATTCTATTTAAGATAGGCATCATGTGCAGTCATTGGATTGTTTTCGATTGACGTGACATGATAATGAATGATTTTGCTATTTTTCTGGTTACTTTCTGTTGCCTTTTCTTCCTAGACTTTCGCTCACCTTTCAGTATTAAATTGTAAAGCAATTTCGACGGTGCAATTTAAGGCTAGCCAATAGCATGTGGTTGTTGATTTGTTTATGGTTATGAACGTAATGGGCAATGAAACGTGTAGACCAAATGAGCTGGTTATTGCCTTAACATTTCAAATGTTAGGATTAAGGGGAATTGCAATTAAAAACCACAACACTATATTAGCGAATTCATCACGAATGTGAGCTCACCTTCAATTTCAATTGCGGTTTTACTGAAATGGTCTTTATAATCGCATTCTAATTACATACTCAAAGCCATGTAATGGTGGGCAATAAAGCTTGGAGAAATGGCCAACTTGCCTAGGCTGTTGAACCGATATTCACTTTTTAGTGTGAGACATAAAAAAAACTGTGAACATCACTCTTTAATGTCCTTTGTTAATTATAATAAATTTAATTGATATTAACTGTAAAACTGGCTTAAATTCAAAGGCATTGCCTAAGCTAATTGGCTTAGTACAACATAGGATACACTTATTCTAGGAAAAATCGTATTTGTCAGTATGGGATCAAAACACAATTCCCGTGAGCAGGTTGAGAAAAAAAAAAAGAATGGAATTAAGTGTATCACGTGTCATGTATTATTGCCCCAGCACATTTCCATTTGTCTATTCATGGGCCAGACGAGCAGGACATTTAGCTGAGGCACTTCACAGCGAAAGTGCCTAAAAACACGCATTTCTTCTCCTATTCACTCAACCCCATTCGCCTCGATTTGCTTTTGTTTTGGCTTTAATTAATACGCGTTTTCATGTTGCCAACTCATGCACGTCTGACAGCTCTACCCTTCCTCCTTCACCCACTTCCACCCCACCTCCGCTTCCGTATCCGTTTCCATTCCGCCAAAGGCAACTGTACGACTGACACGCAAATGCAATTTGTGTGGGTAGATTATTTTGTGCTTCGTTTGTCGTGGGTGACATAAGTAAAACTTTGCTACGACTCACTTTTCATAGACCACGACTTATGAAATTTTAATTAATGTAAACCGCATATTAAGTCCTACGTTTAAATGGAATTTGTTGTTCTCTTCGAATATCTGAATAAAGCACCTCAACAATATGACCACTTGAATTAAATATGGCTTGAGAAATGACCTAATTACTTACTATTAGATATGAGAAAGGTTATGGGAAAATGATTACTTTCATTAAGTTGTATTTTTTAAGAGAAATATCGATAGGATCCATTCGGTTTGTGTAACCAGGAAATGTCTATAACAGGCAAAATCTTCATTGAAAAATCTTTTAGTTAAAATAAGTTTGATTAAGATATCGATTATCGATTAGGAAGATCGAATTCGTCTAGTATTAGTTGCTATAAATATTTTGTCTAAGAAGAATATAGTAAAAGTTAATATATGTTAACTTTATTTCATAGGCCCTAATATATTTAACAATAAATGTAAAATGATAAGATACAACAGTTTTCAAACAAGAAAGTATCAGTCAGTATTGCTGAACTGTTGGTAGCATACTACTGTAGTCTTTCCGACTGGCTTTTTATTTAATTTGAATTTACGGCCAATGTAGTAGCATTTTTATGATTGAATCCACAATTTGTTGTTCCATAATTATGATGAACAATACTGAAGGGCATAAATATTACACGAGCAGCTCATTAAAACTGTTTATGCTACTGTGCATCAATAACAACAGCAGCGAAATAAAAAAATTACCAACATAATAACACAATATACATTCATAGGTTAATAAAAACAATAATTATACATGGGGCAATTATTAAATATGTATCATAATTGAATATTATATTAAGCATAAAAAAACTGACATTTGTCTTGGCATTTGCCGTAATTAGCTTTCGTTATGTAGTTAACAAAAAATACGCATTAAAAATCTGACACAGTGCAAACCAATAGTCCTAATGAAATCTATAGCAATCTGTTTTGCTACATGTTTGCCTTACAATTTACGACTTTGTATGCTAATTGAAATTAGATCTCACACGCATGATGAACATGATTTGTACATATGTATGTACTTTCAATCAAAAGATTGCATTTCCGCCTTGAAAGCGCCTTTCATTTCCTGCATGCGAAAGGTGCAAATCATGCAGATGGCATCTGTGTGTGTGTGTCTTTTGTTTAGAGTTTCCTTGCCTGCCTCATGTAGGCGAATCTGCACTCAATCAGCTGTTTGTGACTTACTCATTGAGTCGTGTTCAGTGAATAATTCACTAATTGATTACCATACACGGCACCCTCTCTGCTTTAGCGACAAAATCAGTGAGTGTTTAATTAAATTAAAATGGAGATTCTTATCAACAGTCGAACGAAATGCTTAAACATTTAAAATATGTAAATATGTATGTCCCCCGTGCATTAGAGTTTATGTTTAAAATTAAATTTAAATAATTTCCGTAAATGTGTGGCTAAAATGGAAAAATGTGTAACCCACTTATTAGACACAATTTGATGACCTTTTTCATATAGTGTACGAAGCACTATTTTATATTGTACGAGAAATTATTTTATACATATTTATGTCAAGTTTCTATCTATATTAAGGGCGCCAACAATTAACTACATTTACTACAAACATCTTTGCTGAAAATCATAGACAGTCGAAGAATTCGCTCAATTTGTAATTCATGTTTAGTTTATTTAGCTTGGGATTATATAATACGTTTAATAATACCACAACAAACAAACAATTTGAATATAATTCCTTATTAAAATGCAAAAAACATGAGAGAATAACAGGAAGCACAGATATGAAAACATCCGCAGAGCTTAACATGAAATATTTCATGCATACAAATTAATAGCCAGAATTGGCAATATACAAAAGCCGCCAACGGCTTAAGAACAATGCAAATATTTTGCATGGACTTATGTAAATTTGTAATATACACATGTCGGCGGTTATTATTGCCGCAAAGTTTAACATTTTCACCACCCAGCGTGAGGCTTTCGGCATATTATTTTACGCCCACGGTGCGTATGCGCAATGGGCATAACGAGGCGAATGTTCACAGCAAAACAAAAATGAAGATATTTCAACTTTTCTAAGTTGATGTTGTGGTAATCCTTAAACCGAAACGGAAACCGAGCAACTGCAGACGCCAACAATGTTTTTTTTCGGGCTAGTTCGACTTGTTGCAGGGCTTCTATATCGCGTGTTTGATCAGATTTCAGCGCAGAGATTGGTAGCGTGTGCGTGCCTGGCTATTGACTGCAAATAATCGAGACATGCAATCTCAGCAAATGCATCATTAACGATTAATTACAGGCCATACAACATGTTGACGTGACAAGCGTGTGCAGACTGCAGGAGTTGGTTGTTAAGTGAAAAAGTGACGAAACAATTGTGGCACGTACGAATGCAACAGCCGACATGCACTCAATTTGTATGGGAGAACAGCAGCTGAGACTCTCTAATCCTCTGACTTACTTAGCAGTGCATTAAGCAAGTCGAGTATTTGGAAATTAGCGTGCCTCTGAGCGAACAACGGCACTCGAGTGCACCGTTAAGCTACGGCTACGACCTACGACTACGAGTGTGTGTCTGTGGCATTGAGGCTACGAGTTCGCAGCTACAAAGGCAGGGTACATGTCCATATGTCTGTCCGTCTCTTGACCGGGCCCAAAGGGCACTTAAAGAATTTATGTGGCGCGTGCTGCAAGTTAAGTGCAACGCTGTAGAAGCATCAGTTGGCCAGCAATACTGTAAGCGCACAGTGGGTGAAACACCTAAATTATGTAGCTTATAAAATATCAAATTGATAAGGTGGCAAATTATGTTTATTGTCTACTTCAATAACAATACCTCAGGTCCCACAATTCATGCAGAAAAGTTAATAAAATACTAATAAAACTCTACAACTAATACATATATTCATCTGTTAGTACTAAGCCTGGCTCTGACAGACAACTTTATCACGTTCTAAGATATTACATCTCCAAAACTCGATGCTCTACTGTGCATTGTGTACAGAGCTTACCCTTGCCCTGCCCCATTGCGAAGTTATTGTTTTACTAAGCATTGTTCCTTGCGCTGTCATACATAGCGTATGCGCAATAAAATGCACTGCCATAGATTATAACGTGTTCATAACTCTCAAACCGTACATCGATTATGCACTGCGCTGCTCTTAGCTATGTCTTGCGACTACGCCAAAGTTGCATTTAATCCACGGAATGCACAGCACGCGCATTAAGCTGGCAGTAAACAGCACATTTTCAACGTCAACGGATTGCTGCACATTGGTTAAGAAGCAAACAATTTTGACTGAACTTGCAAGTGTGTCTGTTTGAAGTGAAACCAGGTGTTGTCTAAAATAGAGTCTTTCATAGATTTTATCAAATCTGCAGTAAAGTATCTAGGACATATAATAGTAGTAGTAGTAGTAGTTTAATAGTTGAACTATTACCAGTATCGACAATACTAAGAATCTTTCAGGTCTATTAATGACCCATTCACCAAAGACCCATACACCAGTCTAATTCAACCAATCATTCAATTATATTAGTAGTTGCAGCCTTGCAGCCGTTCAATGCACTTTTGATTGGTTAGGAACCACTGTGCCAACATCTTCAGGGGTCGCTGCTGATGCTGCTCGACACTCTGCGGTTGCCCCAGTGCGTTTATTATGCCATTCGCAGTTTAATAATGATAATAACGGCAGGATATTAAGCTTTTCCTGCCATGTCTGGTGGGTACAGACGACGCCACACGACCTGGCGCAAGGCGTCGTGGTTACTGGTTACTGGCAACTGGTTACTGGATGGGTCACTGGGTGGCATGTGGCGGGGATGGTCGCCAGTGCGGCATTAAAACTATAATCAGTTTATGTAATAAAGTAAATTGTGTACGTAATGCGTGCTGGATGCTGTCTTTTATTTATTTATTTTCTTATGCGCTACTTTTTATTATTATGGGCCAAGCATGCTTAGCGCAGTTAACGCCTTGAGTGCGGAGTCCAAGTTGGAGCTGTGCTTTATGCTCTACTCTGTTCCGTTCCGTTCCATTGCTATTTTGTTTTGGGTTGTCTGGGCTCAGGCCAGGCAGCTGGCATCCCGCAATAATGTTCAATATTAATAAAAGTTTGGCCCAAGTTAATTAAATTTGGTTTTTAATGTTCAGCCATGCATGAGGCAAGCGCCAATGTAATAAATTGACCATGCGCTCCATAATGCCCACATCCGGCACAGACTTTGCACACCAGCAGCAGCTGTAAGTCGCCACTTTTTACCCAGAAGCAGAAAGTTTTCGTTAAAATGTGTGAGAAAGGCAGAGGAAATGAACTCATAAACTTGCATTTTCTGTCAGTGAGACCTTTCGCGTGACCCACTAAGAATGTCAGTCCGGTATTAATTTATATCTAAGGATTTAAAAGTCAAGGGTTTTTAAAGAAAAATAACTCATTAAAGTACGGCCAACAATTTAACTTTTATAAAAAATTAAACACAATCTGAAATCACTGTATAAGAATATTTGATTAATCAATCTTAAATTTTAAGTGAATATGTTGAAAATACATATCTGAAAGATACACAATGATTGATTTCCATGCCAACGATGTTTTATCCTCTATAATTAGCCAAGTGAATTTCTTATGAAATCGACTTAGCGACTTAATCTCAATTTTGGCGATTGTTCATTAATCCACAATTTAAGGCATAAAATATTTAAAAAATATATGCAAGATTAACATTGCTTTGTCAAGTGTATAATTGAGCATTTTAATGCTTCACTTGCCACAAATTCGCGTTTGATGTTGAACACTCAGCCCCGTTGTTCTCGCCTTCCCTCTGTATTCTGTCACTTTGTAAATGTCTCGAATTTGGCCTTAATAAAGCACATAAAGCGGCATTAGAGTGGTAAAACGACAACAACAACAACAACAGCAAAGTCGCCATTATGAGTTCTTTTGTGGCCTTTAGACTCTTTGGGCGCGTCAATATTTAATGGAGCCTCCAGCTGTAAGCCTCAGCCTAAGCTGGAGCAGGAGCTGGAGCTGGCGCTGAAGCTTTTGTCCATTGTTCGGCAGGAGGCAAGTCAAGTCTTTGGTATCTTGCGGCAAGTTGGAAGTTTTTTTTTTATTTAATGAAGGTTCACTTTCGTATTAAAATGGCATACAATTAAGGTTTCTTATTTAATTTGTTGTCGCACTCAAAAATAATTTTAAAGTGCTTGGCCAAATGCCAGCGTTCGAGCACATTTCAATTAATATAAATTAGAAGCACTTTATCTATGGCCACGCCCTCAATCATTGTAATTCCCCCTTCTGGCTGAACTTCGCTTTCACAACTTTGCGGAAAAACGAAAACAATCGAGGCAATCAGGCGAAATCATTGCAATTGGAGCGACGCGTGGACGGGATTTCCTGTGAATTAAGGACTTAAGTAGAAGTGATCCAAGGGGGAGAGGGCATGAGCGTGGGCGTTAGACTGAGACGACTCAGAAAGTTTGTGTTGAGTTGTAACTGTAGCTGAAGCTGATTCTGTCGAACTCCTCGTATGAGCGATGTGCGTAAAGTTCTCTCGACATGTTAATTTGATTAGATATCTAAAGCCCAAGCAGTTTGTGGAATTACGTATGCATTAGAGAATGTAGAGAGTTATTTAATGCTCAGTATTTGATATGCAATGCAGTAAAGACTTATGCCAAGCTCGGCCACATGACTTACTTGGCAGGCGTAAATTGTAGTTAAGTTGGCAAACCGATTTGATAACATAATTTAAAGCAGATGGCATTATTTCTGGCCACAATTTAGACATAAGCCTGAGAATTTTGTTCTAAGTAAATTAGAAGCCACAACATTTTCTCCGTATGCCAATAGCATGCGGTATGACAAGGCTACAGCACATGCAGCCCACAAAAGAGATACACAAAAGGAAGGCAAGACGGAGACGGAGACGAAAAAACAGCAAGAGCAAGAGCAAGTCAAGGCAACATTTTCCTGCTAAGCAGTACGTAGGCATCCAAGCGGCAAAATTATGAAAAAAGTCAACAGTAAACAAGTGTCCTAGTCGTTGTGCAGGGAAGGGGGACACTGACAGAGACGAGCCACAGGCACAGGTCAGGGTAGGTCACTAAAAATGGTCTGAGCAGAGACAAAGTGAAAGCGAAAACGTAAGAATATGACCTCCAGGGCTTCAGAGAAAAATGCACAGGCAGAGGGCGACATTGCGACAAACTGAAAATGAACAAGCAACAAAAGTGAACAACAAAAGCAACAAAACGGAAACAACAACAGCAGCAACAGAACTACTCCGAAAGCGAAAGCTTAAAAGTTTACCAAATGACAGATGGGCTAAGGAATAAGTAATACTCATTTCATCAAATTCAACATGAATATATTACAATAAACTTGTGAAGAAATCTAACAATCAAAAACAGCTTAAATAAACAGGAATAAGAATTTATTAGGCTTATTCTAGTAGAGACTAAAAAATAGGTATGTCGTATTATATATGCGAAATAAATACTGATTTTTGAGACAATATTGAACTTGGTTTAACTATTCATTACAGAGTGGGGATGTTGTGTTTAAGTACCAAAAGAGTATTGCATATTACCTTGTGTATAAAATATAGTAAAAAAAATACCTAAAATTGTAATTCAAAATAAATTTTAAACCTCACAATCTATGCCATTCCTAATTTATACCGATTTACTTTCATTTGTTATATTTGTTTTATCATTATTACATTTGGTTAGAACTTAACAAATACTGACATTATTCAATACCAAATCAGTATCATAAATTACGATATTTCGATAAACATTAGGCAACCAAATGAAAGTCACCCATAGGGCATTTACAGTTTCTTTATAGAGATGCTTCCCATCCCACAGCATTTAAACAAATAAATCGGTCAAATGGTCTTTTATCTCAATTAATAAATAATTTACTACAATCTGATAGACTATTAAATATACAATGTTTAGGACAAAAGCAAGGGCTAACCGCAAACGCCATGCAAAATTAATTGTCAAATTATATAGTATAGCGTTTTATTGAGGTGTTCCGCACTCAAGGCAAGGACACAATGGGACACAAGGACTAACAAATGAAGGTGAATTATGTGAAACGCCGCCAAGCGTCGAGTAATCGCAAGTTGTTGCTAAATTATTAATACATAAGCCTCGGCCAAAACGCCGAACATCTGCGCGAACAAACACAAGACAAACGTTTGGTATCTGCCAGTCATCTGTAGTGGGAAAGGGGGAGACGAAGTGTGAGAATGTAGGAGTGTGGGAGTCAAACCTTGACGCTAAGGTAAAAGGGACCGAAAAGAAACCGGCTTGTGCCTTTATCAGAAGCCAGCTTGGATTGTTAACAAGCGAAACGAATGGCTAAACAGTGGCCTCAGAGTGCTCAGCGGCTTCATACCACAGCCCTAACCCCTCCACTGCCACCCCCCTCCCATAGGCTACATTGCTGAGAATGTATGAGGCAGTTGGGAGTTCAGTGAGAAAGGGGGATTATAACTTATACTGTATAATCTGCTGCTGCTGTTACTGTTACTGCTGCTGGCAAGGCTGAGTTGAGGTGAAATGTGTAAGAACTTTGTGGCAGGAGCATTTGTGTGTGTCTTTCTGTGTGTATGTGTGTGTATGGGGTTGTGTGTGAGTGTGTCTCGGCTTGTAAAAGTAACTTAAAGTTTGATTACGCAGCTGCGCCTTTAATTCATTATGTATGCTTAATGTTAACAATTTAGCAGCCATTGGTTTATCTTAATGAAGCTGTCTGCCCCCGTTAACGGTTATCCTAAACACATACGCACACACATAAATATACATACACACACATGCATAGACTCTTACACACTTGAGCATTGACACAGTTGAGCGACCTTTCGGCCTGTTTGCCTGTCTTTAACTTTTATGACGCTTCCAAATCCGCTTGGCGTCGCTTCGCTACATTAGGCGAATCCCCCTCCCTCTCCCACTCTCCCTTTTCATCATGCCATTCCCACTCAACATTCGCCGTTTGAGAGCTCTTAACCCAAGCGTGCCAATCCCTCATCATATTTTACATAACTGTGTCGCTTTTCAGCTACATCTACTACAACTTTAGCTACTGCCACAGCCTCAGAGTCAGCTTTTGTCTTTTGTGTGCTGTTTTGTAGGCCTTTTGTCTTTTGTGTGTTTTGTCTTTTGCATTTTTCAAGCCGCCTTAAATATTAAAGTGCTCATTGTGGTTTCCATCAGAAGATGGGGGAACTGGGCCCCCAGTGGTACTCCCTAGTGGCCAGGCATAACACAATTGGCGACCGGCGGCCAACGACTGGCGGCTGGGCGAAAAGTGTTGACACTCGTGGGAAAATGTTTTAATAATTTGTGTAAAGAGTTGACAGCGATGGCCACCTCCTCCCCCCACTAAAAAAAAGGACTACGACGTGTGAAATGCCAAACATTTATTTTCTATGACTTTGCCTGTTCGTAGGCATTTTAAATTATGCAAAAATAAATTTGGATCGACAGCTACGTATATCGAGTGAGACCTTGTCTGATTTGATGTAGATGTAAGAGTCGGATAGGACGATTGTAAATTTCAAAATAACTGTGAGGGACTATAGCACAAATGTATATATTTATTGAATAAATATTTGAGTGGTACGAATATTTTAAATTAAATAAGTTACTATTCAAGGAAGTGCAATAGAATATTCTAATTTAGGGTAATATTAAGTATTAATAAGATGAGCAAATACATTTAAAATGCTTTTTATCCAAAGTAAACAATGATTAAGTAATTGCCAATCCAATTAATAAGTAATGAATACCATGATTTAAAGTTATTTATTATTATCTAAATCAAGAGGCAATATGCATTATTATCGAAATGCATTATGTATTTAATTAGAAATCAATTTAAAATATGGCTATTAATTTAAGGAAAATCAGAGTCCTTCAGCAATTTTCTTAAAACCGTTTTTAAGCAAATTACAGTCATAAAATTATTTATAAATTAGGGGATTTGAGCTTCAATTAAATTATGAAACGTTGTGTAATTATCAAAATGCCGATAAGCGAAGCAAATATGCAGTTAGGAAGCTTAATTGGAAATGTAACAAACACACACATAAATAAACACTGAGCAAAGCTCTTTAGAAATTTATTAGCAAACAAAAGATTTATTAATGCGAACATTTTGCAGCATCAGCACACAAAAGTCATTTGCTCAGCGAGCTGCAGCTGCCATTACAGTAGTAGTAGCAGCAGCAGCAGCAGCAGCAGTTAGCCAATCTATTTGCATATAGGATGGCTTGATTGTTGTTCTTGCTTTAAACACACAAATAAGGCTTAAGTTATATCAATTTAAGCAAACCATAAAGTTACACCCTGCAGTCCGGGTGCTAGTAGACAAAAATGCACAAAATTTAAAGCAAATTTGCATTAGAAAATATTTACACTTAAAAAAACTGGTGTCTCTCTATAAAGTATAATGGTATTATTTATAGTAAACTGAAAGTTTAAAGATAACTACAGAATAACCCCCCATTTTTTTTATTTCATTTGATGTTTAGATCTACTATACACTCAGTAATTTATTTTCACTATTTTTCCTTTGAGTGTATAGTACATTTTCAAACGAAAGGATGAGGGGGACACAGAGCATTTTAAGATAATTCGAAAACATGAACGTTGAGCTCTGAAAATGTGCAATGCAATTATGCTGCATTTAAACAGAGGACACACACATACACACACCCACACCCACACTCACACACGCATACTGCACACATGCCAGACCTTTTTGCTTACTAGCATATGGCATACCGAAAAGCCTGTATGAAAATTGGCCAGCATACCGACCTCTATATATAGTACTCTCTCTGCACTCGACTAGGACTCGTATATATAACCAATTTAGCAGCCAGTGCCGTTAAGTAGCTTGTCCAGCGATGTAGTGGTTGGAGGAGTGGGAAGGAGGAAGAGGAGCTGTGTGTGGCATTTGAGAGGTGCGAGCTTAATTGCATTTGGGGTTTTTGGGCCAGCAATAGTACTATAGAAGTGAACCCACACTCGGCCAATATGCGTTTAAAAACTAACGGGAAAAAAATACGTGACAATGCTCTAGTCGAATGTGCCTTAACACTTTAATTCACGACCTTCATGTCCTGTTTAAAAAGTTTATTTAATTTCTGGCATTCAGGGAGAGATTAAAATAGTAACCGTTAACTAAAGATAATAAAGGAACTCCAATTGAAATTGTAACCAACTCGAAGATTTAAACATACCCCCAAAAGTCTTACAATTGGATATAAAAAGAGTTTATCGTGAATATAACACTCTGCTTGCGCATATGGGTTAAGACTCGTTCAGATTTTTCAATAGATATATCATATGTGTGCATGCTTTATTATTTTTCTGATACCATAATTCTGATTTATTTTTATTACCCCTAGCTAATATTTCTTATGCTAAAGGAATGTCGCATACATATAGTATAAATAATTTAGTGTAACTGTATAGTATACACGTAAGGCTGAAGGTAAGTTTGGTACTCTGTGCAACTTGTTACCTCAAAATGATATAGTGCTGGCAATTTATTAGGAGATTAACTTTTACGGCTTTGTCCAGTGCTAGCAGCTTGAAGATGTTTTTTGATTAATAATAATACTTTCGGACAAAAATTTGAGCATAGTTTTTTATAATTCATGAAAATGAGAGTGTACAAAGCAAGTTCTGAAGTAATTCAAAGAAAATAATCTGTGTGAAATAGTTTTTTGAATGAAGTAATTAGTGAAGTTCAAGTTGCAATGAGAAGAAGTTCCAGTAAATGGTTTTAATTTACTTCATTTTGTATTTTATTTATTATTTATTTATTTATTTGTCTCCATAACAAATAAGTTGAAAAATATTAGCTTAGCTTGTACACAATTTCTATTATAAGCTATTAGAGTTTATTTGTCGTTACCTATGTTCAAGAGAATAGAGGAGTCCAGCCAGCAGAGCTAACAAAGCTAATCGACTTCCAAATTGGGGAATAGTATCTATGGAGAATGCACTGCAAGTGTTTTGGAGTTTGCACAAAAGCAACTTAAAACTCTAAAAACTCCAATAAAATAACAGAGACTGTGTCCATTCACAAAGACTGGCTCAAAGAAATATTGTACATAAACCTAAAATTTTTATAGTTGAGTTTATTTTCTTTTATTTAATATATATATTTTTGGGATATTTGTTAGTTTTTCTGGCTGTCAGCTGTGTTGCTGTGGTTATTGTTGCTGTTGTTGTTTTTTGCTCTCCATAAGTCAGGCATCAGTTGTGGAAGCAAGCGCCAGGCAACTGTTCTTGCAGTCGATGGAGCAATATTTTCTTTTATGGACTTTACGTTTTGTATGTCAGTTGGGCACAAACACCCCCACTCTCGACCTTTCTTAACTACAAAGCAAAACATTGCTTTTATGTGCGAATATTGGTCTTAGACACATACAAATATGTAACATATACACTATATACATACATAATATACTTCAATTGTCCATGTGCATGTGAGCGTGTATATGTCCAAAGTTTTAGAGCACGTGCTCAGCTTTTGCTTTCCGTTTTTTTTCGGTCAGCCACATATAGATTATGAAAGCAAGATTCCCAGCCATTCCTTTGGTTCTCATAAAGAGCCAAAGTTACAACCAAATAGCTGTGGTTCTACTGTGGGCGTGACGCTGGCCCAGAGCTCCATTTCTTTGATTGCTTGGAACCCACTTATTATGCGCACAGTTTAGAGCCCTTGGAAATGCATGGCCAAGCATGTCCTTGATTTCGAAAGTGAAAATTATGACCAACTTTACTACTAGCATACCATAAGAAAATATTGAAAAAATTAAATTTAAAAATATTTATATAATAATCTGATAAATTTATAGTTCAAGGGAACATTCAGACCTGTTCTGAATTTCGAGTCGTATTGAAAGGGGAAAACGATTTGATTTCGACCGTCCCTGTTCTAGTTTTCGATCGACTTATACTCGTCTTATACTCGTTTTCACAACGATTCGATAGCAAATATATATCGTAGAATACAGCTGTTTGACATTTGTGCTTGCAACAAAGAAAACATAGTTGTTTCAAATCTATAAAATGCCTACACTCATCAAACATTACCAAAAACAAAATAGAGGAATTATTTAAATTACTTACATAGTTGCAGTTGCAGTCAGCTGTATGTAAACTTCGTTGTCGACATAATTTTTATTATCGATAAGATGTCAATTATCGAATGAAACAATTACTTACACTCGCAAATAATTTTTTTAATTACTGTTTTCGTCCAATATGCAAATATATTTTAAACAAAACCTATTTATTTATAAACTACACTTACTCCTATACATATTTTAAGCAACATTTATGTATAAAACCAAAACTAAAAACTCTTATACATATTTTTACTCAAGTTGGCATCTCTGCCCAGCGACCCCTCACAAAACGAGTCGAAATGTCAGACGTTGTCGTTTTGGTTGTACTAGGCAAAATAAGAAGCATATTTAGTAAATTAAAGTTTACATGAAAATTCCATGAAAACCATTCAAACAAAACAATTTTATAAACCCCGAAATTCTGAAATTTCATTGAAAAATTAGAACAGGGCGGAAAAACACCCATATACATGTTAAATTTGCCAAATCGTTTTCATTCCGACTGCTCAAAGGCACTCGTTTTCAAAACGAGCATTTTTGCTCGGAATCGAAATGTCAGAACAGCAAAACGTTCGGAATGAAAACGATTCCGAGCAGTTTAGGTTAGGTTAGGTTAGGCGGTAGCCGAGAATAGACCTCAGCTCACTTAGGCCAAAAGAGGCCCATTGTGGTACCGCGTGGGCAGGTTTTATAATTCCCAACTACTTCGCTTTAGAACCAGCCTGAGGCTTTTATGAACCGTCTCAGATTCCTTAGCTTTATTGGAGCAAGGTCCGTCAGGTCTGTCAGATTGTAGGCTCCCAGGTGAGAGAACCTGGTTCTACATAGGGCAGGACAAGAGCAGAGGAGGTGATGGACTGTTTCCTCCTCTTCTTCGTCTCGACAGCTTCTGCAGAAGTCGTTGAAAGGGGCCTTAAGTCTAGCAGCATGAGAGCCAATAAGCCAGTGGCCGGTTAGGGCTCTGATTACTATAGAGCAGGAGGCTCTGTCAAGTCCGCAAAGCTCGGATGAGCGTTTTGGACAGAGGATGGGCCAGGTTTGGCGGGCTATGGAGCATGGTTGCCTGGGGTGTTGCCATCTGTTATTGGCCTCACGGTAGTAGTGGTGTTTAACCAGGAGTTTACAAGTGGCCAAGGGTATCCCAGTACCACTCCTATCCGGTAGGAGGGGGACCGTGGTACCCTGTCTGGCCAGTGTGTCGGCTTTACAATTCCCCTCAATGTCCCTATGTCCTGGGACCCATATGAGGTGTATTTTGAACTGCTTAGCCATCTCGTGGAGAGATATGCGGCAGTTGTTCACTGATATCGAGCTTGAGGATATCGCTTCTAGGGATTTGATAGCCGCTTGGCTGTCAGTGTAGATGTTAATGTGTGAGAAGTTATTCCGATCGGTGGGTATATTAAGAATAGCTTCGTGAATGGCAGCAACTTCCGCGCAGTTTACTCGGAATCGAAATTCAGAACAGGTCTGATTATATTGAGTAAAAAACTGAATCTAAAAAGCTTTTCTATCTTCTAATAATTTCTTAACCAAAGTGCCACAGATTAATTTAATTAATAAGTTGTATCACTTATATGTATCTCTCCCACTTGGAATGTAATTATTAGTTGAGCTAAGAGTATTTTTTATTTTTAAAACAAATTATAAAAATGTATTCAAAACGAAGCGCCTGAAATTCCTATACACAGTAATTGGAGTACATTTCAAATATTTGCCAAGAGTTTTTGGGAAAAACACAATGGAAGTCAGGAATATGTATATGTATATGTGTGTGTGCTAAGCCAGAGCCTTTAAAAGCAACACAACAGCAAATTCGCCAACAACATGTTGACAGACAGACTGATAGAAAGACTGGGACAGACTGGGTAAAATTGTGACGAGAGGGTAATACTATTTTGCTTGGAATCATCAACCCGTCGTCGTGTCTTCGTCTCCTCGTCTTATTGTCTAGGACAAGATGCACGTGCCTGGAGAGTGGGCAGAAACAGCAACAGAGACATGAACATGAACATGGACATGGAGTGAATGACAGAGAGTAAAGTTTGCAAAACTCTCGCACAAGAATGGGCACTAGCTCCCACACATGTATACATATGTATATACACACAGACTATAGTTCGTATGCTTGTATGTGCTTTTTATAGATGTGTAGGCAGATATACATCTCTTTTGCTCTGTCACAACAAGTTCCTCCTGTTGTAGGGCAACACACATTAATTCAGCCGAAGGTCGAGCCCTGTACACAGAGCCATACATAGCTCGTTATAAGCCAATGGAGCAGTAGATGCGAGGACTAGGAAAGGGAAAGGGAGAATCTAGAATTGGGGTTGCCGTATGAGGTAGCAGCTCTCTCATGCCAATAACATAAAAATTTGTTGTTGTAAATCTGCACAGCAGTTTGTGCTTGAGTGTGGCGCAGTTTAATAGCTACTCACGCATACAGACACAAACACACACTCTCACACACTCGCACACTTAAGCACAACACTGTACACATAATCTGTTGTGTAATGTCTTTAGTTGTGTCAACTGCGCTGACTGTTGTAGCTGAAGGGAGGGTGAGAACACGACTCTACTCTACTCTATGTGAAGAACAGATTCTGAGTGAGTGCGTTAAATGGAATCATGCAGAGACCAGTGCGAACTGGCCCCCCATAGTTTTCTGCTCCCCCACCCACTACAAGTTGAAGTTTTGAAACAACATTTAGATAAATTTCCCCAGAGAGACGCGCTAAAGCTGTGTAGCTAAAAAAAAATAGGAAAACTCTATCACAACTGCTGAAAGAATGATGTAGTTGTTCCAGCAACATCATACAACAAAATAGTATAGTTTTATTTTTTTTGATTGCAGCTGCAAAAACTTTGTGTAGCTGCTGAAATCGAGTAAACAAGTTTTTCGTGTAAACAAACTTTCCATCAATTCATTGAATTATTTATATTATTTTAGTGTTGGACAGACTTCAAATTTATTGTACTTTATTATAAATAATCGCAATTTGCTCTTAATTAAATATTTCCATTTATTCATTTAGGCAGTTCAATTGTACCTAATCCCGGCTTTTTAAATAGAATACCATATTGATTTATCTAGCTGTCAAATGCATTTAATGATTTAATTAAATTTTGGTTTTAATTGAAATTGCTTCTCTACATATGTATTTTATTTTTACCTATTTGCCACATTTACCCACCATTTTGTTGAAATGTAATTACTTTAGGGCTTAATTAACTGTAATGGTTTTAAGTTTTTATACACATTGCCTATGGCTTTTAATTACGATTATTACACTTGGGAAGCAACTCAAGTGAAAAGAATCAAAAATAAGCAATCGACTATTTTGCATTTGAGAACAAAGCACTCATTCAGTTTGCATAAATATATAAGAAATTTACAAAGCGTATATTTTATAAAGAATTTTAAACTAATAACTTTAAATACAAAATGTATATTAAAACTTAAATATGTAAGAATATAATTGAACCAAGAAACATTTCTAATTTTTTTAAATTTATTTATTTACTGATATTCCTCTCCAAATAAAGGATCATGCCTTTATTACTGTCAACGGGTCTTTTGAATGTTTTGAATGCTCTATTTTCTTTTTCCTTATAAGAGACTATTCAACATTTTCAGTTAGATTTTTCGAGGTAATTTTACACAGGATTTCTGTCTGCCAGAAGCAGCTGTGTCCGTCCCACTGTTCGGCTGTCTGCTCTGACTAATGCTCTTTGAGCTGCTCATGATTTTCGCTATTTTCTCGTATGCTTTTTGTCGTTGTGTGCCCAAAAAAAAGGGGGGAAAGAAAAAAGAATAGTGAGCGGAAGGACAAACACAAATTCATCTTCATAATTTTCCACACATTACTGGCAACTCATGTTGCATGTGTGTGTGTGTGTGGGTGTGTAAAACGCAGCAGATTGTCAGCGAAAGTGAAAGACGAAGGCGGATGCGAATGCGGTTGCGGATGAATATGGGTATGGGTGTGCATATGCGGGTGCAAATAATGCTGCAAAGACAGTGCTGCTGCTCTCTGGACCAGATTTCAGCAGTATCAGCAGTTCCAGTACCATTAAGAGTCCCAGTTCCAGTTCCAGTCTCAGTTCGAGTTACTGATGCCCTGCCGCAAATGTAGGCCACTGGCAAAATGTTGACTTTAATGTTGCTGTCGCTTAAAATTTATGCAGCTGACGGTCACACAGCTCGTCCGGGCTGTCAGGCGTTTCAAGCACCAAATTGGGGCAAAGTGATGACAGGCAGGGGAGGGAAGGAAGCCTGGCAGCCGGCTAGGAGCTCTGCATACAGACTACTGTTGGAGCCGAGAAGGAGCAGAGACAAGTGGGCAGTGCACGAGGGAGCAGTCAAGCGTGCATTTTTTACGAAAAATTTTGAAGCTACAGCCGCACGCTGAAGATTTATGCGGGTCGCTTAATAACTTACCCACACATACACAAACACACACACGCACATAAAACACAAACATGCACCCACCCACACACACATAGAGGTTCTGGCTATGAACGTAATTAAAAAGTTTGTCTAAACAATTCTCTAATTAAATATTATTTGCCGGTCGCCCACATTGAGCTGTTGCTACGAAATAGTAGTCAAAACAGTTTGCACAAGCGCCGGGTAGTAGGGTGGTGGGTGGATCATGGCTGGGTGCTTACGGTTTACGGTTTGAATATTAATGACTTGACATTTAGCTCGATGAAATTTTCTGAATGCACAACTTTTGCCATGCCACAAATGTTGCTCAATTTGCTACTCTTCGCCATCCATACTCACTCTCATTTTACAGTCTCCTCTTTGTATTCTTTTGCCCACACCCAGTGTGGCACGTGTCATTGGTTTTCCGGAATAACGAAATGCCATCAAAACAACCATTGCATACCCAACCGCAGAACCCCATAATAGCTTAATGACTAAACCACCAAGTACATAGTTGAAGCAACCAAATTGAGCAACTCTTACTTATTCCATGTGAGTGAAAGTCAAGCTGTTTCCACTACTTAGCCACACACACACACACACACACTGGTTTGATGTGGCATATGTGATGTACAGCCATACATACAACAAAATGAGTTGGGTTAGATTCCGCCAAGGCATTTCAATTGACGTTAAATATGTTCAAATTAAGGTAAGGGAAGGAAGGGCAAAACATTCTCAATGGCTTAATCGTTTTGCAATTGTTCTTGAACATTAATTACATTGATAACTGTAAATATTATTAAATGAATTATCAAACTATAATATTAAAACACTATTTATTTTAAACAACTTTTAATACAACTATGCAATAAGTGCCTTAAATTCAAAATACCTTTATTCTCAGGTTCACTAAATTATCCTCAGTTTCTCTCTACTTCAATTGAAGAGTTTAATATGATATTTAATCAAAAGTACAATTGAAAGTTAATTGATTGTTTTTATTAATTGAACTGCAATTTGCAAAGGCTTTACTTACAATGCCTGCAGGATGTGTAATCAGCTTTGACGTAAGCTGCAAATAGAGTTCATGTCAATTTAGAGGACAAGCGCAAATACATCAATGCACTTAAGTGATATGTGCTATGGCATTCAATACAATTTGCAGTGGTAGTGGTAGTGGTAGTGGTATCTGGAATCTGGTGTATTGCAAAGTGGCATTTGGCATCTGGCACGGCCAATTGGGGGCTCTAAGTCCGCAAATGGCGTAACTTGAGATAATTAATTGAGCGCAAAACTAAACACAGGACTAGCAAGAGCAATTATCTACAAAAACACACAGACACACACTCACACACACGCACACACTTAAGTACATACACATATATAAAGCAATAAACATCGCAACAACTTAGTAGAGAAAATCACTTTGGCATTTAGCAGTTGAAATACTATATATAAATCCATGCGCTACTCTCCCTATTAAGACAACATTAAAAATCCAGATTGACTTTTGTTTCGTTTCAGATAAACTCGACAGGCAAACAGCGAAACAATGGATACTAAGAAATGCAAAGGGTAAAAACTGGCTATACAGTCCAACAGATGCCCCCAAAAAAAGGGTAAATCAGTAACTACAGGACTAGGCATGTCAAACAGCCAAAGGTTCTATATATCAAGCGTATAGTAGTGCTCATAAAATAACAAGAAATATTATAAGAAATATCCTCCAACTCAAATGAAAGCAAGAAAAGTGCAAGGTAAAAATGTGAATAGCAAATTATGAACAGAATTTGTGGCAAGTGTGAAAACTGTGAGCATCATAAAATTGACTATAAAAGCGCAAAGCCGTCCGCCATAAATTTCCGATTATTGCCATATATAAGATATATATAAATACGATAGATTTATTTGACAAATTCCCCGAAGAAGCAACTGAAAGTGAAAAAAGTCAGCGTTTGCATAAAAGTACATTTCTAGCAGTAAAACAATCAGTGCAGAATCATTGCGTATACGCCACATTCGCCCATACGTATCAGAGCAGCACACGCCAACCGTGCAGCTTCAGCAAGAAATATAAAAAGAAGAACTAAAAGTATATAAGCATACATTTTTAGGGAGCTGTTAAATGCGTTTACATAGTATCTGCGGTGGCACGGCATTTGCCACCTACTCGATTCGTTTTTGCAGTGCAGCGGGATACGAGTGAAAGTGCCGAGATTCGCATTATTTCTGCGTAGGTGAACACTTATCGCTCCGGGAACGAGCACAGCATGCGCTTGTGGAAAAATCGATCCAAAATGCGAATAGCCACAATTGGCACACACTCGGTGCCCACCACAGCACACCACCAACATCACCACCAGCACCACCTGCCACAGCAGTTGGCAAAGTTACTTATCGGAAGCATTCTCTGCATGACATTTGGTAAGTACTAACAATATACAAATCACAGGGTAAACAGTAAGAGAAGATAGTAGCAATCTAGTTGTTTCCAGTAACACACATAACTTTAGTTGTAAAATTTATATAATCAAACATTCCATGATATATATAATTTAACAAAATTATGATGTGGCTTTTCGTAAATGCCTAAGTTAAATTTAAACTCTTAAGTATGTCTGGTAAAATTCTAATTATATTTGCTCAATTGAGGTAACTAAATGCTAAAGCTAAACAAACCAAACTATTCTAATTGAATATGGAATAATTCAAACTTTATGCAGTTCAACTAACAACGCACATATTTTAGGAATACAGTATATTATAATTAAATTTATATTTCAGCAAAGCGTATACTTGCACATTCTGTACTTTGAAATTATTATAAATATTTCAAAGCAGTAAAATTTTAATAAATCAACTTCAATACGAATTAAACATTGAGTGAACATTAATAATTGCATTTCATTCAAATGAAATATTCATCAAAATAGTCCCAATAGTTTCTCAAAGCATTTAAGTGTGCTTCAAATGCAATTTTGTATCTTGATATTTGATTGAGACCAACTACGAATATCAGTCAGTCACTTTATTGTCCATAATTGAACTCGGCACTTTGAGAAGATTTTCAATTCACTCATAATTCCAGATAGTTTCACAAACACCCACATGTATGTTTATTTTGTGTGTGTGTTTGCATTATATATGATGTTGATGTTGTTCCGATGTCAACTGCAGTGTCCTCTGGGACACAGAACTGCTGTTGGTGCTGTTGCAATTGTAAATGATGCAATTTACGAGTTCACAAGTTTACAGTTTAACTGCTAATATGATTTCTACACTATGATTATTTCAGTGTACTTATGAATGTGAATGAAAAATGCTTAATAAGAAATTAAATTTATCAATTTGTAACATACTCTTAGAAAATAAGATGTCTTTACAATTAAATGACGCTAATAAAATTAATTATATCATGTAATACATGTACTCTTAGTACTGAGCTACAAATCAATGTAAATCAATGTATGTTTGCTGATAGTTTCATAGATAAATTAGTATTTATCAAATATTGCAGATGTGCAGGCTCTTTCAATAGTATGTTCGATATGCGACTGTAAATTCAACAATCTCCGTTGATTATGTACATTCAATTTTTCGCTGACACGCATACGCCCTGTTGTCCGCTGTCGAGTCGATTGCATTTGCCACGTGCACTTATGCAAATATGTACTCATACGTACTTGTGCAAATAGTACGTGCACTTAATGTCAAAACAGTTAACTCACTTAACCGAGCGAGACAGACGGCTGCCGGGGAGCGAGAGAAAAAATGAAGTGAGGCCCGACAGATAGACTCCGTGGCTTTTCATCAGGTATTGCATATGAGAGCTGTATGTAAATTTAATCAGAGTTCCATTCAAAATTTCAAGTAAAATGCAAATTGCATTCTCAATGGAAATTATGCATCTGAATATTCATCAAATACCACAAAATCAGAGCTAGCAATCAGCATTAGGTATTTGGCCAACCGTGAAAAGGTAAGCAGTAAGAAGTACTATATTTATATGGAATACCTTGAAACGTATACGCTTTACTTATGTATGTATGTATATTCGTCTGACTTCGCCTCATTGCTGTTATAAGCAGCTATTAGCGTGCTTTTTACTGGCACCACACAGACCTGCCAGAGCTTCCCCATACAAATTGAGCGCAGAAAACTGGAAAACATAATTCATGAGCTGAGCAGAAAAAGAAGAAGTAAATGTTGAATTGTAAATGATCAGGCAAAGGGAGCAACTGCAATGCCTGACTGCCGTGGGCAGAACAAACTTTAAACCAACGCAAATGAGCTGACAAATATGCTCGGTACGAAGGTGAAAGGGGCGAGGCCAGCTGTAGGTACTGAAATAACTCGAGTTGAGCCAACTGTTGGAAAAATCATAAAGAATTGCGTTTGCAGCACTAACTAAGTAGCATGAGGGGAAAACTTTTTACAACTGACCCAACTAGCTCGCTCGACTTGTACGTACTTAAATCATATTATATTGATTTTCTCTTTGGCATGGAGAGCACTTCCCATTGATGGTGGACAGAAATATTTTCGTTGAGCTATTCAAGCGACTTTTCCAAGCCCTTAATTTTTCCTTTGCCCTGGTGTAAGATTGATTTATTTGTGGGGTGCTGCTTGCGCTTCGACATTTTTACTTTTTTCTTTCATTTTTAACATTATTCATAACTTTTTCATGCGCTGCGGCTTTGTTGTAATTTATTTTAAGTCGGAGCGGAAATAAATTGAGCGAAATTTGTTAGCATTTAAAAATGATTTGTATGCGGCCAAGACTTTTTTCTCTTCTTATTTGATTGGCTTCACATTCAACCGAGAAAAAACTAAGATTTTAGGACACTTAAGTACTCTAAAAGCGCACATAATACTATGTATGTGCCCCAATAAAAATGCGTTACGTATACGCAGTGTGGCCCAAGGCTGTACTGCACGCATATAAATTATAGCAATAAAAATAAAATCAACAACGTTGCGCTATGGTTTACTTTGTTTCTTTGTTTTATTATTATTATTTTTGGGTGCGTTTTACTTGTAAAGTTTTATTTCAATTTTTTTTTTCTTTTTTTTTGTAGATTTTGTGTCGAAAAACTTTTCACTTTCCTTTTTAGCTTGGGACATTATTTTTCTGCTTTCATTTCCGTCTGTTTGGTTTTATTGCAGTTTTCAGCTGTCGCTGTCCTTGCGGCTTCCCTACGTTCACTACATAGCACATACATACTTACATATATATCTCGCGTCCCCGCTCACTCTTGATCTCTCTCTCTCACTCTCTCTCTCTGATTCTCTGTAGCCAGTGATGTACTTTACAATCCCACAGCCGCATTCGCTGTTTGTGTGCTTTCTCTCGCATTTTTCCGCCGAAATAAATATAAAAAATTCGTTTCCAGTTCCGTCTGCCATTTTCACGAATTTTTCTTCTGCAACATAGAAAGCATTTTTGCTGTATTTTTTCCCACTGCCATTTGCTTCTTTAGCTTTAGCTTTTGCGAAGGTTTATTCATTGCGTTCGCACATTTTCCCACGGCTCCAAAATGAGAGTTAAATAAAAAAAAGCGCAACAAAAAAAAAAATATTACAAAAACAATGAAATGAAAAATTATAGCTGACACCCCAGGTTAAGACCTCCCTGCTCCGCGCGCCCTCTTTGGCAGTGTAAATGTGTTTTTGCCATCAATTTTTATTGCAAGCAAAGTGTATCAATAAATTTTACAGCAAAGTGCGGATTTAAAAGCAAAACTGCATCAGTGATTCCCCCTGGAAACGCCTGCCTCTAGCTCCACTCCATTCATAGCCTGTCATCGGCTTATGAGCCCATTGAATTGCTTTATGTCATTCGTGTTGGCATAAAATGCTCAAATGCTTTCCCCCTCGGATTGTGGCTCAATTTGCCTTTGAATGAAGTCTTTAGACTTGAGCTTTCGATGCAATGAAAATTGCTTTTTTCTAAGAGCATCAATTAGTCATAATTGGCTATTCGAAATGCTCTAAGAGTTTTTTTTTAATCAGAGACGCAAAAATACTCAATATAAGCAAAATGCAATCCTTTGATCTTTTGTTTTCGCCTATCTCTCTGAGAACTAAACCAAAATCAATATACTTCGTGCTAATATTAATGAAGTTTCAATTCTACAAATAGAACGCACACCTACACTCAGGCGAGGATGTACAGCAAAAGATAATAAAAAATAAAAGTGTTGACAGCTGCTTTTATTCACCTGTCAGACACAGAAGTCGCTAAACTGGTTGATAAGCAGAAAACAGAGTGTCTGACGTGTGGAAGAGCCCAACCTCAGTCCATCTGCAGCTCTGCATCCGGTTATCTCACTTAACCAGTGGGGTTTGTCCCTGCCATCAATGCCAGAGACCACAAGCAGGCAATATGGACTGAAGGGAAAGGCAGAGACAAGACCTGTCACAGCACAGCCAATAAAAATCCTTCACAATCATTTATCAATAAGTTGCCAGGACAAGGCTGCGATAGAACGCCCCAACAATAGCTCTTGACTACTCCACCCCCTCCCTACCCTCTCACTCCTAACTTCGGACAAGCTCCTGTGGACACAAGTTAGATAGTAGTATAAATAATATGAGGATGTGTAAAAGTATGGAAATATCAAATAATCATGTATAAGCGTTGCCAGAAAATGCGACTTTGTCAAGTGCTATTTTGAAATAAATCAAACGGGAAAGCTACAGTCGTAACTGACTATTGCAAACTACATTTGTTTGCACTTAAATATAATTTAAAATTAATACTTAAAAAAAAATAAACTAAAACGTATACAACTCTTAAGAAAAACAATGAAAATTGTGTAAATAAATGCTAATTAAAATATAATATTTAATAATTGACTACCAGTTCCTGCTACAAACCTATGTAACCCTTGGTATATTTTATGTGCAGGACACTCAATAGAAAATAAATAAATAAAAATGACTGAAAACAGTCTATCGAACCCGTGGGCTGATACCACGCCGACATGCCGGGCAGCATCACACTGGACCCTGTCAGACAGTATAAATGTCAGAAAGTTCAAGCGATTATAAATGACATCGCATACCACTTGACAGTGGGTAAGCTTGATAAAAACAATCGACAGTGGGATGGTGCAAAGAAAACAGAAGTAATAACACAACGTAAAGAACTGGCTTAGGGAGGGACAGGCGTGGCTATTCTTGGATGGATTATCTTTGTGTATTGAAATATGAAGTTGACTTGGAACTTATGGTTAGTGTAGGAATAAAAATAAAGGAAAAGAAAAAAACATAAAATAAATATGTTTTATAGAACATTGGTAACATATGGTAGTTTGACCTTATCACAATTAGGCGACTCGAAAAAAAGAGCATAAATTTCAATATGAGGAGATCATAAATAATCAGTGAGATTAACAATAATTAAAATTATTACATTAGCTCAAAAAATATGTTTGTATAAACATACATTTTGAAATATGGCACATTTTAAACTATGGTACCAAATTTAAATTCTATAAAGTCGTTGTATCTTTAATACATTCAGGGAATTTAACAATTTAAATAAAAATCTGTATGCTGTGCACCCACGTAGCTAAATAATGAATGCAAGGCAGCTTATATTAAAAACAAACCGGAAGAGCTACAGTCGAATGCATCCAACTATAAGAAGACCTGAAGCAACAGGCATTAAAAATTTAAGATTTTAAAGAACTGAGGCATACAATAAATTCAAGAGCAACGCTTTTCTTTTCGGTTTTAATATAGTTTTGAAACATTCTAACATTTTTGACTATGGAAAATATTAAAGAGCTTTTTTAAATGGATAAACTGATTTTTACAGTATACTATTGTTTGAGCGTTAGCCAAACAATCAAGGAAACAATCTGCATCTGACTTGTAAAAAATATTTAATTAATTTTTATCTCTTCTTTTTTCTGCCTTTTGCCTTCTGACGGCCTTTTATAAAGTGGAGCGAAATGTAATTCAATTTTAGCGAGATAGCAATGCCAACGAGATGTAACTCGAGAAGAAGCAGAGGGAGTAGGACGTGGAAAGGGCATTTAGCCCACTGCAGATGACAGTTCAATTCGGTACAAGTGTCTCTGAGAGTTATTTGCTGTCGCCTTACGTTTGTTTACAACGTAGTATACTGGAACAGTGAAAGCCTTTTGCAAGGCAAATGAGTGCCAAGTGCCACGCCCCCGAAAATATCGAAACTTTTACCCAAGAGGATGAAGAGCTGTAGCTTGCGAACAATATCTGATAAGCTGCATCATACATTTGCATACTTCCGGCAATTTGTTTTTGTGCGAGCCAAACGAATCGAGACAAATGCAATAAGCGTAAAAAAAACTCCAAAAAAGAAGTAAGGGAAGATAGACAGCAAAAAGGCACGAGGCATAAAGATAAAACTGAAACGAGTGGGTGCACTGCCGCATCCTGCTGCCAGAGCTCCACATAGAAGTAGAGGGAGAGCTCTGGACTCGCATTGTACATTCAAATTACGTTGCCGCATTGTACTCCTTCCTTCCGCTGCAGCTCAATTCACAATCCCCAATCCCGGATTCTTCCCTGCTCTCCCCCAGTTCTGCCCCTCAGCCATACATACATATATACCGCCCATCAGCGCGTTGTTTATTTATGTTGTTTGCCATTTGTTGTGCGTCGTCGTCTCTCTATCTCTTTTAGTGTGTGCTCTTTAGCTTGACTCTACATAGTTTCAAAAAATATTGTTAGCCATAAATTTGGCGACACGAGGAACAGCAACAACAGTAGAGAAATATTCTGAACCAGCATTGGAGACAGTTACATTTATACTCACAAATTCCGGCATTTGTTTAAAAAATGTACCCAGTGCTGTTAGATGTCAACTTTTAACAATGGACAAATGCAGTTCCGAGTTGAGCTAAAGTAATAGATTCGTGTTGATCTAGACCTTAGTTAATGCATATCACTTCATCAATAATCGGTACCATTTATTTTTTTTCCTATATGTAGTAGTATATAGTCCAACAGATCATTGAAAAAGATCAATAATTATATAATATTATATTGTTTTTATTGCTTATACTATCTGAGAAGTATTCAAATCAAAACACGTAATAATTTATTAATTTATTTATTTATTATTTAAGCAGAATAAAGAGGGTGTTAAATTAAGAAACACACACATTGTGACAGCTGACAAAATGATTGATAGAAATCAAACAACCGTTTTGTATCGCATCTGTATATCTTAAATGCGAAATTCGGAGTGACACTCGTTATGTACAAAGAAGCGACCCATATACTCGTGCATGTATGCACAAATATTTGAACGAAATATGTAAATATGAGAAAGAGGAGCATTTCACAGTACCAGCTGTCCGAGTATGGTAAACAATGCAAATCGTGGCATTGTGTTCTCTTTTAGAGTGTTATAGTATATCTATTTTATTTTGATTTTTTTTTTTTTTTTGTTGACTCGTAACGACGGCGAACGACATGAGAGAGGACAGTGGAATTATTACAAATTGAAACGGCAAATGCTCGAACACAAATACGTTGTTTGAATGGAAAACCTCTAATAAAAAGAGACATTTCCATTACGGCGATTAAATCGACGGAAGCACTGCATAGACAAAGAGTAATAGAATGGAGGCGTTGCAAGATCTGGCTCATACTCCCTACACATCAACGCGACTGACTGCGAGTGGGGATTGCATGGGATACGGCTTTCAGCTATTATTTCAATTGTTATTGTTTATATTCATGGGCCAGGGATGCTGCTGTTGTCCATTTTATGTGCCACACACAAGGATAGGAGAATGCCATTGGGAGGGTGAAATCAAAATATTTGCCATAAAATATTTTTTGCTGTTGATGTAAGCATTTTTATGGCGCACAGTATTAGCCTGGCATAATTATCAATCTTTACGGCCCGTCTAAATGGCAACAATAAAATCACAGCCATAGATAACCTCTCTGCTCACAAATAAAATACCTTGGATACCGCTGCGTATGCGCAACGCATACGCTTGTTGCCAAGCAATTGCTCCAAACGCATCTCAATATGGCTAACGGTTTCAGCAGAACACATGCTGATAAAATTAGCAATTCCAAACCATTGGCTTTAGCTACATAAGCGGATAACAAACATATACGGACATATGCACGTACATATGTATGTAATATATATGTACTATAACATTCAATCATATGTACATATGTACGTAAGAGTACTGCATGGTAGCGCCACATTAAAACTGCTCTGCTGGTCGACTCTTTGTGGTTGGCTCTGCGAAAAGGCTGCTGGTAGCATGTCAATGAGGCTGATTCTATTGCCATTCCTCTAATTGGGACTGACCTCTGAGTCAGAAGCACCACAGTGCATGCGTGTCGGAGCATCTCACTTGGAAAATGGGTGATAATTCATGACAGTGTACTACTGCGCGTAATTTGCATATATGAATGTTTGGTTGGCTGTCCCAATAGTTGGCAGCTCGGTGGACCATTGGGTGGATGTGGGCTGCGCTGCTCGGGGCTCCCAGGTTGCTCTTTTTGCAGTACCACAAAATTCCCTGGTGAATTTGCTGCCAGTTTCGGCTTTGCCTTCACATATTCACATTCACATTCCCAGTCACAAACGTACAGACACACACACACACACACACTCATACAGTTGCACATTATGCAAAATTTCATTTTCAGTACATTTTAGCATCGGCATAAAAAGAAAACTTGTTCGAAATTTTAAATGCAAATGGCACCCAATAGAGTAGGATAGATATTTCGCTAGCGTTGACAAAGTCAAGCACACATAAATTGCGGCCAAAACTGCTAGATTAGAAACCAAATTAGTTTTCTTTTAATAATCCATTGCTCTCTGGCAAAATCAGTTAGTGCGAGCTCCATACCCGGCGAGTGCAGTGTGGTTTTCCGGTTTTGGGGTTACGGCTTTCGTGACTAAGGAGAAAACCTGTCGATGGCAGATTGCGAAACCATTTCAAGAGAGTACATTTTGAAATCAACGAAATTAGCTTACGTAATAGAACAAACCTTGCTGGAAAATGTGCCACAAAATAGTCAAATTATAATGTAAATATGGAGTTTTAGTAGAAATAGAATAAATATTATATAAAAATACTATTTAGATGTCATTAACGGCTTTATATGAGTAATATAATAAAATATAATAATACATATTAATATATAATAATATATAATAATAATACAAATTAATTTATATTTATTTTATGTAATCAATACATTGCCTAAATTTTAAATCGCTCAATTTGTTTTAGGCAATAATTTACTTTACATACTAATTTACAAAAGAGAGACAGCTTTTCTATAAATTGACTTTAATAAATAATAGAAATTTAAATGAAAATGTATTTACTCGCACTGATTTGTCCTGCATAAATAATTATGCATTTAAATTTACCTGTAAGCATCCCCTGACCGTTCCAACAATTTAACCTGACATAAAGGACGAGGCATCGAGCATATCTGAATGCCATGTGGAATTCATGCTGAAATTCCAGAGACGCTTTCACAGATCCTACCCGGATAATAGACCACTCTTTCATTTACAAACTCACTCATTCGCCGAGGGGCATTCAAATATCAACACGAGCCACCAACACAAATACGAGTACGAGTACCCGTTCCAGTACAACACACAAAATGTGCAAGCGGTGGATTCTTTTATTTATTTCATTTTGCAGGCAAACAATGTGAAATACTTGTGGTCTGAATGTGAAACGAAACACACCAGAGAAAGTGCGCTATGAAAGCCGGATCTGCTGGCTGGCTCGCAGTTGGAGCGAAGCTTTTGAAAAATCTATAGGTAAATGGTAATGGCAGCCCGCGGCGTGTAGCACCAGCCCAAGGCAGTGAGAAGCAGCCAACCAGTGTTCCATTTTCTAAGGATCTTCTACTACTACTACTAAAAATAAACGAAGAAAAAATCATCAAGAACTTGGAACAAAAACAACTGCAAGGCAGCTGTGGCTGCAATCGTTCCATGAGTGCAGGAAATGCTTTATGAGTTGGTCGACGTTTCCTTTCGCCCATAAACGGGCGAGCAGGCAAATTGAAATCTCACTTCCCACCCCCTTCCCGTGGAGTCAGTCCACCAAGAAGTAGTGTCTGCCCAAATTCTTAACTACTAGAAACCTGCTTCTATGTAGTAGTATATGTATATTTTCCATCTTTCTTTCCCACTTCCTGCAATTGCTTTACAAGTTTTCTTTTTTTTTACTCATTTTCGACACGATACACAGCCAAAATGGCGTCGACTTTGACTGAATTCAGCAGCCAAAGGCTCTAACTGCTCATAATTTATGCTAACGGCAATTTAAACTTCGTCTGTTATTTATTAAAGTACGCGGAAAGTTACTAGCAGTTGCACCCTTTACTTCTGGCATTACAAGGCGCATCTTTTATCGGCAAGAATAACGGTTGCACAGTGGGTAATGATGCGGAATATACGCATGCTCTTGGGCTTAACGGGTAACTTTTTATTCCGACTATGAACTATACATACATATATATGTACATATGTATACTAAATAATCCATTCGACAGGTACACTTATTAAGTCATTCAGATAATAGTTGATAGTTATTGAAGCCTATAAAAAGAAATGTATAAAGTGTAGATTCACATTTTAATATTTGCAATGAATTCGTAGAGTTTTGCTGTGTTTGCCCCACTGTCTGTTATTGGCACCCAGCTGGAGCAGCAGCAGCAGCAGCCATAGTACTCCTATTTGGACACTGTCTGTTGCCAAAAAGTGACCCAAATTTATAACCAGACGAAGCGTTGTCTGCTGCACTGATTCCAGCGAGTTTTGCTTGTTACTTCTGCTTGTTTGTTTGCTCGAATGTCTGTCTGTCCTTTCGTCTGTCTGTCTGTCTGGCTGTTGTTTCTCTGTGTCTAGTTGTCCGCCAGTCAGAGTGTCGCACAGTGCCATCAAATTGTTTGCTGCTGCAGGGCAATAGTAGGGCAAGTCGCAAGGTATATGTGAGTGAGTGTGTGTGTGTGGGAGTATGCGTGTGTGTGTGTGTGGGAGTATGCGTGTGTGTGTGTGTGGGAGTATGCGCGTGTGTGTATGTGCTTTGGTTTTGGTAGAGAGCAACTCTAGCACGTTCCGTTATACAGTTTGACTGAGTCACCATCAGCTTCAGCGTCAGCATCAGCCAGAGCGTCAGTAGTCGAGTTAAGTGTTTTATATTTTCGTTTAGCAGCTGAAAGTTGCATCCTTTGCCAAGCCCAGGGCGCTTTCTCCCCTCCCCTTTCTGACTCCCCTCCCTTCATTCGCTGTTTTCACTAACTGCTACTGGCTGCTGCGTTGTTTTTATGCAAAAGTTAAAAGGCAGGTTTGTTACTTCAACACACACACACACACACACACACACACACACACACACACACACATAACAAACAGAGGGCATTTTATGCTTTTACTTTGCCATTGCCAGTTTAAAACGCTTTTTAGCCGAGATTCTGTTGAGTTTTATTGGTAAATTGGACAGATTGAGGTAAAGTGATATTAATGCTGATGCCCTGGCTCGCCAACAAACGGTACCTGGGCGAGCCTTAACATGAAATACATACATAGTATATGAAAAAAAAACGGAGAAAAGAAACAACAAACAAAACTATGTGCAACTTGTGTGCATATTTGGTTTATTGCTTTTGATGGCCAACATGAAGCATGTGAAAGGCTAAAGAAATTTGCTTCAATATTGCATAATTTAATGAAAACAGTCCGGGGTAATAAAGCTTAATAAATTTTGTATATTGCACAAATTAAAAACCAACGGAACATTGGACATGTACACCTGAATAGTCGGGCGCACCTGACACTAAATTTATAAATGGAAGTAGAGAGCTATGCCCGCTATCTTCCGAACAATAAAAATGTATCTATAATAGTATAAAATTATTTAAAGTTTCAGAAAAACTATATACAAGAAATCGCACTAAAATATCGAAGTTATTTTAACAAAAATCAATTTTTATGATATAACTCATATCACGTCGACTGTATTAGAAAAAAATAGCAAAAAGCACACAGTTTGCATAGCAAACTAGAAACAACAATATAAATTTTAAAATTAAATTAAAACAAAAAAAGTAGGGAAAGCTACAGTCGGACGCAAAGCTACAGTCGGACGCAACCGACAGTAGGAGACCCTGTACTTTGGTTTGCCCTGGGCGTCGGAAACAGCAGGAGCATATATGAACATACTCACATACACATATACATGCACTTATACACACATACACACAAACACATATACATACAATTATTCGCTCAAATACAAACAATAACCAATACTCATACATACATTCATACTCACAATCAAAAATCACGCATACGCCCTAGTGGCCGCGTACACTGTGGCTTCCCCCTCCCCCACCCACATGCTCAGTACAGAAAATTGTTTGTCAAATATCTCTGGTGTTTATTATCCGATTGGGCTGCAACTCGCACCAAACATGCAAAGCACCTAAAGCTTTATTCATGCAAAAAAGAAAAACAGTGACTCTAAAACTGTACATGCTGGGAATATTTTTGCGAATTTGAGGGGGAGGGGGATGACTTTTCAAACATTTGAAATAAACTTGACCTGCCTATGTAATACACGAACCTAACAAAGAAAGAATTAAGTCTCTAGCTCTTATAGTTTGCGAGATCTAGGTGTTCATACAGACAGACAGACGGACAGACGGATAGACAGACAGGGCTATATCGACTCAGCTCGTCGTCCTGATCAAGAATATATATACTTTATGGGGTCTGCCACGCCTCCTTCCGCCTGTTACACACAAATGTCATTTGCACAAACCTAATAGACCCTTTGTACTTTTTTAAAGTACAGGGTCTAACAAATGTATTCAAGGAAAAAGTGTCCGCTTTAGTGATACCTTTTTTTTGTGTCTCATTTCCATTTGGTCAAAATCTGCCTAAAAGTAGGCAATCAAATCTGGAAACGATCGGGGAACTAAGGCAAAATGGAAGAAGATTCAATGCACCTCAATGCCGGACAGTTCCATTATTAGGCGATATTCTAATCTAACCAAATGTTAAGTATTATGTACAAATTGAAAGCTTCAACTAAACAAAACAGAAAATACATCAAATCACTTGTTTTAGGAAGTTCAAAATGTTTAAAACAATCTAAATTAATTATAGTAGAACATCACTTAATATACATGTATAGTAATACACAGTAAAAACAGATGTAGGTATTCATCACATAATTATAATGAATTCTGTTAACGGTTTACATTTCGTTAGTATATTTTCGTTATAGTTATTACACTGACATTTATTACAGCAACTTGTGACACGTACTGCGAGTAACTATCTGTCAGATACATGGCACGTAATTATGTTTGGGTAGTTCGCATGACAGATATTTATGCAGATGCTGCTGCTAAAAAATATGCAGTGCGCATAATTGACATAAAAAACAATTTAGTGTACGTATTTTTTTTCGTATTTATTATTTCTGCTTTAGCGAAAGAACGTGTTTAGAGTGTTTTAGTACATTTAGGTGGAGCAAGTGGGACTGGAGCTGCTCCAGCTGCATCATTATGTGGCATATAAAAATATAAACTGCTCTCAAATGAAATTTTACCTGCTATCAACAAATTGCGCTACTTTGCAGGTTAACTGCAGCGGAACAGACAAGGTGTCCGTGACGTGGCAAGACAAGACTCCACAGCAACTGCAACAACAACAACAACTTTGCATGATGTGCATGACTTGCAACAAAGCTAGCTTCTCTCGCACTATATATGTATGAACTATATAACATACAGATATGTATGTGTGGGTGTGGGAGTCTAGTTGATAGCTGACTGCCACTGTGCCACTGTTTCCAAGGGGTAAGCATAGGGGCTAGGGGGATTGCAGAATTGGAGTATTGTGGAGCTGTGGGTGTTTCTGTTAAAAGCTTCCAGTTTACGACGTGTTGGAATTTTTATGCGTTTTAAAGTATTTGCAGTACAACCGGCGATGTTGTCGCTTTTCTGACTTCTGGCAACGCTAAAAAGAGGTGGAGAGAGTTGAGGCGGGGACGGATGGATGCTGTGTGCATTGCCCGTAAAACTGTATTAAGCATAGAAAACTAAGTTATGCGACGCAGTGTTCATTTACGGCGAAAAGCCGAGGTGACTACGTGTGAATATCACATGCCCGTTATGCTCATAAAATACACAACAACAACACAGCAACAACAAGTACACCAAAAAGTTCAGCAAATCACTGTAACACATTTAACCAAGCTTGCAGACACCCTATAAGAATTACCCCAAATCTTCATGCAGGGAGGGAATATAACACATTTGAAATAATACCAGTCGGATTTTGCAACGTTACATTTGGTTTATTGCGTAATATCCTGGCAGTTTTAACCGTTTAAGTCTACTTTATTTTGCACTTTTGGCATTGTTTTCTATTTCAGTGTGACCCGATTAGCTTGAACTGAAAAATACAAAAAAAAGTGCATTTCTAATGAGTGCGAACGATCGAAATGAGCCCAGATATAATTTTCGATATTTGCATTTAATTAAATAAAAGTTTAGTAGTCGAAAATTAGCATATAATTTATTTTTCTGAGAATATTCAGTCTTAAGAAATAAATAACCAATTTCAATAAAATAAGTACTCAATCCCTTTGAGCACAGAAACAGAACTACTACGGATACATATGGCTTATTAACCCATATTTCCATTTATCGTTTTCTCCCTACCTATTAATACCCTACTTTAAGATATACTGCTTCCTGTAGTGATCGAATTCCGCCAAGAAATAAATCCAATTAAAGCCAATAATGTTTCTCAAAATACTGTTTGGTACATATGAATATCTAATTCGTATTTTGTAGATTCTTTGCAACCTGAAAGCCTAGGGTATAATAGGTTTGTGTAAATGTATGTCCAAGTTCTCCATTTTAATTTGCTGATAGTGCACTTCAGAGGCCAAACAAAACTGACAGACTCAATGTAGGCCTTTTATAGGGTATTACTGAGTCTGCGTACAATATTAACCCACTCCAGGATAATAACATAAATATAGTTTATGGGAATGCATCTCGTATGCCCTACAGTTTTTCCCTTGTCTTCTGACCATCTTGCGGCAGTACAGGGTATAATAAGCAGTGGGTTGATTGCAGCTGACATGCTTGCTGCCTACAATGGGCGCTTTACTATGCTTTTTATGATCAGCAGCTGGGTTAAGGGGAGCGTGGTAGGTAGTTTTACTGTATGAGCTTTTGGAATGACACGTTGCGGAAGTTGTGGCTTAGTTGAAATACGTGTATGAGTGTGTGTGTGTGTGTGTGTGTGAGTGTGAGTGTAGAAAGGCGACAGTCGACACTCGACAGTTTATGTCCATGTGAGTTCTGAGCTTGGCTAAATACGACTACGATGGCAAAAAATACGCCAACTTGTTTGCTCAAAAGACATAAAGCATAAAATTGCCACACCTCCCCAGTCCATCAACTATTACACACTCTTACACACACACACACACACACACGAGTGGGAGGTGCGTGGTTTTATGTCAACATTACCGCATCATAAAATCCTTTTTGTGTTGAACTAATGATGGATGAATGTAGCCACAGGTGGAGATCTACAGCCACCCATACGACTACATATATGCCTGTCTGTCTCCGTATACATATATAATATATATATATGTACGTATGTTTGTCTGTCTATGTGTGCGTGTGAGTGCTATTATGTCTATATGTAGAGCACTCGCGTCAGTGTCCATTAGGAAATTACATAACGCTAAAGCTTGCAACTGCTAATTCTCTGGCAAACAGCAGCAGCTACAACAACAACAAGTTTAAATTCCAAATAGTGGAAATCCCATTCATTAACAAATTATGCATTATGTGAATTTTGCACTCCTCTTAATTCCTCGCGAACAAATTGAAAACTAACGTTCAGTTCCCAACATTGAATTTGGCCAAAACAACATGTTTTGCTTTGTGGTAAAACAGCGAAATTAACATCGGATTTCCACAGCTAATGCAACATGTATTCTAATCAACTAATTACATTGAATTATGAATGGAAATTTTCAAAACAGGAAAAGTAATTAGACAGTTTTTTTCCTGCCTTTTAAATAATGCGCTTTGCGAGGGTATTTTAACATTCAACGGCTAATAAAAACGTGATAGAATAAACAAAATATAGCATGCAGAGGCATTATTTATTTGCAAAGCTCTTATCAGCCCTTATTGTTAAATTTGAGTTTATTATTTATATTTTTACTCTTTGTGGCAATCACTTTCGATACAGGTAATTTGTGGTGCATATGTATGTACATATCGCCCCACAGGCTGCCTCAGTGTATAGCATTTCATCACAAAGTTATTTTGACCAGTTTGGAGTTTCTTTCAGCACTTTTATTACAACTATAATTAGCATAACAGTATAACATATTTTTAAAGCATTTTACTAAAACCCATTTGTTTAAAACTTTTTAAGCATTGATGGAAAGGTATGCTATGTATGTTCTTAATACCTGATTCTTCCACAGAAACAGGAATTTTAAAATTCAAGTAAAATGTAAACACATTTTAAACTGCATAAACTATTCAAACACCTAATGCGCTGCATAATTTAAAAATAAATGGCATAATAAATAAATTAGAAACAAAAGCGAAAGCACTGGCAAATACGATAGGCTAATCGATGCTCGACGTGCATTTTTGTTGCACAGTGGGACCTGACCGCAGACTATTAGGGTTTATTAGGCGTCAACTAAAGCCTGACTAAATGCAGTCTCTCACTGCTCTCTTTAATGCTTTTATCATAAACAGAACACACACTGTGGTTTTTCAATTTTTCTATAAATAGCATTTATTTAATTTATTATTTATGCGTCAATTGCAAAATGTTATCGTAACAGAAACCCTAATATTTGGTCAATGCGTTTATATTTAGCATAATTATAAACAGTCACCGCAAACAATAAATGTTGCATATCAAATGGGAATATTTATAAATATATATGTATCAACACATACAGAGAGTTTATGACCCAAATTTTACCATATAATGTGATACATTTTATGTGTTTTATGCGACATCACATTGATGGAGAGCTCATTAGTGATAAGAAGTACATTTCGGAAAGAAAGGGGATGTGGTGGTTTAATCGTATATGCATTGAATGTATACAAATGCATATAATAAAAGTCAGTTAAAATTCGTACGTTTCTTGATAAGCTTTAATGTATACTATATGCCTATTAAACAATTCCAAGAAAATGAAATTCGACGACTGTTTAAATTATTTCGGTGCGTTTGCATTCCTTTCATTTCACCTGAGTCAACAAATTTGCAAAGTAAAATGAAATACATTCAACGTATTGAGATTGAGTGAACTACTACGCCATCAGCCATTTGTAACAAGTTGCCGCGAAGGGCGGGGCTTGGGCAATGCCACGCCTCAAGGCCACACAGTCTCGTCTGTATGAGGAGGGGTAGGGGCCTGGGACGTGGCAGCTAAATTGGATTTGCCACGTTACATGGTGTAAACATACACAAAGTACACAAACACGAGGAGTTTTTCTTCCTTTGGTCGATAAAGGCAGCAGCAGGCGTGCCATGATGATATGCAAATAGGTTACAGGCTCAGAATACGGGCACACCTATAGCAGTAAATGGTCTAACTGTAAAAAGAGTCGTAAAATGCGTATGGCTAACTGTCGATATTTGAAAGACAAGTGATGGCAAAAATGAATCACTTGATGAATGAATCATGAGATTTTCTTAAAGCGAGCGATTATTCCAATTGGTTTATCGAATATACACTTATCGAAAAGCAACATCCATTTTGGATGACTTGAACTAATGTGTGCTATATAATTACCCGTACCATCACTAGCTATGGCACCCTTATGGAATAGTTGGAGCTAAGTAGAGCAACAATTTTCTATGCCCAGAGCAATTAAAAGAGAGCAAGTAATAGATTGAAAAAGACAGAGAGAGGGAGTGAGAGTGTGATAGTTACAGTAGGAGGAGGAAGGGGTGGGGGAGAGGCGCTACAAAGCAACTCGCATAATTGCTGCCTTCCGGCCTTTTGAAAACTCATTTCCGGTTTGGCTGTTGCTGCTGCAGCATGTAAATTGTATGCCAATTTGTCGTTAGTCAATAGCTATGTGTGTGTGTGTGTGTGTGTGTGTGCCTTAGTGTAATTGTGTTTTTTTCCATTAATGAACCCTAATTAGCTGTGCTAGCTTGGCTATAGCTTCAGCTTTGGCTTAGACTTTGGCTACTGTGGCTGCGGCTGTATCCGTATCTGTATCTGCATCTGTGAATGTAACTTCAGCTGTATCTGCAATGTCAACTGCTTGAGGGCATTTTGTGTGAATTTATTAAGTAACATAGTTGCTTAGTTAGTGCTCGCCCTGGCTAAAGGTCTGCGGGCACTTTGGCGACATTTAACAAGCATTTATTTAAAGTTTTATCCCAGCAACCTTTGGCTTGCCTCCTCCCCCACTCTCCACTCGATCTCCGTTACGGTCTGTGTACATCTGTGCTGTAGCTTGTTTAATTAAAGTATGCAAAGTTGTGTCAGCTGCCACCGACTGTAAATAACATCCGGTTATGTGAGTGCGAGCAAAAGTATCTCACAGATACTCGTACAGTAGTTGTCAACGTGCACTCAGGGTATGCCAAAAAGCTTAAGAATATTTCCCTCAATGTACACGTGTGTGTGTATATACGTATGTGAATGTTTGTTATGTTGTTTCGTTTCTTGTCCTTGTGTTCTTTGTACTGGCTCTGTCATGTTGCTGAAATTGATATTTTAATTAATTTTTCGTACACAAAGTTTCATGTTCTAATTCACATAACTTTTAAATGACCAAGTTTCACCTGAGCTAAGTCAACAAACACACACAAAACACACAACACACACGTACATTCTAACAACGTTTTTTGTATCTTATTCTTCATTAATATACTGCCAGCAGCAGTAACTATCTGCTGCAACAAGAGCCAAGTTTAATATTTATTTCATGTCGCATTTATTTAACGAAAGTTTATAGCCTGATAGGGTGAATTATATGACTTTTCGTACTACATATTTCAAAGTCATAGCCATATCCCTTTTAGCAAACTTCGATACTTCATCTGAAAGAGTAAGATATTTCTTCGAGACCTGTAAGGTAACTTATTACACCCAATCTGAAATGAAGAGATAATATAGTAAATATATCAATCGCCAGATAAATATTTCCAAGTCATACCCAAGACATTGCCTTCTGGTACTTAAGGAAAGAAAACAAAAAATAACATTTACAGATGCTGAGTTCATTATATTACTATGCAATTTTTAGGTTGATGTGATTCTCAATTCTCTAACGGGTTATATCGAGGGTTGACTATTATTTGTGTGCCATAATACACATTCGATTCCAACTGATACGCCGCTTAGCAACATTTAGAGCCGCAAGAACCGCCGCACGGGCCGCAGGGGCCGCAGCATGGAGAGCATGGAGAGCAGCAAGAGCCGCAGGGGCCGCAAGGTCCGCAGCACGGGCTACAGCATGGGCCACAGCAAGGTGCGCAACAGGGGCCACAACACGGTCCGCATTTGCCACAGCACGAGCTGCAGCAGGAGCCGCAGCACGGCGAGCAGCAGGGTCCACAGCAGCAACAACAGGGACTGCAACAATAGGGGCTACAACATGGCGAACAACAAGGTTGACAGCAAGGTGTGCAACATGGTGAGCAGCAAGGTTGACAGCACGGCTGGCAGCAGGGTGAACAACAGGGCGAACAGCAGGATCCAGAACCACCGCACATTTTAATTCGAAAACTGCAACGATACATGTGTCGATAAGATGGATGAAACTGATTGGAAATGAACTCTTACCTTTCACCCGTCAGAGAATTGAATTCACTTATGAAACGTTTTACTCAATTTTACAAATAATTTAAGTCACAGTCATAATCAAATGAAACATGTGAAATTTGTTCAAAAGCTGCTGCGATGTCTTAAAGAAGACAGAAGTTGGACAAAATATGATATCGTTATCAACAGGTCACAATTACGATATCGATATCATAAGGTCTCGTACAATCATCCTTACTCATTTTACTCCCTTCAGAATGGGTGTGTTTACTTTTTCTAAAATTCATATGGAGCAAGCAAAGGAGAATATAATGTTTGGCCAGTTTAAAGTAATGTCGGTTTAGACTGATTAAACTGACTGATTAGACTGATAAAATTAGTATGCAAAATTAACAAAGTATAGTTTGAAATTCGATGAGTCTTGTTCAACAATAATATTTTTTGATCAATTGCAATGTATTAAAATTCGAGGAATATCTCTAATACAGTTTGTTTTGTTTTTTAATTATTTTCCGTACATTTAGAAAGACTGGACTTGTGAAGGATGGTATAAAAATTAACGGAAATTTATGAAAATGAAGTCAAGTTTTTAGTTTATTAACAATACACTAAAAAACAAGAATCCTTTGCTCAGAATGTGAGCACATGTCTTATACACAATTTTATCATTCCTTCAATGTCAATTTAACTGTCAGTTTAACAGTGAAAACTGCAGGCAGTACAATTTTTTAGCGTCTGTCATCAAAGGACACCGCACATAGGAAGGCGGTTAACGGCAGCATACCCTATAATTGATATATTAAGGGCTATAATCGTATAACTGCTTTGCACTACAGGAATGTTTCTTCTTTCCTTACCTAAGGAGGCGAAGCTTTAGATAAACTATTATTTGAAGAAACTAAGCTACCCTGTTTTAGGCAAATTCTATGAGTGCAGGGTATAGAAAGGAAAATGGCGGGCTAAAATGTTTCGAGTGTCAGCTGGGCCCAGAGGGCAGACCAAATCATGGCGTGCTTTGACAAATCACATGCTGCTCCTGTCGCTCAACCAAGGACCCTTATTGCCGCTCCTGCCCCTCGAGTCACCTGTTAGGCTCTTAAACTTTTCGTCACTGACAATTGAATGGCTTTGATCTTTTCAACGCGCCTCCAATTTTTGCGTGTCGATTGCAGTGTGTGTGTGCGTGTGTGTGTGTGTGAGTGTGTGGCTGTTATGCAGGCACTCGTGCGTATATTTGTCAACGAGGCAGAAGGCGACAGCACGTTGCTCTGGCAGTGGCACTGGATGCATGAAACCTTTTGTCAATTACGTAGCCTCCACTTTTTGTGGCACAGACAAACACACACACACACTCACATACATATACACTGTCACTCACAGAGCGCTGCTGCCAAAGGCCTAAGGGCATCACAAAAAAAAAAATGAAAGAATGAGCAAAAAATAGGCAAAGATGGACTGATTGCTGATTTCTGGCACAGACGAGAGGTTGTCTCTCCCCTTTTACCGATGTCTGTCAAGCGCGACACAAACATAACTGCCGAACCTCACCCATCCTTACTCTGCACTCCTTTTCCCCGTTACCTGACTGACAGCTATGCCATCTGAAGAGCTCGTAGCAATTAAATTGACATACGAGTTGTCAAACTCCAAAATCATACGCCGTTTTAATTGAAGCACAATCTCGGATTGGATCAGTGGATTTTTGGCTATGTGGTTAAAGTACACTTTTTGTGTTATCTATTGGTTGATTGCCGTATCTGTTGACAATTTGGTTTAAAATTCGCGAAAAAAGAAAGATAAGACAATCAAATACCACAAAACAATCAAAGATATTAGTAGTCCTCATTCTAAGGTAAAGACAAACGCCGGATATTCTTTATGAAGCTCTATAAAACACTAACTCTTATTGTTCTACTTCTACTAGATATACATATTGCATCAGGATTCTTGCTTAAATTATTGATATCTTTGTTAATTGTCCAATGGTTATGAAATTTGTTTCAGCGATTATTTGAAACTAAAGCTTATTCAGACTCATTATAACCCATTCTTATTTTATGTTTTCAATAGGCTTAACATTTCAATTAGTTTTAATTTTTACTTCTGTGCACAATTGCTGAATTTTCCCATAAAGAATTAGGCGATTAAGACATATCTGAAAATACAACAAATTATTTATTTTGCATTTGCCATTGTTTGTATTTATTTTTATTTTTTAAATATTTTTTGCGTTGTTATAAATTGTATTTCCAACTCGATAAGCATTAGGGTCAGGGCAAAGCGCAGATTTCAGGCCACATTCGATGCCAATTCCAAATATAAAAGCCAAACAATCGATCCATCTAAAAGCTGATGGTTGGTGTTTACAATTTTACGATTTCAAAACGCAGCAAAAAAAGAAAAAAAAAACTCATCGTGTATTTAAGTGTAACTGACAGGCAGCAAATGCGTCAAAATCAAAGTCGTCACGAACATATTTCCATTGAATTGTGCCAGAGGGACTGATCGCATTTGTCAAAAATTAATTTATACCGAAAAGTGGCTTTGGCCCTGCTCCCTGTGCAGTCACCAGGCAGAAATAGGAGTGAAACGAAAAAAGAAAAAATGAAAATGGGAAATGAGAACTGGCTAGGCTGAGAGGCGATGGACATTTTAGTCGCAAAAGCGTTTCATTGGGGGAATTTGCTAGTTAATTGTCGATTCAGCAAATATCAGGGCACCAACAGACTCAGATGGATGAAAGGTTGAATGGTGTGCGTGTGTGTGTGTGTGTGTGTGTGCGTATTGCGAAGTCATCGACTGTGGTGACGTCACAAACAACAATCAATTTTAATGAACGACATTCATTAAAAACAAACTTTACAGCTGCGCGTAAAATCCCAACTGGCGAAATTCATGTCGACTGGTGGCTCTATCCGCGTGGTGACGACTTGTAGAAGCCACTTAAACGGGCGTTGATTAATTCCAAACCGAAAACTGACAGTCGCCACCAAACAAAGGCAGACACGCCATGCGCCGTCACCTGCAGCTCTGCCTGTTATGAGTGCTGCGAGTGGGTGGAGTGAGTGCACGGGTGTGAATATGAGTGTATTTGAAGGTGTGGCAGGTCCTTGTGTTTCCCCCAGCTGACTTGGCGGTTTAGCAATACACTGTGTACTCATGTTACTGCGGATTTTGCGTGAAATAAACGTGTGGTGCACACTTGCCACAGCATCAATTAATGCTGCGCCACGCGCCTCCCCTTTCCAGGGGCGGGGAATACCTAGAGGTATTACAGCCAACATATTTAATCAAACAAATTAAATTTCAGCTCAAATTAGAGTTTATTTTATTTACTCAAATTAAGGTGATGTTTTTCTAAATATAGCAATAATTATATACAATATACAAACTGAAACTTAAATAAAATTTATATTTCCATTTAACAAAAATTGAATAAATGAACAAAAATAAAAGTTCCATTAAAAAGTCAAACTATAGAGTCTATAGACCTTTGTAAGCTAAACTGCGGGTTCTTAAAGGTGTTGTTCGCAGAACCACAGCTTATTCGAGAATACATATGTACATACATACATACAAAGTATATATTTATGTATTATATTACCGGCGCACAGCTCTTACAAATACTCCTAAATACGCCCTTGGCTGTTTTTGTAGGGTGTTATTCTTGCTGTTCATCGGTGTTAGCACCCACGGGCCCTTTAGTAAACAACTCACTGTTTGTCAATCTGGAGAGCTAGGTTAAACAAACTGCAATATTATTTATTCATTTATGTCAGATTAATAAGACCTATGTTAACTACTTATGTGCATATAGAATAATAACGTTTAATCATTAATACTTCTACAAATAGTTTTAATAATAAGAAAGAGTTCATTTAAATGTTTAAACAAGTGTATGCTATATATGTATGATATATCGATATATCGTTGGCAATACGATGTACACAAAGAGATTGTATGCATTTTAACCAATTTATCGATTGCAGCGCGCTTAATCGATTATCTTGGTCCAGCCATATGAAACTTCAAACGATATATCGATTCACTGTCGAATCGGGAAAGAGACTGTGAACACCACTTTGAGCACAATTGAGCTAATTGGTAACTGTGGATAAAAGAACGATAATAGTATTAAAAATTAAGAAAGATATCGAAATAGACAAGAAACAGCATTGTGCCAATTCTCAGACTTTATCCTATCTATAAATGTATATTATTTAAAAAGGAAATAATATATGTACGTTATTTAAATTTATACAGACAATACAATCAATGATTTACTGCTTTAATGTGTACTCAACAAATGTTAAAGTCCAGGAGATCTTAAGACCTAGTACACCTGTAGTAGTGTCTTACGTGTGCCATGTAGTACGTGACACAAGCTTAGCGCAGATTCTAGCTGAAAGTTCGTAGTTCGTAACTCGTAGCTCAAATTGCCATTTCGATTAACAAGAAAACAACTTTTCTTCTCTTCCACGCTTCTCCCCACTTTCCGTGCGACCAAATCAATTTCAGCAACACAACCACAGACGACAGCAGCAACCGCAGTCACTGCCACCGTCAGTTTCGATGAAAGCGGCCTGGACACATCATCATCTTCGTTCTCATCTTTATCCTCACTGTCGTCGTCATCGTCATCAGCAGCATCAGAATCATCATCAACGTCGCTCCTTGGGTCAGCGCTACTGCCAGAGGTCGCCGCCCTGACGGCGACTGGCGTCCTTGTGGAGCCGTATCTGGATGGCTTTGCCACATCGAATGTAACTACACAGATTGGAACCCATGCGTATCTGCCTTGTCGGGTAAGTTCGAAGGCCTAATCAGTTAGCCGTTGTTTTCTCGCTTATGTGGCAGAATTTCTCTCCCACTTGCAGATCTTTTCATAATTTCTGTTTTCGGTTTTATTTGATTTTTATTACCAGTATTTTCTTAGTTTGCGTGACGACATGGGCTGCGTGCTTGTTTTCATTTGTAATTATTGTTATTTTCATCCATCCATGCCACTGTCCACTCCTTCCGCCCATAGAAAACACATTAAATTTTATTGCGTAAATATTTGCCAGGCAACTGAAGCCATTCAGCCATGAGGTGTGACCACATCGTGTATTTAACACAAAGCTCAAAAACAAATGCCTCCAAATTATGCCCCAGGGGCGGAGCCAGAAGTAGCAGGTGGGTAAGGGGCAGGTGGAGGATCGTTCTCGATTGCAGGCTGTTGTGGTGTTTGCACAGGTGTTTAAAGGTCAACTCGGGTAGGCGGCCAAACATGCAAATTGTTTGCTCAGAAGTTGTAAATATTGTATTTCGACCCACCGAAAAACCGAAAATTAAATTTAAACAAATTAGTTTTATGGCATTACGTGACCACTGCCAGGTCATTCCGAAACTCGACAAATGCTCTAATATAACATCTCGGTGGAAAATTCTGCACGTAAAGCAATTCAGCAGAGCCTACAATGTTTATTCTCAATTGAAAATAAAGCTAAGTTATACTTAGGCACTATAAAGTAAAATAATTGAAGATGATTAAATTAAAATTTATAAGATGGGCTAATTAATTTGATGACTAGTTGGCATTGATTAATTTAGAGATTTTCTCATTAAGTTTTATAGAACTAATATAATTATACAATTTAAATAGAAGAAACTATAGTTCACTTTAAACTAAAAAACATATTTGAACAAAATAATATCATACCAAGTCATATCAAACAAAAAGAGATTTCCCTCATTAAAATACAAAGCTCTTCAAGAATTCTGATTAGCATTTTTATCAAAAGATTAAATGAATATATTAATGAAATATTTGTGTTAATTAGAATAACTTTGAAGGTATTTGTTGTATTTGCTTGACATGCACAAGTTACTCTACAATCGTTGGCTCATCAGAGCTAATTATCGCGCCCCAGTCTAATTTGTATCTGAAGCTGGAGACATCAATTTCTGGGCTCGAAACAAGTGAGCTACAAGACCCGGTAACTGGCTTAAAGCCGGCCAGAATGTAATTCAAATTCTCTCCATTTATAGTATTCCACAAGGCAGCTGGCAGCTGCTTTAACAGTTATATTTAATTCATGCCCCTCTTGTAATTTTACGCAAAAGGAACAATGTTAATTTTTCGTTGTCATGGTCAATTAAGTGCTACAATTGTGGCACTATAACGAAATGTCCTCGACAGTTGGAGCCCATTGGCCCTCCCCCATTCACTTCAATTGAAAAGGGGAAAAGTGAATAGCTCGCTTCTCAATGTTTGTCAATTACGAGTACCCATAGTGGCACTCATACTCCTGCATTGCACAGTTGGAAAGCTGCAGATGCCACTGTGACTGGTATGCCAGGCAGTCCTTTGTTCAACTGCAGCTTTAAGTGGCACAGTCCAACCAGCTTACCTCTTGCCACAGTCAGGAAAAAAAAAACTCTGTTCTAAATTGGTCTCTCTTGTGCCCAGCAATAGCTGAAGTTGGTTGCTCGAACAGGTTAAGTGTGCTTTTTACTCTATTCTTCGATGAGGTAAGGAGTAGCTTACTCAAAAAACTATTTAAGGCAGCAGCTCATGCGTAATTGCTCAGTTTAGTTTGATAACAGCGTAGCATCTAAATCGATTGGTCCAGCATTAATTACACTAGTCTACAGCACTTGCGATGACCAACATGTGATTATCTTCAATGTTTATCTAAATATTTACTGTATAATACATAATAGGAATATAACAGAACTGACACTTCACATTTAATATTTTTAAGTAACAGCTGTTGTAAAAAAATAAAAAAAACTATAACGCTTTAACGAGCTCAGCTCAAGGTCTTATTAATTAAAACGTATATTATTTAATTCTTTTTATTAGTTGTGTTCAAATGACAAATAAACCGTGATCCAATTAGTGACATACAGGACATTCCCTCAGTCAATACTGAGTATATGAGCTCAATGTAGTATACAGACATGGAAAGGGAATTAAATTACAGAATATCTGGCAGCATGATTAAGTTGGACACATGCACTGAAGCCCTAATGAGTGCATTATAGCCAAATTACAGTGCGGCAGACAAGCCATCGCATTTAGTAGATATACTAAGCCTATGCTTAAATGTGAGAGGAAATCAATGCCAAAGTGTTGAATAGACAAAATAATTTCCATGTGAATTCGGCAACCCAATAGGGTTATATACATGACATGTCACCAGTCTGTTCGGTATGTACACATGTATGTGTCAGGGTATTTGTTTTTGCATATGCGTGTGTGTGTGTGTGTGTACTCCAAATGCATTTTAGGTTTACTCACTGCGACACATTTCGATTATATCAAATACGAAGAGTGGAAGGCAGATCCCTGGCAGTCTACTACTACTAGTTAGATTTCATGTTCATCCTGATATTTAATTACATTTAAATTTAAATTTTGTTACATCGTATATGAGTGTGTGTGTGTGTGTGTATGCAAAGCATCTATTTCGTGGCTGTAATTTATTCTCGGTTCATCTGTGGTAACTATGGTATGCTCCATTTGAACTCCATGTCTATGCGCATTCAACTACGCACTTGTTGCATTTGCCATGGAATATCTTTAGCATTTGTAATTGTGCCTTTGGCCAGATTAAATACATGAGCTTCGAGTAGCTTAATTGTTACATTGGGCATAAATTAACCTTGTATCTATGTGAATATGTAGAATAAGTATGTAGTTAATTGTGGTATCTGGGCTAATCAAGAGTAATGTAGTCCATGAAAAAGTGTAAATTCCCCTTACTAGAGAGCTACTGAAACAATTATATATTGGAAGCGATTTGATTACTTGGATGGATGGATGTATAGGGGTACTTTTATAATTATTTTATTATTATTATTGTTATTATCTGTTTGGTATTTCGATTTCAAAAAATTCATAGAAAAAATAGAGAAAAATAGAGAAATAAAAAATCTTTATTAAATCATTATTTCTTCTGTTATTTTTTTATTATCAAGTACAAATTGTTTGTACAAGCCATATAATCAACTTTATAACTTTTAAATTTTTTACCACAGGTTAAACAACTTGGCAATAAATCCGTTTCCTGGATTCGACTTCGTGATGGACACATACTCACAGTTGACAGGTAAGTAACAAATATGGAATCATTAGACTTGGGAGTATATAGCATATTATTGCAACTTTGACCATCCACAATTTATTCGTAAATTGATGAATTGATAAGTATTACAGACACTCTCTGTGAGACTTGCATCTTACTGAATCCTTTGAAATTGAATTTCTGAATAATTACTCACTTATGTAATTTGTAATAAAGTTACAAATTCTACTACCTTCTTTGCCACTGAGCAAGATAATATCGCCTTTGCAGTGCGACTCTCTGTGAAATCCTTTTGAAAACAATTTGCCGTAAAATACACTAAGCTTTTCAAGTGACCAGAATGTATTTCAGTTTCAATCTGCGTGTACAATAACAGGAATCAAACTCCTTGTGCAGGTGCTTTTGCTTTGATTCCTGTGCCGTGTATTCTCTATTCCTTCATGTCTGCAATTTCATTGCATTCTTGCGAAATCCATCAGAAACTTAACTTGCAAGTGTTTTCAACTTTTTTTTTACTCTCTTTTACTTTATACCCTGTATTCATTGAACATCAGTAGAGAGAGTGCATTTAGAATTGTAAGGTCACATGTATATTATTGATCCGTACTGAAGTAAATATAATTTGTCAGTAGAGTATACTAATTTATGGCCTACACTGAACTTGCATTTTATTAAGTCTGTATCTAATTTGCTTTCCCTATTTTCCTTCTGGAATCAATACTGGAGTCACAGGAGGGTACAGGGTACTCTTACGTCCAGTGACTCCAATTCAATTTAGATATCGCTCCAACTTTTTGCTTATTAAGCCAACGTTTACCTTTTGTTGCCAGGCAGCAGGCGACTGTTCTCCTGGCCGCCTTTTAGTTAAATGGAAAACTAAGACCAAAGCAGCTTTCACATTAGATAAGTCGTGGTTGCCTGTTTGTCTGCTCCGTTCAATGAAACGACTGTCCACAGCTGGAATGGGCTCGAAGGGATCGAAGTGGGAAGGAAAGGGGAAAGTTCAAGCAAACAGAGAGACCATTGAAATTAAGCCCAGATAGTGTCCTTACTGATTGCTTCCTGTGCGACTGTGACTGGCAACCCAAGTGCAGTCTGAGCCTTCCTGCATGGTCACTTCCGTTTGTCAGTCTATGTTAGTATGTCTGTGTGTGTGTGCGTGTGTGTGTGTTTTGTGTGCGTGTCTTTTCCTGCTGAAATGTCTTATGTCACATTTATCTAGAAAGTTTTCTTATGCTGCTCTCTCTCCTGCATGGCAGGCAGATGGTGTGCTATGTAGCATATCACACATAATGGAAATAGATTTCAAAAACTTTCAGCCACCGCACGTCCTCTAAGCCAACGTTGCCAATCTTCACTGCCCTCTCTCTCCTCTCCCTGCTCCCATGTATTGCATAATAGCTCAAATGATGTGTTTACACTATCATATGAACGTCACGTGCTCGCCGTCTTTTGTTTGCCCGCTGCATGGAATGGAACCTTCCTTTGAATTTATAGTCCCCACCCACTCTATATACAATAGATTATTTCTGTTTGTACTTGGCCACCACGAAGACAGGACGCATGCACACACAGATGTCAGACTTTTGTCCTGTGTTTTGTTGCATTGTGTCCAGTTCATGGCTGGGGTAATTACGTCAGGTGTTGCAACTACCTGTTATCTATTATCTTCGCACCTTGCCTGCGTGTCATTTATTACCACTGGGAGTACTTAAGCCATAGGCATTTCAGTATGTCAACTATGGCTAGTAACTGCGTCTATCTGAGGGGACAGTGGAAGAGATACGATATGCTATTTATGGCATTTGATACGTGATATGCTATTAAAGTCAAATGACATGTTATAGTTATAATAATATGCAAAATGCGTGAGAATATGATTGCGATACAGTAGTGGTTCAATTCCATCTCCGTTTTGCAGCCCCGTTTTAATGCAGCGAAAACTTTTCCAATTAATGAGTCATGCTCTACAATCGGATAGAAACTTCTTTAATAAGATTACAACTTTCGGAAACTTTTAAAACAGCAAGGCAAAATAATCAATATCATAAATAGAAACTCATATTTGTGAGTAGCCTTAAGAAAAAGCGAAGAAATACCGAAATCTCATGCTAACTTATGTAAATTAAACCGTTTTATTAAGAGGTTTTTATAGGTATTTGTTGCTTGTACGACAATTTCCGATTTCTCATCTAAAAACTTGTAGGAAACATATACTTTTTTTTCTCCTTTTTTTCGGGAAAAGATCATAAACTGCAGATGGAAACTTATGTTGGTACGGTTCACTTTTTTGCCGGACAAGGGAGAATAGCAATGTGAGTTGTAGGGCCAGCCAAGGGGCAGTGAAACGCCATAAAAATATGGAAAATAATGTGGGAAAAAGTCACCGGTTGCGACTGAAACTTAAAAACAAGATGAAAATTATAAAGTAACTACAAATCCTGGATAAGAATACTTTCAGACTGCACGAATAGTCCTGCACGAGAGAGAGCAGAGAACTAAAAGCTAAATAAGGGGCGGGGGAGAATGAAAAAGGAAATGGCAAAAGTCATAAAATGTTGAGTTTTACGAGCGCAAAACGCAAGGGTCTAATCTGGGTTTTAGCATCAAAACTTGTTAGTATGTGAAGTAGAATGGGAAGCTGGGTTATGTGGTGGACAGTCGGGTGAAGTAAGGAGTGTTTATGGGTGGAGGAGTGACTAATAAGCAATGTCAACGCATACGCAGCTAGGAAGTGGAGATAGGTGAGGGGAGCAGACATGGAGTTTGTCGTGCGTTTTAGTTGCTGCACTTGCAGTTGAAGACGGAAGCATTTTTGCACTTTGTGTAAATGGTAAAGCTTAAAATTCCGCACAGAAATATTGCAACTGTGACATTAAATGCATCCTCTTTCAGTGAGTGCCCCGGCCCCAGACCCGCCACACACCCTCACTCCCACACACATTTGCATGTTGCAGTTGTTATTGTTGTTACAACTGCACAACTTTGTTATCGAGTTGTGGGTGGGGGAGGTGTGGGGGTGCTCCTGTTTAAATGCCGCAGCTAAATAACTTTGAGTGTCCTTTGAAGTGGCCATTAGCAGCGAGGCTTAGCGGGTAAGTGGGCCTGTTTTTATGGCCACCACTGTTGCTGTTCCTCTTGTTATTCTCTTTTGTTTTCAACTCCTTTACAAGCGTAGTCCATGCACCATTTCTGCTCTATTTAAAGCTTTAAATGTGCATAAATAGCATAAAAAAGTCAAGCCAAGTTAATAGAAAAATGTTCATTATACTATGCCAAAACACACATATGTATATTATTATAAAGATAAATACATTTTGTGTTAGATAACGTAAAGTTATCTATCTCGAAAGAGACTAATATGATAAACCATTAGAATTAAGTTTTAGCTTGAAGCTGAAGCAATTTCTAATATATACTTTCTGCTACTAAATATTCTACGTGGGGAGTTCTTGACAATCTCAAAGATACAGAGAATTCCAACAAAAGTTTAATTCTCTTTCATAAGGGAAGTAGAAGGGCTTCTGAACTGATAGTAAACACTCTGTGATGAAATATTTATTATTGTTATTATTATTGCTACTAAATATTTTATGGCTTTAATTTCTAATTATATAATATTTTTGCTGTAATTTCAGAGCGGTGTTCATTGCCGATCAGCGTTTCCTAGCGCTCAAGCAGCCCGACAAATACTGGACCCTACAGATCAAGTATGTGCAGGCGCGAGATGCCGGCACCTACGAGTGCCAAGTCTCCACGGAGCCCAAAGTGAGCGCACGTGTCCAGCTGCATGTTGTGGGTAAGTCAAGGCCATGGACAAGGCCAAAGGATATGTGGACCCAGCCTATTGCTTAAACCCCGGCAATTAAGGCTTAATGTCAAAGGTCAAGTGGCGTACACACACACACATGAGCCACATATCCATTTACATACGTAAAAGAAGCTCTTGGTCTGCGTCAGACTGACCAGTCATACAGTAAAAGTTTATCAAACCGGGGAGCGGAATGTGGGGCCACAGTTTGCAGATTTTTGCATCTTTTATGCGGTTTCGTGCATTTGCAATTGCTCACAAAATTACATTCAAAACACACACACACACACATTGTATACATGCATGTGCACTGCTGCATTGAGCGAAAAAGTCTGAAATCCTTTTTTTATTTTTGACCAACAAAAAGAACATTTTTGTGCAGCTTCTATAAGTTTTATAACGAGAAAACTTTTGGGCGAGCTTTTCTTCGTCGATTTGTTAAAACATACCCCTTCCCCCAGGCTGCGGCTGAAAGAGTTAATTAAATTTCATGTTTGCATACACACAACACACGCACACCCACACACACACATACACACAGAGCAGTGACCACTGTAAATGCTTGAAAGAGCCGCAGCATGAGGGAAGAGAAAGTGTTGACACAAATGCATCCATTCAAGAGCGATTTAAAGCAACATATCGTAGTATATGTATATGCACATCATCTATATCATATATAGGAATGTTACTCACTAGTATAATCTCCATCTTCACTTGAATTAATTGGTGTATCATATTCGATCCCTACATATTCTGGATTATAGAAGTTTTATGTTTCGCTTGCTCATAATGCAAACAAACAGCGTTCATAATTATGTAACTAATACGTGAATTGAACCATCATAATTCATAAAGGCAGTAACTAACAAATACTAGCTGCACTTGCCTTCCAGAATTACAGCCCATATTTAAGGCGCTTAAATAGACTAAGCAGTTGAAAATCTTAGCAAATTATATTATAGCATTTCCCTAGCTAATTGAAATTAGTATTTTGTCTTATGGAGGTGTCGATAATGACAGTGGCTGACTGACTCTTAATTTATAGGGAAGGCTGAAAGCAAAACGTAAATTTAATTACTTTCATCCTTCTGAAAACAAAGGCAAATTTAATACAGCTATCTTAGCTGTGCAGCCTTAATAGATCATTTTCGAATGTTATTAAATGTGATTTGCATTACTAATATCAGTGAATGGCAGCATCTAGTAAGAAAATCAAAACTGTTTAAGACATAATATAAGTTAGTGCTGAACAAAAGGCAAATAAGTTGATATATACATATTAATTAATATTTGAGCTGCATCTTAGCACGTTTACACAATATGAAACTGATGTATTTTTGAATAAATACTTTATATTTTGAAATGAAATCAACCACAAAGTAGGAGACCCTGCACTTTGCTTCGCACACACACACGCTAACAAACACTCACACACGCAGACATCCCTTCAATCACATAGTCGCATACACACGCATACACGCCTATATCAAAAATCTAACACAAACTTGATCTGCTTGCACTATAGGGGCATCTAACTGCCAAATATGATGTCAGATTCCGAGATTTAGATGCTCATACAGACGGACAGACAGGTAAATCTCGATGTAAAGTACAGGGTCTAAAAAACATTTTTTTACGACCGTCCGACCGCGGGATCGGACCCGCAACCATTCGACTTCAAGACCAATGCTCTACGCAGTAAGCTACAGAATCGTAAGGCGAACGTTTTAATGAAAATTATGCGTCACTACTTTCCTACATAACTTCTTTGATTATGGTCCGATTTAGCTCAAAATCGCACCAATCATTCTAAGCATTATAAGCTTTGTTTACAAAATCGTAAGCCAGTGACTTTAAAACTGTGAATGCTGTACGAGTTTAAAAAACATTTTCGCAAATTTGAAGGGGGAGGAGAAATTGGTCATCAGAATCAAACTTCACCTGTCTATGCAATACACGAACCTAAAAAAACGGATTAAGTCTCTAGCTCGTATAGTTTGCGAGATCTAGGTGTTCATACAGACAGACGGACAGACAGACGGACAGACAAGGCTATATCGACCCGGCTCGCTCGTCGTCCTGATCAAGAATATATATACTCTATGGGGTCTACCATGCTTCCTTCTGCCTGTTACACGCAAATGGCAATTGCACAATCTTAATAGACCCTTTTGCACTTTTTTAAAGTACAGGGTCTTATAATGATAATGATAAATAAAACCAATGCATGTATTCATAACGGTGATGAAGCTCCCAGTAAATAAATATTAATTTATATTGATTTTATTAAATCACAGCGATTAAAACTACATTTATTGCAATCAAATCCATCTAATCCAACTTATCGAAAAATCCCCCACTATTCTAAAAGTTAATTGAGCCAACATTTTGAATATCAAATTGCGTATAATTTTATGGTGGCTGCTGGAAAATGTCATGAGATAAAATTCGATAGAGAAGCGCAGACTCAATAATGTGTATGCCAAAAGTGATTTTCGCAAATCCGCTTCAGCTAATTTGTATGCTAAACACTCGTGGCTCTTATGTACATACATACATATGTGTGTGTGCCTCGAGGAGCATGACTAACAGCGGGAAGCCACTGTACGAGCCCAACAGGTAGCCGAACGAATGGGGAACTCGTGTCAAATGTTGGACTGACAGCTAGGCATCATCAGCTCCACGGGGGAAATTGTGGAGCAGACAGGGGACATTATGTATGCGCGGCCACATTTTGCGTTAATCTAACGACAAGTTGAAGCATAAAGGATTTCTATGCGTTACCCAGTCGAATTCGAATACAATAGATTTCCTTCTTTTTCCCCATGGCCACAGAGGACTGAGGAGCTCTTTTGTCAGCAGGACAGTCCGTCCGACCGTCCGTTGTATCGTGAAAGGCTTTGCCTTCTGCTGCCTGGCAAGGAACAGCATAACCATTATTTGCAGTCATTTGGCAATGCGCCGCCGAACTCGAGGTCTCGTGTCCATGTCCAACTTGGCTTTGTTTTCGTATTGAATTGGGCTAGAGTGTTTTAGTTCATGCACTTAAAAAAATGGCGATTAAATTCAATTTTGTATATACTTTTACCGTTATGTCCTATTAGTACGTAATAAGTTTATATTATAAATTTGTCTATACTTCTTTTTATCAATATATTTATAATTTTATTTATTACTGATACTTTTTAAAAATACCTTTTTTCATGTGATTCGAATTAATAATTCTTTTCTTTTTTTTTTTTATAAATTACAATACTTAATTATAAACAGACTTTGTTTAACAGCACTTTCAAATTAATCTCATTTTTATTTCATTTATTTTTTTAAGTGTACTTAGCTCAGGCTCTGCTGTTCTGAGACTGTTCTCGTTGTTCACTTGGCTATCATAACCATTATCGGCAGCACCTCTAGTTCCCTCTAGTTTCGCTTGTCTACTTTCTTTTCTATTCGTATTCGCTCGTCTTTCTGATTTTGTGCCTTGCCATGTAATTTGTATTTATTGCATCGTTTTGTCTGTGCAAACGACTAAAACTCCCTTTGCATGTAGTCGATTTTCGCCTTCGCCTTCCCGCCTCTGCCACTGCCCCTGTCCTGGTCCTGGTCCTGGTCAGGGTTGCCAACACTCTCCTGTTCATTGCCAATGTATTTTATGTTAGGCTCTGGTTTCTGTTTTTCTACTTGCTGCCTGATGCTTGATTTCGTAGCTCTCTTGGCCATTGCTCGTTGGGGTAATGGGATCGTAGTTTTCGGTCAATTTGTTATGCCAATGCGTGCGTCCATATCTCTGTGTATACATCTATATGTGTGTGTATGTGTGTGTAAATTTTTGTATTTGTATTTTCTTTGTTGGTTGAAATGAAAGATTCACTGGTTTTGCCTCATTTACTTGATGTTTTTGTGGCACTATGGAATAAAACACCATCAAATAAAAATGAATCTGACCAGAAATCTGTAATGCATGTATATGCACAGGCAGTCGGGTAGGCTATAGTAGAATGCAGCTGAGTCATATTGATAATTGCAAAAAAATATTCTAAAATGCAATTATAAAATTTATTATTTTAGTCCTATTGGTTATCTTAATACTTAATTTTTTACTTATTAAACAAATTCTTTAATTTATTAATTCATTTTAAATGCACGTATCGGCAAAATCTAAATGTTACTTTTACGTCTATCTATTTCTATAGCATTGTATATATACTTATAAAATTTAGCAAATAGTCAAGTTTTGCCCACTGTGCGGCCACACCCAGATTTTCAATGAATGAATGTATATTTTTTTCTGCATCATTGAACGACAAACTAGATTTGGTTTTATGAGATTTGTTTTCTGCTAGTCTCGTTTGGCTTCCGCTCCTTCCGCTCATCCCCTTCTTCACCGTCTGTTCTTTCTCCTCATTCTTTTTACGCTTTATTCTCATTCATTTAGAGGATTGGCCTGTGCTCGTCTGCTTATTTAATTTGCTGCTAATCTTGTAAAGTCGAAGCCAATTTTTCCTCAGTCAAAGAGCTTTCCCAAGCACTGGGCGTTTCTTTCGTTCGGGTTTTATCATCGCCATCAAAAGTGACAATATCGCAATTATACAGAGCACTGACTGCAGCCTCATTTGAAACTTAACTAATTTCCCTAAAAGCATTCTGCCATAAACCCAATTAATTTAAGTTGCTGTAATTTGTTTCACACTATTCGCATATCCCCTGACCCCATGCAATCGCCAGGGAATCAAGTGAGAACTGTGTTTGTGGTTAACGCTATTCACGGGCATTTTCACATTCTCTCCGCGTGTTTGTGTTTTGAGGTTAAGGGCGTATCGCTTTGTAATTATGTAGTTGAACCATAATTTTGAAATCATTTCGCAATGCTCAGTCCTTAAACGAATTGTAAAAAATCCCAGCAATATGTTTCAAGTTTATCAAATCTAACAACTATATTTTGGTATAAAAACTGAGCAAAACTTATCGACTGATTTTTTATACGAAGTTAAAAAATCTTTAAAACGTTATTGAAATACACCTGTTTCTACCTCTAATTAAAACTAATTTATTTTTAGACCCTGTACTTTAAAAAAGTACAAAAGGGTCTATTAAGTTTGTGCAAATGACATTTGTGTGTAACAGGCAGAAGGAGGCGTGGCAGACCCCATAAAGTATATATATTCTTGATCAGGACGACGAGCTGAGTCGATATAGCCCTGTCTGTCTGTCCGTCTGTCTGTCCGTCTGTCCGTCTGTCCGTCCGTCTGTATGAACACCTAGATCTCGGAAACTATTAGAGCTAGAGACTTCATTTTTTTTTTGTTAGGTTTGTGTATTACATAAGCAGGTCAAGTTTGTTTCAAATGTTTGAAAAGTCATCCCCCTCCCCCTCAAATTTACAAAAATGTTCTTAGTATATACAGTTTTAGAGTCACTGGATTCATTCATTCGCAGGATTAAAGCTTTAGATGCTTTGCATGTTTGGTGCAAGTTGCAGCCCAATCGGATAAGAAACACCGGAGATATTTGACAAACAATTTTCAGTACTAGGCATTTGGGTAGGGGAGGGGAGAAGCCACACTGTACGCGGCTACTAGGGCGTATGCGTAATTTTTTATTGTGAGTTTGAATTTCTGTATGAGTATTGCTGATTGTTTGTATTTTAGTGTATATTTGTATGAATAAGTGTATGTGTGTGTGTATAAGTGCATGTGTATGTGTATGTGAGTATGTACATATATGCTGCTGCTATTATGGACTCTACGGACTATTATGGACTCCCAGGGCAAATCAAAGTACAGGGTCACCTACTGTCGGTTGCGTCCGACTGTAGCTTTGCGTCCGACTGTCGCTTTCCCTACTTTTTTAATAAATATTTTAGTGGCAAAAATGTCTAGAAATTCAATTAGTCTAGCAGTGCAAAAGAAATTCCACTATTGTTTTAGCTGAACGAGCTGTAGAGGGCCGGGAAAGGAGCAGTGTTGGCTAACAAAGCCATTGGCCAATAACATTGCATCCACACGCGCGTTTTGGCTGCCGCGTGCTGCATCTCGCAGTTGGCAGTCAAGCAACTGGAAAACTAACATGCACAACATGACGATTTTGACAAGCTGACACAGTTAGGTGTCAAGCTAAAAAGCGAAGAGCCCTGCCACATCACACACATTGAGTGTGGGGGCACACACGCGCAGACAACATTTTGTGCAAATTCTTAGCACAGTTATTTTGCACAACCCGATGTATACGTGATTTTGTCGAATTTGAAAGCGCACGTGGAGCAGATTCAGTGTAGGGTCGGAGAATGTGTGTAAAAAAGTGTGTGTGTGTGCCACACAATTTTAACTTTCGCCTTCAAACATACATATATTTTTATACGTTTTTTCTCGCACATTTTGACACAAGTTGTAGCTTGTAAATTGTAACTTGCAACAGACTGAGGCATAGTTCGTTATGCATGTGCGTGTCTGGGGAGAGGGCGCTGGGGAGATGGTGTGGTGTGTTGTGTGGAGGAGGATGGGGAATCAGTAAGTGAAAAATTGAAAAGTGGATTTGCCCCTGCCCCAAATAAAGGTGCGCAGATTTACGTGTGCGACGTGACTAGCAGCTGTTAATTTAAGAGATTAGCGCCAATGTCACAATTTCATAGAGACACGCGCCAAGGCATTTACCATGTCCCACCCCTGCTCCACATCACATCACATCATTATCATCATCATCACAATCATGATTATCTTCTTTGTGCTGCTCATTATACTGTATGAATATGTTTTGCTTATTCTCTGTCTTGCAGTTCCCCGCACCGAAATCCTGGGCGAGCCCGACCGTTATGTCAAGGCTGGCAGCAATGTGGTCCTCCGCTGCATTGTCCGTGGCGCCTTGGAGCCGCCTACATTCATAATGTGGTATCACGGTGCGGAACAGTTGGCCGCCGATTCGCGTCGTCATCGCACACAATTGGATCCAAATCTGCCAGAGGCCAATGGCGAGGGGCAGAGCACGGTGAGCTACCAATTGTTCCCTTGTTGATTTTAATTTAATTACACTTGATTTCAAATTGCTTCTGTCTGTCTAGCTGCCAGTCCGTCCATCTGTCCTTCCGTCAGTCCGTCACGTCCATCTGCGTAACCTTCGTGCTGCTGTCTCCCTGACAAAATTACAATATTGTTTCACGCAAGTTTCACACAAGAATATATTCAGCAGTTCGTGTTGGACCTCCAATGAAAAGAAATACACTCAGAAAAAAGTCGACTCAGTACGAAAAAAATTATTGTTTCAGAAACTAGAAATCCTCGTCGACAGAATGAAGAAAGAATAGTTTATTCAAGAATACCTGGAATAAAAATACTAAACTTATTCGAAGCTGTTATCAAATGATAATTTTAAAGCCTTTAATACTTGGAGATACTTACTATAATTACTTACTCTTCAATCCTCTTGGAGTTCTAATCTTGAAGAACATACCAAGTACTTCATGTTAGTTTTTGCTCAGTGTAAACAAAATAACAGCGAAACTCTGTATCGTATTAATAATACCTCAAATTAAAGTCGACCATTGCAACACGTGCCACCAGCACACGATAAACATTTGGTAAACGTGCCACAGGCACAAGTAGCAATGACTATACCCGCTCCTCCTCAGTGCCCCTCATCTGATTGCTTAGGAAATGTTTCCTTATGATAGCATAAGTAAATAGCTTTTCGGCTGGCATTCCATATTTTTCCATTTGGTATAATGTAATTTTTGAATAATCATTTCTCTGTGCATTTTTATCTGACAATTGCAGATCGGGTCATTAATCATTGAGTCCGCCAAGAAGCGTGATACTGGCAATTACACTTGTAGCCCGTCAAACAGTCCCAGTGCGACGGTAACACTCAACATTATAAATGGTAAGACTGACCAAATTTATTAAAGACTGAGAAATATGATTTCAAATATTATAAATAATTTTATAGAAACTGCAATTTTATTACTTTAGTTATTTAATTTGATGATTCAATAAGAAAATAATCGTGACATATAGCATAAATGCTTTTTATGCCAATTAATATTTATAGTTATTATTAAACAATAATTTTATGAAACGAATATTTATTAAACTGATTTATCGATTTCTTACTTTTTCCAGGAGAATCTTCAGCTTCGGCTGTGACGTCAGCTGCTCCCATCACCCGAGCGTATACTAGCATCCTGGCATTGTTACTCAGCGTCATCCTCATCAACGGACACAACACATGACATGTCGAGGCGGAACCAATAGATAGAATGATTTAAGCTAAACTCTAACAGAAACCGGATGAGAAGGAGAAGCAGGAGAACCAGAGGAGAACCAGATACAGAACAGCCATGGAAATTTAAAGTAACATTTAAATAAATACCCAGAAGAAAACTTCTGATGAATGATGGAAACAAGCAAGAAATATATAAAAATTAATCGAGTGCATGTTGTAAGCTAGTTGATTTTATCTGCTAACCAAATAGAATTTATAAGAGAAGTAAACAGATAAATACTGATCATACTATAATACTGCAAATGTTTTCAACAACTTCGGGAATAATCCAACTAACTGTAAGTTCTGCGAGCTCTAAGCAATTAGTCGTACAACCTAAGACATAAGCTAACACGTATACATACACCATGTATACATATATAAATGTACCATATGATTTGTCTGACAACACTATGCAACAAATTTCGAATATTTCTTTCTTATAGCTTAACTTCGAAACAAACTGTTTATGATAGATTTTCCTTGACAAAAGAAATTTTCTAAGCTGTGCGAGAAACTGTTCACAAGCTGCAATTGATAACATTCGTATTCAAAATAAGGTCTAACAAATCTATGTTTATAACTTTTATAAATGAATTAAGTTTCATTTGAAAAATACACGCTGTTGTCATTTTTCGAATACAATTTTATCGAAAAAAGTTTGGATTCGTTGTTAGCTTTGTTTTTCAGGTTGCATAGTCTAATGCATTTTTGTGAAAAAATACATAGCATAAGTTTTATTTGCATTGCAGCATAAAAGTAAATATGCATTTATATAACATGAAATGAAATTCCACAAATACGATATTTATTTTTTTTTCGACACACTAAACCAAAATTCAAATTTTCAAATTCAAAGGTCAAGAGCAACTTAACATTTTGACATTGCGAAATATTTACGAGTATAGTTTGAAATGTATAAAATGGGAATTCTTTTAAAATGCCTTTTTGTAAATTCTTATATTTCATTTACAAACAAATAAAACAAAATCAAATTTTTGAAATTCAATTTATGAAAGTTTCTGCAAATATTACTGATTTTTAACCGCAGTCTATTTACATGTGTATCGTAGTAAAAGATATTAACATTTATTATTGATTTGAAATTCCGTTTAGCATAAGGTTTATTACTTTGACTCCATTTTAATTTTAACTTCAGTATTTATTACTGCATTTCTGTCAAATACCATTCCAATTGTAAGATGCATAAAAAACATTTTTCATACACTGATTTTATGTTATTGACATCGATCTAATATTTTTTGCATACTTTCTCCACAAAAAATTGCAAATACATGAACATTTTTAAATTTGCATGAACAAACACATTGCAATTTATAGGAAATTAATTGATTGAGTGACTCACATGCCAAGTATCAACTGTACATAAACGAATTGTGAAGCGTGAAACAAGAATGTAAATTAAATAACCCAGATAAATATACAAAATATTAAATAAATAGCCCATAGGCTGATAGTCTTAAATACTAATGAATTGCATTTAAAATCAATACAAATTCCATATAAAAAAAGAGTAGAGTAGAGTAAAATTTCAATGTATTAAAAAGCCGAAGATTTGCATCAATGGTTCAATGAATGAATGTCAGACTTAATGCATTTAGACAAGAGTAATTACAAAGCAAAGTTTTGTTTCTGTGCTGTTTCGCAATTGCAATTGAAATACAGATGAGCCAAAATACTATATAATAATGAAATAAAAGCCAAATGCAATAAACAACAGGCCTAATTGCAATTAGTCTCAGCACATTTACTTCAAGTCCAAATAATCAAATGTACGTTCATTATACACTTGAAATGCATTAATGAACGAATACAAAAACACTCACACATACTCATACTCATATTTAAGTGCCAGATGGCAGCCTGTCACTCATTAATAAAGTCAACCACAATCACCTGTGCAATGGAATACCCCTTGTGGTTTGTCGCCCTCCCTCAACCACCCTTTTCGTGGTTTATTCAGAGAGTGTTTATTAATTTAATATTTTTTTAATTCAAATGCTGCAAAATGAGCACGTATTAAATGTTTGTGGTATTTGTGGTTGGACGTCTTTGAATTCTGCTCATTCTTTTCAATCGCCTTTTTCATACTGAATAGCAATCGAATTATTTCGATTCCATTCACTTCAAAACGATGCGATTCATTTCCAGGCAGTTGACTACTAGTATTTATACTCCATTTAAATGTTGAACAATGAAACTTAGCTCTAAGTATAAATATATACTATACTTAAAACGAAATCAAAATACATTTCTAAGCTCTTAAGTGTTTCTCATAAAGCTAATTAAATGATTGTGACCCAAAGGTAAGCTTTAGTGTCACTAATTTCATTTAATTAAACCCATAATAATCGCAATAACTAATACTATTGTAATAAAAAAAGAATCGATTGATCGAAATATTAGCCAAGTGTTGAAATACTAAATGTATATGTAAATATTATATGCCAGCGTACGGAGGATTAAAGTGACATACATACATAATATGAGATTCATTTTAAAATACATATACACACTATACATATACATGGATATACAATTATGTGTACACATATAGCAAAATTACTGTTAAGTATCAACTAATAACAAATTACTTATATGTATGACAACTATGTGAAGCTCTCAACTGAGTAAGATTTATTGCATTAAATAAATAATAATCTGAATAACAAAAAACATATTTCTTTTTTTTATACGGTAAAACGGCGAATTAAAGTAGAAGCATCGTTCTCTGCGGCATCTTAAATGAGGTTGTGTACGACTGTAGCCTCTCCTCTGTTGTTAATAGCCTTTATAATAACATTAAAAAAGCAAGCCTTGCCATTCGCTGAATTTACATTTCATTTTGCTATTTACTTAAGAACACAAAAGGAAATTAATTTCTTTTAAATTTCACCTCAACCGCTGGCCGGAACTACGTGAAAAATGTATGAAAAATCTGGTGCATGCATATGTACATACGTAAAAGCGTATGAGCGTATGTATAAAGAAGATACGCAACGATGAAATTGGTCAAGGACTTACATACATACTACATATGTGCATAGTTTGGCAATTGCAATGAAATCAATGCTCTGAAATAAGGTCAAATGTTGTCAAAAAGGAGTACACTATCATCGAACTTGGGATATATCCATTTGACCGTTCATTTGCCGCATAATACATATACAATTTACAGAAAAATACATATGTATATTTAATTGTAGTAGTTATCATTAGTTTAAGCTGGAATTGATTGTTGGTAAGAGTCTAATACATTCCACACATTTAACTATTTAGTATATGCCGCGTTTTTAGGGTATACCAGACTTGAACACATGTTTGAAAACTGTGCTCTTCTCTGTTTGCAGCTCGTGCTGATTGAATTGAAATGGAAATTCCAGCAGCCTGATGAAAATTTCAATGAAAGGAAGTTGAAATCCATTCAAAAGACTTATTTAAATTAAATGCTCAACTATCCCCGATACAGATCTAAACAAGGACATTTAATTGAAAATTTTTTCTATTATAGAAAAAAAATTTAAAATGCAAGCTAATTTAATGAAATAAATTAGATTTATTAAAAAAAATTAAATGAAAAGTGATATTATGCTTGTCAATTAGTTAACAGATAATATACATTTTTCATTAAATATAATAATTAATATAAATAAATAATATATATTCTAAAACAAATTTTTTCTTTCAGTAGTACATTATATTAAGATAAGAAAGAAGAAATAAATAAAATCCACTGTTGATATAATATGATTGATTTAATATTTAAAGCATTTCATGTTAACTTATTTACATATTTAGTTAATTACTTTGTTTTTTCCATCACAAAACGTGCTGTAGTTAAAAATTGTATTCTACTAATTGGTGTTAAAAAAATCTACAATCACTGAACGCGGTTTAGTTTTTAGGTTTTAAATCGCCTTCTAGAGTGATTTGCACAAACGAAAATCCCATTGAAAACCACATGGATTTAAGTAAAGCGCACAACTAACACTAACACTAACACCCAAAAGTTTAGCACCCAGATTCGCAGATTTTACTCCGAAGTCTGTGGCAAAAGGCAGTGGCGCTTTTCCGGCTTTGCTTGATTTCTATAGGCATTACCTACATCTCCTTGAGGCATGCTGCACCTGCACGTGTGTGTGTATATCTGTGGGAGCCTGTATAAGTTTGTGTATGCTTCATAATAGGCACCATAGAATGCAAACAAGTTTCCTCCACTCTCAATTGCTTTGGCTGAGAGCAGTAGCACGTTGCACACGGAAGTCAGTGTTTTTTTGGTCCAATAATGAAATCAAAATGTGAATGCACTTTGCATTTCCTTCTTACTTAGTTTGACCCTGTTAGAACACACAAAAGAGCTTAGACCATTTTCTGCAGCTACACCTCCTCCACCAGCTCTTTTGCCTTTCATTCCCTTTGCAGGTGTACCACCCGGGAAGCTTGCTCTTCCTTGAATGCGCACTCATTAGTTCGCATTTAGTTGCGGTCTCTTCCTTCTTAAGCTGCAGTTGAATACTAGTCGTTGCAGTTGACAAGTGAAAAATAGTTGGTTACATATTTATTACCTGGTAATTTTAAGAAAATTTCCAATAAATTTCACATTACTGCCCATGGTACAAAGTTTTTAAATAAACTAATTTTCATGCATTATTTCTTAAAGTAAAATATGAAATTCCAGTGAATGACAGCGCAGATTTTAATGTTGTAAAGTGTTTAAATATTATGCAGAATTACATAAACTTTTTTGTAATATTCTTTTTTCACATAAATATTTGGGAATCAGCCAAGAGTAAAGTGAAAAAGCCGGAAACATTCAGCATTACAAGCTGTAAGTAAATAAGGGTAAAGCACCAGCTCCTGAAGGTCGCTGGACACAATAACGAATTTCCGTAAGAAAAAGGAAAGAATGAAGCAAAGAGGCAAAAGCAAAAGTTCTGCATCAATGGCAAAGGGATTTAAGTTTGTTGGCCGTACACTTTCGCTTCGCTTTGGATACAGAGAAAAGGGTGCCGAACGGAAGCACAAAATGGTGACACCGGACATGAAATAATTTCAATTTTGTGCATTTCCTTGCGCGCCAGATTGCCACAAAGAAGGACCAGAAGAAATGACAGACGAAGACGAAGGCAAAAGTCAAAGAAAATATTAAAACTGAATTTAAATTTTTAATAAACATTTTGCCACAACTTTCTGACTCAATCTCCAGCTCTCCAGTTGCACTTGTTGTGGGCAAATTTACGACGTTTCGTTTTACTTCAATTTCCCTGTCTCCTCTTAATGCTCCTCAAGCATTTTAAAAGCCGCAAAGTGGCGCTACGCTTCCATTGGCTTGGCCTAGCACAAGAATCCGCATCCACTGGGAATGAGGCGTCATTGCTTTACACTTTGCTACCAGCGCTTTTCATTCATTTAATTTCGCCTGGCTCGCTACTAGCTTCAGCTTCAGCTGCAGCTCCCCCTGCCATTCAAGTGAGATGGCCCGTGGTGTGAGCAGGGGAATGGGGGACGTAGCCAGCAGATGGCACTTGGGTATTTAACGTTCGCTAATGCTAGTGCGGTGTAAATGGGGCGTGGCTGTAGCCGCAGCGCCATCTCCATCGCCATCGCCCGCCAGCAAAACGAAGGCGACAGTTGGCGGCCCGTTTCCTAATTACAAATCAGCGGTAGCGCCCCAAAAAGAAAAACAACAGCTCACAAAAAAAAAAAATAAAAATACACTTGCAACATAGTGCAAAAATATATATACTATATATACAAGAAATCTCTGCACAGCCGAAGTTGACATTCCCTTCCAAACAGTCAGTTTTTTTTTTGGAAGCACCTTCCTACACATGCCAACAAGGACTAACATGTTCTGGCAATTTTATTTAACAAAAGGTTATCAAAACAATTTTATATTCGTGCTATGGCGATATACGATAGTTTAACCGACAGATAAATATTCAATATAAGATAGTTGATAAGCTCAGTTTATAAGGCACATTATACCCAGTTGAAATATTATTTTATACTATATTAACTAACTATAATGATCATATGGAAAATAGCATTACATTTTCATAATTCAAAACACGTTATTCAAGAATACTCCTTAAGATAATTGCAGCATTAGTGAGCTATCATAATAATTCACTTTCAGTTTCAGATGTTCTCAGAAAACCGTTCTACTTTTCAGATAGAGTATATGAATACAATATACAGGCAAATTGCTTTCTTTTTTGTTGCTGCTCTTTTGTGTTGTGTGTTTTGGCTATTTTGTTGTTGGTTTTTGGTTTTTCTTTTCGACTTTCTGGGTCAACAATTATGCAAAATACTCTTATTCACAGTGTAGACGGTCGCATTTATCTGTCCTTTTGGTTTGTGTTTTTTTTTCTGAACCTTAAACAAAGTATGCTTCTGCTGTGCCTCGACCAAGTAGCAAAGAACCAGGGGGACCCGGTCGCATCCGTTTTATAATTAGTTCGCTGCTTCACAGCAGAAAACGAAACAAAAGCAGCAACAAACGAAAAACGTTTTTAAACGAGACTTAAAGATTTAATTGCTTAAATTTTGTAGAGTGCTTATTGCGATTATAGCCTTTTTTTAGCATCCCCAGAGACAAATATGCTCGAGTCCGACTAATGTGATTGTTTTCGGTTTCTGGCAATGGGACATTTTCTTCAAATGTTTATGGTAATAAACCAAAGTCTAGGAACAGCTGGTAATCGGCAGGCATTTATTTAACAACTCTCTTTATATGGAGGGTTTTCTTCTTAATTAATATCGATACAACAGTCTAATATTCTATAACCTGTCATTAATTACGCTCTTTCGTAGCATTTTCCTCTTCTATGTTTTTAGCTTAGTTTGTGGTTTTAGCAGGAACTGAAGTCTATCGACTGGTTTGTTAGCCCACGGCAAGTGCAGATGACATCATTAACTTTTCCTCGACTCCTTTGTTGTTTTGCTGTGTTCTCTGGGTCAACTGGGACGCATTATGCCTTGCACTTGCCGCTCTGCCATGGCACCTTTCGTTGCAAAAATCGTTGGAATATTCTGTAAAAATAAAATGTCTAAAAAGTTTCTTAGAACCTACTACAAGCGAGCCATGCGGCCAGTCAACCAGTTTGTGGTTATTGTTAAGGCTGCAGTCTATAGGCGAACCACAGTCCATCGTCAGCCCCTGCTCCGGAAAGTGGGAGTCTTTGTTTTAGTTGGACATCAACATGCTCTGGGTGCTTATTGATTTGTATATTGAAACTGCATTACAAGTTGAGGCAGCCAGAGAGACGGAGACTGAGAGTGAAACTGAAAGAGAGACCGAGTGTTCTTTGGCGAAGTTTATTTGAACTTTTTCATTCTGGTCTGGCAAAGTTCTCAATGCAATTTCATTTTACGTTGAGCAAACTCTTTCACTTTATTTAATGCTAGATGTTTCGAGTAAAGAAATTTGAATTCCGCATCTTGTTAACATTAAAAGCCGGCTTAAAATAATATTCCTGCCACAATATGCTGCATAGACATTATTTAGTTCAGAACATGTTCAACTTAACTGAGGCAATTCCATTCCTTTAAACAAAATCTAGCCAAAAAAATAAGCCACGGAAAGCAAAATGCATACAATTTGCTAAACATACATGTTGAGAAAACTATTTCGCTTTTTCCACCCAACGAGCGCCTTGAATGACTGCGCTCCAGCGGATCCACCTACTTCTCCGACCCGCACTCTCTCTCCTCTGGCCCCAAAAATCAACCAGCGAGACATGATTTTGAACTTGTACGGGCGAGTGACATTTGGAGCTGACATGAAAATACCAAAATGCACACATGTCGAGTGCTCGCCGCGCATTTCGGGCAGTCGACAATCGGGCATGCCCGACCATAATGCTTGGGGTCCCGCATTTCAGTTAACCTCAACCTCGTTTACAAGCTTGCAGTTGAGTACAATGGGCACCAAAGCTTTATATCTTTGGAAAATTAGAGAAATCATAATGATATTCTAGATTAAATTTAAAAAAGTACAGTCTGTGGCGAAACAATTGAAATTCATTTTATTCCGTTTTGTTTTCGATTTGGTACGAGAGTTTTCAGTAATAAAATATTGACATAAGTTTAAACGCAATACCACTGATCAATTATTATACTGAGGACTTTAGAATTTATATTTTAGCCAGGAATTTCTGGTATAATATAATCTATATTATCCTATACGAGCCTGCTCTTTGTTAAGGCGCGCATTAGCATCAAAGTATTAAGACTTGTATAATTTTATAATGTGATAAAAATAACTAAATACATTAAAAAGGTATATATAGTATAATCATTCCAACTTACTGCTCATTTTAAATGTGTATCTTTAGCTTTAAATTACATTTGTGCGGCTGTAACTGCATATTCGCCCACTGGTAAGCTCCATTCACTCAGCCATTATCCACGCTAGTTCCCCTGTCACACAATTTCATTTGTTGTTATGCACTCAAGAGGTCGTTGAGTACGTCTCCGACGACGTTGCATGATTACTTGTCCTGCCTCTTGCCCAATTTGCTACACTGCTGCACCCACGCTCTGCCCTTCCCTCCCCTACACAGCTGATGCAACATTGGCCTGCTGTTGCCATGGCGCGTGCAGCATTTGTTACATACTTTTGTTGTGCCCAGCGGTGGTGCAGGATTCCAGCAGGAGCAGCGCCAAGTTGAGTGTGCGTGTGTGTGGGTGTGTGAGTGTGTGGGTGTGTGAGTGTGTGAGTGTGCGGGGCCTAATCTGACATCAGTGCATATCGAGGTTAAAACTTGACAATAGTTCAACTTGACTCGCCGCACAGTCCCACGTCTTTATTGTCCTTAGCCGGTTTTACTCAGGGCTTAGCCCTGGGGGTTACGTATACGCAGCGTTAACTTGTCGCCGTTGTTCTCAGGCGCGGTATGCTTAAGCAGCGCCAAACCAATATGCAAGACACACGCATATGCAGACACACAGTTCTCTCTCACATAGACCAGGCACGGCCTGACCCACACTCTCCCCTCTACCACAGATCGTGACCCAAATTATTTGCACAAATGCGAATGTGTGTTTTCGCGTGTGTGTGTGTGGGTGTGTGTGAGTGTGTGTACTGCGCCAATTGCAACAGTCTTCAAGTGTGTCCTGCCCTCTCGTTGTCTGCATCATCAGCCTTGCCTCCCCCTTCCCAGCTTGAGTTTGTCTTGCACAAATCGGCATTTGCCTGTGCGCAGATTTTCGAGGTTAATGCGTGCAAAACTTTGAAATTAGTAAATTTCCTTTCTAGCATTTGGCACAATCTAACCCCTTTCCCATCCCCCACAGTCTCCACTCTGTGCTATCCCCTTTGATGCCTTAACAAGTGCCTGCACTGCGTTTTTAGTGGGTTATAACTGCATCTAATTTATTTGTATCTGTATGTTGTGTTTGGGACACAGTGCGTATACGTGATGCCGACGTCTGTTGCTGCTGCAACAAACGGAAGACAACAAGAAGCACACTAATAACCAGTAGTAAAAGTAAGAACAACAATGTAGGCGACGCAGCCACTGCCACTGCCACTCGTTTGAATTAAACTTTCTGACCCGAATTTATGTTGCAAGTTGATATTTTCTTTAGCATTAGTTCGTTTGCTGCAACTCCTCGGGCCACCAAGCCCCTTTCTCTTGCCCCGCTCTGTCGCACTTTTCTCTCTGCAATATTCTAAAAAGCAGCATACGTGACAGTATTTTGTAATTTTGCTTTCTAGCGACGAAATGAGTTCATTTCGAGTTGCGTCTTAGGAAATGCACTTGACTTGCCCTCCCCCTTCTCTCTGCCTACTTGCACTTTTTACTGCAGACTTATGAAAATCCGGATGCTTAGTATTGTGTGTGTGTGTCTGACTTTAGTTGCAGTAATGGCAAAAGTAAACTTTACAAAGATGCCAAAGCTCTAGCATTCTGTGTGACCACGTGCTGTTTCCATCTTTTCAATTATATTTGACTCAGCATCCCCACAAAGAATAAAAACTCGCTATTAAGTCTTACTAAAGTCAGCGGTATTTAGAGTTTAGACAAGCGAAGGTTTTGGTGTTGTTTTTAACTTTATTTATTGATGTTTTTAACTAGACTCAAATTATCTGTAAATTATAACTTCACCTTGAAGACAATCCATGCATCCGGACATACTTATATTTAAAACACACAAAGAAACAGGTAGGATAGGTTAGGTAAGCCGATTGGGATCTTGTTCCACAAACATATACATGGATATATGATGGTTCAGAGTTCTTTTTCAGAAATGACGATTTGAACATCTTCAGTTACACATTATGGGATTTCTGAAATAGGGTATTTTGGTATTTATAGTAAGTACTCAAGAAATACATTTGTGTGAATCAAATAAAATCATAATAATTTGAGAATTATAATATATGCATTTCAAAATTCACTTAAATATTTTACTTAACTATTGGCTTGAGTATGGTGAGTTACATTTTTAGCTTCCGCAATTATATTTCACTTTGAGGCTTCAACAGATTGTAAAACATTTAAGTCACATAGTATCTTATCTGAGCTCTAATTAAACTACTATGGAGTGAGAAAGCAGAGGTAGAAGCAAAGAACTGCCTTGCGAATTGTTCAAAATGAGTTAGTCAAACACAAGAGGCGCAAGGCCATGATGCCACATACTATACTATACCTACTATACAGGGAAAAGCATAAGGCAAAACTGGGAAAAAGAGAATTAATAAAAACTGAGCTGACGCTAAAATACCCTACATTTAATGAATTGATAAGAATGAAGTGAAAACTTAATAGATGAAGGAGGGAATGAAGGACATATAATACCTAAACTCTTCAGACCCATCTACAGAATCAGTAGATGTGCCTACACTTATTGAGATGCTTTTCTGAAACTAACTCTATTTACCTAAACTTAAATAACATCATAATATATAAATGTTTTTAGCAACTGGTAACGACCTATGATACTGTTCACAGGGTATACTAAAAGGAAACAGGCCAGGCACTATGGGAAAAGGGCAGTGAAGTTCGAATAGGGACTTAGGGAGCTGTGGAACAGCCAGGAGATATATGTACAATAGTACATACCTACTTTCATACATATGTATGTATAATAAATGTGTATGGGTGTGTGAGCAACAGCCTGTGTAAATGTGTGTGTGCAAACTGGACAACTATGTGCGCTGCGTGTTGGTTCCTGGTCATCGCCGCGTGCTAATTATGATGAAAGATTTCTGCATCTTTTAGCGTTAATCCATTTGGAAAATTAGAAATGAAAATTTAATGAAATTTCTACCAACTTTGCCAGCATTTGCGTAAATTTTCCACTTTTTTCTTTCTATGCTCCTTACACTACTATTTCCGCTTTCTGCTGTTCCATCGCCAGGCAATTAGTGCATCCCTTAAATAGCCAGAGTGAAAACTAATAATTGAATGGAGACAGAGTGGTGCAATGGCGCCTGAAAACTTATCGGGAAAACTGTCAATAGTTTCGCCGTAGAAAAGTTCTCGCAAAACTATTCCTTGTTGCCAGATGGCCGAAGTTTTTGCCCGGCTTCTGCAGAGTGCCAAGTTCATATTGACTATGTCACTGTGTATCATTTCTGGTTGGCAAACATTTATAATGTCATCAGTCATTAATTTTATGGCGCAAAATTTAGCTGCTTCTAAAAATAAACATTAATTTTCGTTTTAATCAACGCAACAGTGAGCAATTAACGCTTCTCCTTCGCTCCTGTTCCTTATATACCAACACCAATTGAGAATGTCTAATATGGGTATAACAGCACTCATGTTAGTTACGATTAATGGTCTGTCTCTCGTTCAACCTTGGCACGAGCAACTTGGCAAATTCGCTACACAACTTGTGTATGTATTTCAAATTGCTTAAATCCTCAACATAACAAATTCAGGCAAGTCACTTCTACAGTTCAGCAGTTCAGTTCAGTTATGTAAGTGTGTCTAAAGAGTAGCCGACAGTTATGTATGCCTTGCTCACAACTCCAACTTGGTGTACTCCTTAAAGTAACTGCCAGTTGTTTTATAACACGTTTTTAATTACCCATTTTGCCAACAAGAAGTCATGATAGCAATACGGAAATATGGCTATACGACAATAAACGAGTGCGACTTGAAAACAATTAAAAATGTCGTAATTGTCGCATTAATGTGTTTCTGATAACATTTCTGTTTTCCCCCTTGTAGCTCAGCTCCCTCGTGGCACGTGGAGTTGCCAACTTGGAATGGCATTTCTAATTGCAAGCACGCAAACTACAGCAAGAGCGACAACTTGACGCAAATTCAATAAAAATTTAATTGAAGACGCTTAAACACAGTATTTTTTATAGTCAGACAACATGCAGAGGGCTCTGCAATCATCAAAGACTTTATGCAAAACTAATAAAAAAGTAGAATAGAATATGATGGTATTAAAAAAGCCTTGTTTCTCTTCTTTCTTTCTTATTTTTTTTTTTTTGATATCATCTCCAACATGTTTCGTGGTCATAAAACATGGCAGGGACTGCACTTAATGACCAAACCAATGGCTGCTGGACTAGATTCGAATCATTAAACGCACTTGTGCGCCCCGAATGTGAATACAAATGCTGATTCTTCATTTTTGATATAAGCTCAAAGCGAAATATTAACAACTATAGATAACTAACACTGAGGTACTAGTTGCTCTGATATTTCGATAATAAAAATACCACTCAACTTTTAATTGAACTTATTCCAATTCCCAACCCAAAGTTGGTGGCGATAACAATAGTGGAAAAAGTATTATCGGTTCTCACACTTTAGTTTTGAATACAAATTGGGTTTGTATAGTATAAAAGGATATTAATAATATTAATAATCTGATAGTTATCGATTGTAATTCCTAGGTATGAGGTTTCTAATATGTTATAGTATGTTGTAGTGCTTTCGCCCTAGAAAAAGTACAATATAATTTATGACATTAGTATAATACTCAATACATTCATTTACTCAATCCTTATGTAAAGTGAGTTTAATTGGACAGTAAATTATATGGCTGCGTAGTTAATATATGTACATTGTTCCAATTGACTTAGTTATCGGAGCGATAATTACAATCTACCTTGTAGGGAATCCAAAGCGAAACCATAGACACCTTCGAGCCCATGTCTACATTAAGGATACATATTTCAATCTTAATGAAAATAGTTACATTTCAGCTGACTTCAATAAAGTACATTTCCTTATTACTGCTGCCGCTGTTGCTGTTAATGTAATTACCACAGCATTTTTCTTCAGCTTACACACACACACACACACGCACATACAGGCGTGACATGTATTCTGTGGACAAGCCGTAACTGACAGACTCAGCCGGAGAACTCGTTCAATTGCCGCAATGTTCTTATCAGGCAATGGGCGTTCCTCTTGAGGCTCTTATGCCTGATTCTGCTCGACTGCCAGTCTGTCTGTCTGTCTGACGCATTGTCTGTCCGTGTACGAATGTCCATGTGCGTGCTCCTACGTAGACTCATTAAAATTGACCAGGCATTATTACAGAAACGTGCCTTCTTTTCTGAGTTATTTATTCCGACTGCTTTTGATGTGAGTCTCTTGCTTCGCCTTAACTGTGAATGCTTTAATAGTTTCACTTAATTATAATACTGGCACATATTACTTAATTTATGTAACATTTCTGTTTCAAATCTTTTGGGAATTTCTTACGCATAATTTAAAGTAGATACCTACTGTTGATAGCTATGGTTACAGCTGAAGTACGAGATATGACAGACCTCATCAAGTATATATGTACATACATATGTCTGATCAGGAAGATGTAATGAGGCCATCTATAAGAACCCCTGGATTTGATACTGTATATGAGCTTCATTTGGTTTCCAAGTTTTGTATATTACACTTGATATCATGCAATGTTTAGTGTAAACTTAGTACAGACCTCTTCGCAACCTTCATCAGTATAAAATAAACCGATGTGGGATACAACAAATTCTTTTCTATACTAGATACTATACAAGTATCGCCGATTGTTTGATTTGTCAAAAATGCTCGGCATTGAATACGCCTCTATCAGAAACTGACATATCTGCATGCAATGGCATTGAAATTTTATAAATCATGTAGAGATTCTCAACGGTTCCACCTTTTTTATAAATTATTATTTTCGTATATGTTTTTTCATTTTATATACGTATGTATGTGTGTATATGTGTGTGTGCACAGCGTGTTTGTCTGTGTATAACGGCCGTTTTCGCAGCAAGCGAAAAGCCACAAAACACATTCATCAAATCCGCAAAGTCATTCATCATGGGTAATATATTTGACATTGTCAGTGATGGATAAATACTACTACTACTACCACTGCCAGTACGAGGACCAGCACGGCCGGAGCACATTCAAACTACAACAACGGCAATCAGAGCGAAATATCATGGCACAGTCAGTGACGAATAAAAAAACAATACGAAAAACTACGACTGAGGATAAGATATTCAGAGTTACATGAGGAAAACCGGAAACATATCGTCTGCATGTTACGCTCGAATTTTTCGTTTCGTTGCCTGAAAATTGCCTCGAAATTGATTTGCTTTTTGCCTTTTTCGTTTCTTTTTTCGCAATAGGCCACAGGTGAATTGGAATATAGAAATTCAGTATTGCCACTGTCAGCCAACATATGCCAAATGCGAATGGTATAAAAACCATTTGGATGCACATAGCGTACATATGCTAGCAATTACTGCAGTCGGGCTCAAATAGTAAATATATTTGTATATAGTATATATTTCTATTAAACTTGTTAACATGACATATAAACCAGTGATGGAGAACTATGGAAGGGGGACAATAGCCCTTTTTACAGTTCTCTAAAATAGTAACAGTTAAGAAATGCATTTTTAAGTTTAATAAACTATTTCTCAACTAAAGCAAATACAAAATTTTAGCCCCAGTTAGAATTGAAAGAGATTTAATTTTATTTATTTCAAGTACTTCCATTAACTTGAATGCATGGCAAAAACTTTAACTTTTCATTAGATTTAATGAATCTGAATTGAGTCGAGTTTGAATGTTTTTCTTTGAATCAAATAGTTTGAATACTACTCGTTCGAGCAACTCGTATGCATTTCATTTGCTGAAATAGTTTTTGTTTGTTCTATGTTATTGTTATTAATGGGTCAAGCCACATGTAGTGACCAATGCTGGGGCCTTTTCCAAAGTTCTTTATTTCAATTTCCGGCATTTTTCGCACAGAATGCGATAAGTTGCCATTTTGTGACTACAAAAATAATATAAAAGAGTAAAACGAGATAGAAGTGTGTGGTAGGGGTAGAAAACTTTTGAAATAACTTCAAATGCGCGAAAAAGACGGCAAATAAAAATAACAAAAATTCTGAGAAAATTCGTCCAAGTGTGAGGTCGAGGGAAAACTGTTTCCTCTTCTCTTCACTCCTCCCTTATTTTTTTTTTCTTCAGAGCATCTAAGCGCGAAAAGTTTCGCTTTTCGGCTGCGTTAAGACAACAACATCAACAACAACAAGAACAGTAAAGAGAACGAAAATGGTGTTCTAAATAAAATAAATTTGATTCGCATTTGGTGAGCTGCAAACTTACTTTTGGGCCACGGCCTGGCCAGAGGCCTCCTATCATTCCTACCCACTCGCTACAGCTTTGCCACAATTTTTGCTGAGCATTTGGCTTATATTTTCTTTTCGCTTTCTTATTTCCCTTTTTGCCGCGCTGCCACATTAATTTCACTTCTTATAAATCTCGTAAGATTTTTTACTGCCAGCCGCTAGGCCAGACTAACAGAGGGGCGAAGACGGGCGGGGGCATAGACACACAGACAGACAAACATTTGCTGCACATTTTGCTTTCGACGCCATGGTACATAAATTATTTGAAATAAAAGCCAATGGCAGAGCACTTTTCTCTTTTTTTCTCTTCTTTTTGCGAGTTCTGCTTTAAAATTGCGCATACATCTAATATTTCATTTTCTTATCAGGTCAATTAGAAGGCGCTTAAACGGTTTCCATTCAATTAGTGTCAATATTTTAATCGCTTACGATAAATTTCGTATGTCTACACAATTTTGTTCATTTTTGTTAATCATAAATATTTACAGAGGTGTAATTGGAGAAATATTTTTATATATTTTTATACACTGCATACTTGAATATAGCATTTGAATACATTGGATAACAGCTAAAAAAAGAAATACATATAGTTGAATTTTGATGACTTGCTTTATTGGCATCAGAATGATCTGTATGGCCAGCAGGACATACATAAGAGACTTGCAATAGGCCAGGTTTACTTCTCTCTAGTTAACTGATTCTATTTTGTGAGTTCTGCAAATAGACAATTCTCTCGTGTCTTTCGGCATTTCAGTTTAAATCTATAACTAAATTGGTTTCATTTAGTGGTGACTAGTATCAATTGGAGCAGGGTGTAATTGCAAATAAAATTCGGCAAAATTGTAATGAAAACAAACAAAACTATAAATTCGAACCTATAAAACTTTATTGGCATTGCGAAGCATTTAGTGTCTGTAAATAAACATGAAACTTTAATGCTTTTTGTTTCTCTTTTCTGTTCATATTCTGTATATGTATTTAATTATATTAAAAGCAATATTATGTTGTTTGTTTAAAGACAACGAAAACACTTTGTTATTATTTATTAACTTTGATTTTTATCTCATAAATTGGCATTAATTGGTTCGCAATGGCAGAAAGAAAGTTAATTTATTACATAATTCTTTTATTTTATAATATGGTATTAATTCAAATAAAATGGCTGTTTAAATAATTCGATCTATTATCCTACACTGTTATCCTGCTCAAAGCAAAGTTTTGAAGAATGTGTAACCAAATGTTAATCAAACTCAACAAAGTTTTTGTGCTGTAAGTATTCACTTCGATTATGTATTCTCTGTTGAATAAGTATTGATTTTTACTTTCCACTCTGTCTATACTTATCTTTTAAATTTACAAGTGTCATTTTCCAAAACCCTTCCTGAGAGACAGAAACCGAACACCAACTAATACGCAAACTACCTCAACAATTAAGCTCAAACGGTTGTCTGTGGTTTCGGGGTGACCGTAATTATAAGTTAAGCTGCTATTAATTATGGCGCCAAATAGAAGCCAGAAGAAGAAGTTTGAGAAGGTAGGGGTCTCCCACACACACACATATGTAGTTACGACACACACATATGCTCATGCCTAATGTTATCCTCACTCCTTGTCACCCATACACTCACACACGACATAATCGCTATCACTGACATCAGCAAAATTTATCAGGCCTGGTAATAGCTTAATCTGTCAGGCAGCTTGAAGTCAGTCCCATCCCCCAGCCTGACCCCTTCGCACCCTTAACTCAGCAATTACCTATGACACGACCCCAATGAAATCCAAATTAATTTCCCAATAGCGAAAGTTTTGTATCAAATTTGCATGTCACCCACACACACACCCATCACACCATACCCCCGTCTTTATAGCTGCTCAAGGGGAAGATTCATTGCCAATTAGTAATAAATTTTATTAATTTGGATCCTATTCGCAATTGGAAATATTATTGTGTATACGAAACCCACTCAAAGGGTTAATTAGCTATTTTAAGCATTTCCGCAATACTCATTTTATAATTGTTTTTAAATGTATGCTACTTGTTTAAATCAATTTGAAATAAACCTACACTTTAAGTAATTTTTCATCTGCTTGTTTCACTATGTTAGGGGGTTTACTTTCCACTTCTTGTAGTACCTTCTTGAAGTACATACATTGTATCTGCGTTGGCTCTACATAAATTTTCCGTGAAAATCTGCATAAAATCAACGCCATGCCAACATCTTTTCCGACTACATTTTCGACTGTCTCCTCTTGGGGGTGGCACACAAATCTGTTACAAGCAAGTACAAGCTTCCAATATTCCATTGTTGCCAGCTTGTAGACAGGCAGTCGCAGCAGTTGTTGTCTCTGAGCAATGACAGATGCACTGAAAGTTGATACACAGAGAAAATAATTACAATTTTCAATAGATTACTTCCATGTACGATGTTTAAAAATTACCAATTTCTTTGGATGTAGATGTACTTAAAAAAGTAAAATCACTTTGAGTATTCCATATTTTATAAAATCGCAGAAAAATATTTCGCGTCAACCCGCGTGCTTTGCCGTGGCTTCTTCTTCCAAAAGGTAGACCATTTTGAGCGCCCATTCAAACTGAATCATTGTGGTTCGCCGATTCAAACTGAATCATTGTGGTTCGCTCATTTAAACTGAATCATTGTTGTTCGCTCATTGAAATTAAATCAAATGAACTATAAAGTGTGACCAAAATATCTGGCGGCTGTTAATTATTTAAGTTTGTGCGACAAATCAATAAAATATGCTTGGAAACATATATTACTTGTCTTGCATGTAACATATTGCCAAATTGATTTGAATTTATTTTAAAGGTCACTCCAAATTTATTAAGCTCTTTTAATTGCTCGCACTTGAATAAGTATTTATATTTATTTGTATTTACCGCAGCAAAATCCTTTAACTTTTAATTAATAATACAACATTAATATACAATTTGCACTTTGTGAATGTGTGAACAAAGAAATAAAAATTTTGCATCTGATTTATATAAACCGTAAACTCACACTTCTTTTACATCTGCTAATGCATACACATTTGAGTGAAGGATGAGTAAATATCTGTGCTATTTTACTTATTCCTCTTACTTATTATATATAGAAGCAAATGGAAATTTTATGTTTACTTATCTCTTATTTTTTGTATATTTTGTATGTGCAAACATGTAAATATTCTTACAGTTTTGCAATTCCTGTGTTGTTTTAGTAGACGATTTAAAATTTATGTAGTTCTTTATGACAGTGGATCATATTTTGCACTCTCAGTACGAGAAGTCATAATTTACGTATGTTGACATTTAACAGTCACAATATTATTTTTTTTTTCAATCTCGATGTCGATATCTAGGAATTTCTGTTCCAGCTGAGCATTTGTGGTTTGACACGCAACCAATCCATTTTTTCTTAGGTATAGTGTAAAAAATAAAATTCTAATTAGAAAATCTCTGGCCAATAGATTCTTCCGATATCATTTCCTTGCTTACTCTTTCATTTCCTGCTCAGTTTTTATGCTCATACGGAACTTCACTCCACTTCAGATTTATGGGGTAAAAGCAACGTATTTTTTATTGCTGTTACTGTTAAGTGTTACGAAAAAATCTCCAAAGTGCAATTCCAAGAGCGACTATGCGCAATGCTCAGAAACAATCTTCATAAAAACTATGTTTGTATGTATGTATGTACCCATATAATATAAGCAATTACTGGGCAACTACAAGGCAGGCCGAGGTCTTTTACGATATCTTATTTGGTGAAAGTGAAGTTGAAGGCAACGCTGCGGCTACTCAATCAATATTGGATTTTACCGCAATCACACACAGATACTCACACACACACACACACACACAAACTCACAGAGTGTTATAGAGAATTTATTGTATATGTTGGCGGTTTGTTTGCTGGCCAAACACACGAGCGCCTGGACAATAGGAGAGAAAGAAAAAACAAAAACAAATAGTCTGCCATGTACAAATAAATTAAATTAAAATGTATACAAACATAAATTATTTAGAGATAATGTACTGGGCCAGGCAGACCAGAGCGAGCCACATTGAGCTACTAACAATAAGCAGCCGGCCACAACCCACAAATAAATGCAATAAAAGCAAATTCAATTGGCGGCCATAACGTAACGAAAACGAAATACAAGACGAAGAGAAGAAGCAGCAGAACTGAGGAGGCAAAAGTCAACCACAACAACAACAGGAGAGACAAATAAGCGAATGCCCTGAAAACGAATTTCTTATAAATCACCAAAAATAAGAAAACTCAAACTGAAACTGAAATTCAGCTTTGCGAAATGTAAGAAATATGTTTTGGCCTTTATTTGTATGCAGTATTTTCATTTTGTTGATTTTCTGCTTTAGCAATTTCTGTTTCTCTCTGCTGGGAACTCACCTCACCCACAGTGGCATCCTGTGGGAATCCTTGCTGATGCAAACAGTTGCAAATTTTATTTGTTCTTACCTCAAAAAAGAAAAGAGTATTGAGCGAAAGTGTTAACGTAATTGAAAGTCAGAATATAGGCGTAATGAATGCACAGAAAAACGTTATTAAATTCCAACTAATGAAGTTGCATATTTTGTGGGATATGCAAATCCAATTTAAATAGAAACAAGCTAATGGCAGTAAAAGCCCGACAGTGTGCAGTTACCTGCAGTTTTTGTCAGATGTAGTTTTGCTTAGTAGTAGTAAATATGGCTATAATCGAATTTTGGTTTATTGCCAGATATAATGACCAAGGGACCCATCAAGGTACTTTAGTACTTTTACACTTGTCAAAACTTCTTATTGAAATATTCTGAGGTGATTGTCAAGGGAACACCGCTATCGAAAGTGAGCTGTAAATATATCGATATCTTGGTGCTAATCTACATTGAAGTTATCGATAAAATTGCACGTTTTGCAAGTGCAAAGAATATTGAATACATTTAACCTACCTTGTAGCTGAATGTGTATAATACATAATTAATATGTATTTAGAGGAAATGACATACATATGTACGTATAAATACTTGAAGACTACTTTCCGCTCCGACAGAAGGCTTTTTTTGTGCTTAGTACTTATTATTTTTGTCGTTCTGTTTGTCTTTGTGTTCGTTTGACAGCCTTGGGATGTGGTTTCCGGCATGCTGAAGTCCAACTACAAGACGAAGTACTTGCCAACTTTATAAAATATTCAGCCTGCACTTTAGACCTGAGCAAACTGGCGTTAAGAAGTTGCCTGCAATCATGTCACGGACGGAGTATTTACCCGGCACCACCTGCTCGACTCAAGTCCACTCGCAGCCATGGAGTAAGGAAGCCAAAGCTGGAACTTGTGGCGTGGGCAACGGAAGCGGAAATCGTAGCTATTGCCAATTGGCCAGATTAAAACGGTGTTGAGTTCCCAGTTACCAGAGTTGTGAATCGACTAGATGCAAGTGCTTTAACTACTCACACAGAATAAACGTTAATCCGGCTAACTGTTCAACAGTTTAAAATAATGTCAGTAGATGTGGTGTCATGCGGTTTATTCAAGTGCAACAACATTCACTGATCTCATTTCTATGTTCACTGCAGGTAACTCGGAATGCAACTGCCTAAGCTGCATAGAAACCAAGTGAAGGAGGTCGCATCGAGAGGCATAACGACAGCAACACCTTCTGCCACAGCTGCAGATGCCGCAAACAGCTAAACACTAAACACTGGCCCGAAGGACATGCAGAGGATAACATGGAGTGCAGCAACAAACAATCACGACAACAACAGCAACAACATCAGCAACCAAAGCATTTGTTACACAAAACGTCGTCGGCATTCAAGCATTCGGTTGTGTAAACATTTTAATTTCTACTGCAAACAAATGCGCAGCAAACCAAAAGCTTCATCCTCTACCTCTAGCCTCAGCCTTAGTTGCAGCCTTAGCTTCGGCCTCAGTCTAATTCTCAGTCTTAGCCGCAGCTGCCACACTCTTGATCCCCCTGCAGCTGCCAGCTCAAGCAGGCCCAAAAACAACATTCTCCATGTGGACCATGGTCGCCTTCAATGTCTGCGTGTGCGTGTGTGTGTGTGTGTATTCGCCAATGAAGGTGCATATGCATGTATATCTGACGATGATTGTAGTTCTGCGGGTAACCATGTTTGAAATTTCCCAGTTTCAATTTCAATGCATTCTACAGCTGACACAGAGATGTGTCTAAAGACTACACAATTAAAAACATTAAGTTTTAAACATGGATGAAATAGCTGACTTGAAATTGTAAATGCAAACGATTATAAATAATGTAGATATAATAGTGCTATACACACTGTACTTACAGACATAGTATTGATACTAACAACTTAAATATAGGAAAAATCGGAACCTGTAATTATGGATATCCTAGATATAAATACTGTGCTAGTTGAAACAGTCTACACATGTAGATTCTCCATATATAATGTATTTTAAATTGAAAATATCGATACTGCAGTTGTAATACTATATAGACCCTATACAATATAAAATGTCGCTTCCAGCGAGCAGAGAGTTAGCTGACAATATTTAAATTGCTGTTATCACTAACAGAAATGGTGCACATATTATAAATGATGGCATCAGTTAGTTTTTGCAGCAGAAAGTTTTATCAGCGTTCAATGATTAACGACTCACGCGATCATCGCCAAGAGCAGGCAGGCACTGGGCCTCAGTTTATGAAATCTCAACTTTTGTACACTTTTTAGCTGCAGTCCCCTAATGCCATTTGGCTTGGACTTGGAACACTCGCACACATACACTGCAAGAATATGCTTTTTGTTCAGTTTATGGCCTTTTCTGGTGCCATAAACATCAACACCTCCCAGTCTCTTTCAGGCTGCCTCCTGCTGTTTCAGCCCAAGTTGTCATACCCCGCTGCATGCAGCACTTGCTGCATAAATGGTAGCAAAATAAAGCAAAAGGCAGCTGAGAAACCGCATTTAGTACCACCACACACAATAAGGTTTATATGTATGTATAATACTCACACATATATATACAAATGTGTATACTATAAGTATTCATGGCATACGAGGGAAATGCCTTTTTTTGTGGCAAAAGTGGCAGATATGTATTTCAAGGATACAGTTACAAAGCGAGTCCTGTTACAGCTCTTAACAAAAAAGAATTTATATATAAAAGCTGAAAGTTTATTTTACATTTGCACATGCACTTCGCGCAATTAATTTTGCAAAATTCAAATTTACCAAAGTACAGAAAGCATAATGAAAAAAAGGAAATTCAAAAAGAAAAACAGGCGCACATTAAAGAAAAATATTTTCATTTGCCCTGACAGTTTATTATTTTTAATGAGGCATATTATACGAGTAATCAAGCTGTATACACCACCACCCCCAAACACCAACTCATACAGCCCGCGAAACCCAACGCTTTTCGGTGTTTTATTTTATATTTTGATTGCAAGCAATCAAAACAATAAGACTTTCATAGCAAAAATAAATAAGTTTTTATTTTCTTTTCCACAATTTTTATTTCGTCTTTAGAAACAGACAAATTTGGTATAATCGGAGACAGGTTATTGTGAATTGATAAAGACTCTTGATGTACTATAAGCAGATAGTTTATTTTAAAATTTAGATACCAATTAATACTGGCATACAAAAGGGTATTTTAATGTCGAATATGCAATGTATGTTTCAATTGGGAATTAATTAATAATGTCAATTGATTTATTTAATTAACTGTTTTTGTACACGTGTTTTATAAACTGTAAAACACATTTAATTGAATATGTGTCAAACAAAGATCTCTATAATTTCAATGAATAAAGAAAAGCAAAAGATATACTCTAAATAATAACGCTGAATTTTTGGCTATGGCTTTAAGGACTGTCTACCTTTCGTGTTTTGCAGACTCTATACAACATCACGGTAAGGACCGGAGGGGTGGGACATTTTGCATGGGGGCTCACCACATACATACACACATACATGCTAGTATGAACGACAAAAGTTTCACACCATAAATTAATACTCAATGTGGCATTGGGTCCTGCAGCTAAGAGTACAATGACATTTATTATAATTTAGCATGTACGAAAAATATGAGACAAAATAATAGCAGAAGAGACAGAGTTGCTGAGACATAAACAGATCCCCCGAAAATATATTCATAATATATTAGAATGTCTGTTTTATGCACTGGCAGAAATGAGTAACAGCAAAATAAGATAGTAGTTGATAAACAATGGCTAGAATTAGACTTAGGCAGTGACTTCTCTTCATTATTTCTGGCAGTGTATAACTGTTTGGTTTGGCAGTGGCCTCATGTAGGTACATAAAACGGAATATAATATGCCCGTTAACATGACCCACACTCACACATACACATAGAAAGGAGGTAGAGCTATGGGAAAGTGGTCAGTGGAGTGCAATTTGATCTTGTACAAACAATTCGACCGGGTCAAAGACAAAACCAACTCAAAGCACGCCCAATCCTATGGGCTCTTAGAGTGTCGAGTCATGTGCAATGTTGTGAGTGTTATGAGTGTGTCTGCGTGTCAGTGTATGTGTGTGAGTGTGGGTGTATGTGGTGGCTATTATCCTTTGACCGCTCTCCGGCTACTGTTAACCTTAACCATAAATTGGCTAAATAGCCACGCAACATGCCAGGGGTTGACAGCGGACTAAACTACGCCTGCACGTCGATATGAATGTTGACCATGCCACACACACACACTTACATATTAGCACTATCTGCGTGTGTGTGTGTGCGTGGCGCCCAATCAATTTATCACGTGGAAGCGACATGCCTGCCGCTTGCACCGCGGATGTGGACTGCTCACCAGTTTTGGCAGCAACTATATATGATAGAGCCAGTGAATACACTTGAAAAAACTAAGGGGTATGTAAAAAGTTATTCATATTATCCCGAAACTGATCATGTCAGTTATATACCCCCTTCAGTATCGAATTTCCTTGAGTTCAGCATTTTTCGCATCTTGAAACACGACACTCTTCTTTAACTCACAAGTTTTTCTTATGCCAAATCTATTCGCCAAATTCATTGAACGAAAAAATTCAATGATGTAGCTAGTGTAAACAGTGTATTATGGTTAACTCATTCTCATTCCTTTTTATGACAGGCTATAGTATAGGGGTATTCTTGGTGACTAAAAGATGGATTCAATTGAAATATGTCAAAAATCAACTGACTTATCAATCAGTTGCAGCGAATCAGTCGGACGCACACGACCGTCACATACGCATCACTTAGCTACTGAATAGTAAAGCCTTTGTCCCCACACATCTGGTATGCTTTCTCTATTGCATCCCTGTACTATGGTCGATTGTGTGCGACTGTAGCCTTTCCGGTTAGTTGGCGAGTATCGTACCATAGTGAATTACTAAATAAAGAGAAAACAGGACTCAACCAGTATACATATATTTATAGGGTATTTCAAGAGATATGTATATACATATTTACATATAATTCTGGCTCACATTAGGACATTTATAAACAAAGGGATACTATTGCCAAGCGCTTGTTTGCGCCACAACACGATGACAGCAGCCGTTGGTCAAGCGATTATTACAGTGTGGCAACTGGAAATAGACAGAGTGAAACGAGAATGGAGGGAGGGAGGAGAGAAGAGAAGAAGTGAAAGGTATTAGGGCGCACGTTATGGGGCTCATTGAATGTGTCGCAAAAGATTTAATGGAGCATGATCCTGGCATAGGTGAAACATACAATATAAATGTATTTAAGCAGAGCAGAAAACGAGCAAGGACACGAACACTGGACTCTGGCACTGGGCACTGGACTCTGCAATATGGTGGCTGGACAGTGGACCCTGATGACCCGCTGACCAAACAAACACACCCAATAAATCATCCATACGGCAGGCGTGCTGCGTTCGTCGTTCGGCATTTGGTTTATTGATATTATAGTCGTAGTCGTAGTATTACATGGTCTTGTTTATCCTGGCATGTCCTGCTGCCGCATTAATATTAATCAAATTTATTCTTTTCTCGACTCTCGCCCTAGTAAATCTTTATCATATTTCGTGTGGAAATTGATCATGTGAGTGGGCGAAGGGGGCGAAAAGTTGCGACACACAGAGCTTATTGACTTGCAGCTGTGCTACATGGAAAGTTTTATAATTCCGACAAAGGACAACGGACATACAGACGAGCGACAGACAGAGTGCTGTCAATAGTCCTGCTTCTAGTCAAATTATGTTAATTTCAATGAATGAAGTTGCGTAGTTGCGTCGAGTTCAATAAACTTCTTGCTTAACTCATAACTAATGCAGGCGAACTGATTAGAGTTGGAGCTGAGTTGGATGCTATAGCTTTTAGCTGAAGATTACGCCCAAGGCGGAAATGGGCGCTAAACTGACTGCATGGCCCACATGGGCCACATATCAAACCGCATTTGAGGCATTTAACCAGACGAAAAACGAGTGCAACAAATCAACTAAGTGAATGCCGAGTGCCTGGACTTGCCAGTTAGCAGTTTGACAAATTGCCACTCAGCTTTATGGCCGGGCCTTTCTTGGCGATGGGCCGGGGATAGGCCGGGAGGAGCTGAAGAAGACGAAAAATGGCAAAGACGTTGTTTATTTGCTTTTCATGTCGCGCATGTTAAATGCAAATTATTCAAAATGCCTCACCATGCTTGTCCCGCTGCGGCAACCAGGACACCACACACATTTGCACCTTGACACACACGCATCCTGCTGGGCCTGGCTGACCTTTTTGCAATCCGAGAAACGCTGCCGTCATTGGAGCGTGTAATTTGTGACATTTTGTTTTCGCTCAGCTTCGTTTTAACAAATAAGCTTCACGCGATTATGCAAATTTTCGCAGTAGTGCTCACTCGCTTCTGGTTCTGCTTTAGCTTCAGCTTTTAACTTTTAACTACAATGCAGCAAAAGGTGCTCGAGTCCCAGGAAAGGTCACTTCACTCCATCGTCGAGGCCTTTTGCCACTTTTGCCAAGGTTTGGCGGACTGGGAAGCGAGAGATTTGCATGAATAAATTAGATTTCGCTTATTGCATGAGCAACATGAAATACAAAGTTTAAGTTAGTTTATTTTTATGAGCTTTACACTTTATAAATTCAACTCTATAGAGCAAGGTATTATGAATAGGCATGTCATGTACTCGTAGTCCATATACACAGTCTAAAAGTAATTAAAATTTCTTTGAATAAAAAGACAACTTGCCATACCTGCTGTAAATTATGTAAAACATAAAGCTCAATTTTTATAACAGTGTATTTAGTTATTTCCACAAATCATAGCGGTGGATTTTCGTCTTCTTCATCTACTGGTGGTTCTGCCGCTTGTGGCGGTTCGGCTGCTTGTGGCGGTTCTGCTGCTCGTGACGGTTGTGCTGCTTGTGGTGGCTCTGCTGCTTGTGGCGGGCCAGCCGCTGCTGCGATCACGGCCGGTGTTGCCCTACGTCGGTTGGGTCTGCGAACCAATCTTAAACGCATGTCATTATGATAACGTCTGCGAAGTATTGGTTGAGGATCAGGGTCCATGGCGTGTCCAGCTCCTCCACTGTTTTCAGCACGAACTCTTCCATTGTTTCCAGCACGAACTCCTCCATTGTTATGCAGTCGACGTCTGTCGACAAAAGCACGTTGTATTTGTGCGAGGATTGAGCCGAGGCTGACTATGCCGTTTTGCGGTTGACGTATTTCTAGGCCCACTAGTAAATTATCAGCATTGAGAAATACCGTTTGAAGGAAGATGCTCATTCTTTGAATATTATTCTAGACATATGTATGTACAAAATAAAATTAAATTAATATTTTGCTAAGATTATCTTATCCTAAAGCAAATAGCACTGTAGTTTCATGCTAATATTATTTGTACGCAATCAATCTTTATCTTCACTATTTTACTATTCATTTTACCTCTCCCGTACCGCTTTCTCCCAAGAAAACTCACAATTACTATTTTTGTATATTTGGCGTTGCCACTTAGTTGAAGTTAGCTGGTATTGGCTTAGGTCTATAAGTGAACTACTTCCATGTAATTTACAACAAAATGAAAACAATAATGACGATTAAAAAAATTGTCATATTGTTTAGACTGTATTCCTTTACTTTATGTAGTGTGTTTGTCAGTATATTTCTTAATACAGTTGGAGATCTGAAAAATGGACTTAGTGACACTTATACAGCTTATTATCTGAGAGTTCCAGTAAAGTTCCGTTCAGTATTTCAACTGACAAACTCAAATGGATAAAATTGCTCTAAATATTTTCGTTTTTCCATTTTCTTATTTGAATGTTCGATTTTCGATTACACACTTCACACAGAGGAGTAAGCTGTTTGCTATCGAAATCGCTCGTTTTCGGTAGATAATGTGCTTTTCTATCGAACTTTTAGTCAAGATGCAAGTTTCGCATTCGAATCGTAAATGTTTCAATCAACGTGCATATTTAAGTGGCATCCGGATCGTATGTATGTACATATACATGTTTAAGCCGTTGTCATTGAAAAGATTATTAAATTTATTAGCTTATACACGCAGAGCTTGAATGATTCATGGGTTTATATACTTCGCATATGTATTTACTTAAATTCATTACACCAGAATTTATTGTTTGTTATTAAAAGTAATGTAAGACTGTCCTCTGAATCTAATGCCTGCTAGCCGTTGAGCGTCTGTCCTCTGTCCCTCTGCCTCTGTTGCTTGGTCATGTGTATTATGTGCATTTGCTATATTTCTTAATAAAAATATCACGCAAGTCCAACAATGCCACAGCTGCAGCAGGGGCTTCAGGGAAAAGGGCGGCCAGGAGGTGGCAGCTCATGTGTCACTGGGAAAATGAGAAATGATCAAAGTGAGTGTTTGCCTGCAAAACTGCACATGCAGCAGCTGCTGCCCACACAAATACACTGTTCTCTGTATGTGTGGCAACTGGGACATCATCAGCTGCTAGTAGCATGTGTGTCCTGTCCACTGGCTTAATGTGGTCCAAAACTGCAACTGCAGCAGGAACAGGCAATGAGCTCATCTGCTGCAGCAAGTAATCAGCAAATCAGTCAAGCTGGAAGCAACAAAAACAGTAATAGTGTGAATGTGTGTGCATGTGCGTATTAGTGTGCGTGTGTGTGTGCAGTGTGCTTAGCCAAGTGGGAGTAATTAGTTGCTCTCTGCGCATTGATTTTTACGCGACGACGCCGCCAGCTGCCTAATTTGGCATGACAAATTGTTAATACGTCAAAGCTTTGACATTGCTCAGCCAACAGCAGTAGCAGTAACAGCGGCACCAACAACAACAATAATAATAATAACGAAAACAAGTAATAAAGTAGAAAGTGGAAAGCATAAAGCTATATACCAATTGATGACAAGCCTGTCGCCTGTCGACTGCCAAAAGCCGACAGAATTTATGGTAATAAAACCCATAGACATGGCTTTGTCTGTGCCTAAGACTTGTGTATGTGTGAATGTATGCATGCGAGTGTGTAAGCGAAATTCGCCATGGTTAACAAAGTGTGTGTGTGTACAGCAGTGCTGCCAGCTACTCGCCTAAAAAAGACAGAGTCAGGAGCCATTAAAAATACAAAAATTCACCAAAAATTAATTTTAAAAAATCCAGTATATTTAGACCCTGTACTTTAAAAAAGTACAAAAGGGTCTATTAAGTTTGTGCAAATGACATTTGTGTGTAACAGGCAGAAGGAGGCGTAGCAGACCCCACAAAGTATATATATTCTTGATCAGAACGACGAGCTGAGTCGATATAGCCATGTCCGTCTGTCTGTCCGTCCGTATGAACACCGAGATCTCGGAAACGTGTATTACATAGGCAGGCTAAGTTTATGTTTTTAATTTGATATCTCATCCCCCTCCGCTTCAAATTTGCAAAAATGTTCTTAGCATGTACAGTTTTAAAGTCATTGGATTCCTTTTTTGCACGTTTTTTGAATGTTTGGTGCGATTTGCAGCCCAATCGGATAATAAACACCGGAGAATTTGGACAAACAATTTTCTGTACTAGGCATTTGGTGAGTGTAAGCCACAGTGTACGCGGCGTATGCGTGATATTTAATTTGTAAGTATGATTTTCTGTATGAGTATTGGTTATTGTTTGTATTTGTGAGTATATTTGTATGTATAAGTGTATATATCTATCATATATGTACATACATATATGCTGCTGCTATTATTGACCCCCAAGGGCAAATCAAAATACAGGGTCTCCTACTGTCGGTTGCGTCCGACTGTAGCTTTCCCTACTTTTTTTGTTGCAGTCTTCAATAATTTAATTTAACTGTGTTATCAATTTTGTTTTTCTAGTAAACAAAAATCATCCTATTAACACCTTTATTTATGTGTCCTCATTAGTGTTTGCATTCGCATTTTCCGATTCTTTTTCAATACCCGTTTTTGCCGCCATCCGATTAATGACAGCAGCGAAAAAAATCGATTATACTACTTAAAAAATTCCCACAAGTTAATGTTATAAAAAAAGCACTTCGAAAAGTGTGAACAGGATTAAGCACAATCCATAAAGAATGTATAACGATAAGCGCATTGTAAGGACCTATGAAGAGAAAATAACACCAATTTAAAAATAATAAAAGTGAATAAATTGAAACGCAGCACATATTATATTTTGTTAAATTTTTTGTGTGACTTTCAATATTGCTTACATAAATCGACAAAGGTTGTATTCATCCTTAAATATGTACATTGGGTATTCGAGTGTTGAAGAACATTCGAAACAGTTGAAAAAAGCGGAGATTTCTGCGGAAAAAGGCTAAGTTGTCAGCACTGGTACATGTGCATACATGTGCATAAATCATTTTAAGGTAAAAGTATCAAATGCTCTAACATTAAACATGCTGGCCACCTGCTCAAGAATTTACTTTTGAAGTCAAACCCCTTTTACGCATACATACATGTACATACATATAACAGACGAGAGGCAATTACTTAAATGCGAATAATGCGAAACACTTGGCGCTCACTTTTAAATGATGTCGCCGGTTTATGCAAAACGAAACATTTTTAATGTTTTATATCATCTCCCTTAGCTCGGGCCTAATAAAATACCTCAAATTGCCAGAGTGAATGTAGGCCCAAAAAGCCAGGATAATTTTTAAAATATTGAAATATTAAAATTTTAATTGTGGACTTATGTGTATATGTTTTTCAAACAAGTACTACAATTAACTCAAGAGCTGTTTTGTAACGAATTTGTATTATGATAACAAAAATTAAATTCAATTGTAGATGATTAGATTTAGTAGGCATTATAAACCCGGGAGAGTTAATAAGTGATAAAATAGAAAGACTTGGCTGGCCGGATAGCGATATTTTAAATGTTCAAACGCTAATCATCCTCATCAGTGAAAAATACTGTTTATTATTGTCAAACCCTAGTTTTTTATCCAAGTTTCTATGTAACTCTCTCGATTTTAAATATTAAATTTAAATAACATTCGTTATCGCATTATTTCATCGCTACTTAGCATTTTTTTTATTTGCATATCGATATTTGATATCGTTGGGTTTCCGGTGCATTGTTCCATCCCTATTGTGGCGAATTATAGCGTTAATTCAATAACAAGAAAGTTTCAGTCATTATTTAGTCAATATATACAATTGTATTTTTAATTTCACTTATGTTAGCAATAATCGCATCAGACGAAAACGGTTTTAGCTGCAAATTACAATTAAAAGAGAATGAAGTATTTATGCGCTCATGAATTCAATTGGTTCGATTTCATTGCCAATTGGCAATGGGAATTGATGTAAACAATACCATAATGATTACAAATTTATTATACTCGTTTCGCTATATTATTTGATGGGTTGTGCATCTGGAATCAGTTCATAACAGCAGTAGAAGAAAGCAACACAATGGACGAGAAGCAGACAGCAAACAATAGAATCGCATTCGTTGTGGTCAGAATAAAGTAGGCAATAAAACCACGCTTCTAACGCAGGGCAATCTGGCAAAATAGAATGCCATAAATTAAATGCAGATGCTACAAACTTGTAATTATTTAAATGCTTTCACAAATGAGATAAATGAATTCTTTTATTAGTTAGAATGGATGGAGTGTCTGTTCTGACGGATAATAAATGCTTAAATATTATAACTCGAATCATGAGTGGGAATACGTATGTACATATACGAAGTTGATAAAAATTCCATTCTTATTTTTATTCCATTCCTAAATGACCCATTATTTTTTAATGAAACGAAAATACTCACAATTTGTTTTTTATACATACGAATATATGGTAGATTTTTATGCAAAAATCGCCAAACCTACCAGGTGTTTATAGACCTGTGTTTTGTATACATAACTGTGGAGCGTATTCTGCGGCTGCAGCATTTTGCTTTTCATTTTCTTTCATATGCATTCAACAGCAATTTTCTCAGTTGCATAGTGAATGTAATTTAAAAATTTTTATGCATTTCCTCGAGGCGTTTGTGTGTCATGAATTTTTACACCTTAATTTGCGGTTAATTTGCATATTATATACGAATTATTCTCGCTTTTTGTGCATTTTTCCAGTCAGTTCAACTGGGAACTGCCAAATTACCTTTATTATATATTATACCTGGTGATATGCTTACTAAATTCGAGATGGAAATTAAATGAGAATTGTGTAAATTTGTTAACTTATTTAAAATAGCAGAACGGCGGATTAGTTAAAAACCCTTTTTATGTAATAAGTTACATTTAATTTCTCATTTTTTTATTATAAATATATAATTGGCTATTTACATCATTGAAATACATGCTTGATACATTATGTACACTCAATAATAATTACAAATAAATATTTAATTTATTAAATTGCATTCAATTGCGAACGGAATTAAGAAATTCAATTAAGCATTACATTTAAAAGAATAAAATCTGAATTGAACCACGTCGAATTATTTTCTTTTTGTACTGATTGAAAATGCCTGTAATTCGAGGAGTACAGGGTATTAATTTATACAATTTCAATGACCTAACAACACTAACTAAAATGCTCTTAAAATACATATGGTATATTCAATTTATTCCAGGACGGCAGTCAAACTCCTAAGGCTCCTACATTTTTGATTCTGCTCTCGAGATTCGCTTTAGAGACATCCGTTGCCCCAACAACCGCACCAAGGTATCTTGCCGCCAGTATGGGAGCTTATCGAAATCTTTCGTCGATTAGAACGCATGCTGAAGCTCGTCGAAGATTCGCGTGATGAGCCAAAGCTATTGGAATTGCGATCGGATAACGAGGTGACCGTTTCATGATTGGAATCCTGGTGGGAATGATGGCTGTGGTGTGGATTACTGCTGATCAGGCTGTTATGCTGATGATGGTGCGAGTGATGATGATGATGGCTACTCCCACCTCCAGCCCCGCCAGCACCACCACTGGAATTGCTAATGCGATGAACATTGTGTACGGTGCCCTCCGAGTGGCGTCTCGAGCATTTGGTACGATTGACAGTGGCTGTCATCGGCACCGGATCACTGCCCTCCTTGCGATGATGTCGATGGTGTGTGGTGCTGGGCGGTGCTGAGCTGGTGGCAGTAGCTTCTGCGTGACCTGTACCTGTCATTGTGTTGCTGTTGGTACGCCTGCGCGCGGAATGTGGCGAATTGGGCGTGCTATGACTGATTTGCCTAAATGCCTTGATGTTTGGATGCGTCAATACGTTCGTCGTGGCGCTGATTAGATCTCCGCAGCTGGCTGTCGTGGTAGGCGGTGCACTGGTTACAACAGCAGCAGCAACAGCCTGTTCATCAGTGCAAACTATTGATACACGTCGTGCCTTTCGCTTTGCTGCTTCATCATCCTGCCAAGAATGGTAAAAGGTTGTTAATTAAAAGTAAATAACTGTAATATTATTAATTCACATCATTTACTGTCACAGGTTCAGACGCCTCTAAAGCCGCTGCTTCATTAGCTGAGCTCTCTACGTCAAGAGAGCGTGTCAACTGTGTGGGGGTAGATCGAAAGACGGCTCTTTTAGCTGCTGCCGTGGCCAGAGATTTGTACAGATGACTCTTGTTCGGAGACAGTCCCACCGGTGGCGCTGTTGACAAGTCTGCGGGCACCGCTGGACGACGTGCTGGCGGCAATGGTGGTGGTGGCTTTGCTGGTACATTTGGCTTAACACCAACAGGCGGTTTCTGTGCACTACCTGGCGATTGTTGCGCCACTGCTGCCTGGTTAATGCCCTCGAATCCCAGATAGTTGCATTTCTCTGGAAATGGTGCCATTGGATCGGGCATGGAGGGAGCCGGACTATCCGTATGCTCTCGCTCCAAGGAACGGGTTCGACTGAGCACTTTGTGTCCAGAATTGCTTGTATCCGAGCTGCGACCACTTCCATTCACTATAGTCGCTGTTCCATTGGAAACAGTTGGATTTGTGCCATCATACTGCAGATATAGGTTCATCTCGGAGCGAAATGGTTTCTTCTGATCCATATCGTTATTATTTACTTTGCCGGCTGGAGATATTAGATTATCGCGTGATTTGCTTCTATCCAATTGAATGGAAAGAATATCCTCCGAAATGAGCTCAATGTCGTTGAGTATAGATTCCAGGTTAGCAGAGTCCGTCTGGACAAAGAGAAAATTGCTAATGTTAACAAAAGATATCATGTACAATCATTTATTTAGCCAAGAATATACTAAAACTGTTTGGGATCTGAATGGTTTTCAGAGATGAGGAAAATAAGAATCAATAAAACATATGAGATACCTAGAGATGTAGACTCTCAACTAAACTTAAGTGAATAAATCAATATTCTAAAAATGATGTCAAAATCCTTTATGCATTATTAATCGTAACAAAAAACAAAATAAAGTTGCCGACACATTTATTCTGCTTAGTCTCGATTACTAATTATCAAGAGTAAATATATAAATATTGAAAAGAAATTCAATAAAATATAAAATTATTTGTTAAATTTAAGTTCTCAAAGGAAGAGTGAATATTGTGACTTGTAAAGGCATTATAAAACTATATAAAAAGCGAACACCGTATAACACACACAAAGCATTAAGGGACTACATCAAAATAAATTATTATAGGGAAACATATAGAAGAGGTAGGGCATTCTATGTTGACAAACATGAACTAATCCAACTCTAAAAAGTCTTCTCGAAAAAATCGTTATAAGCTAGGATATACATGAAAGAAGTGAAAGAGTGGTTCATTTTTAAAAAATATATGGCAAATATGTAAGACAAATACTTTTGGGAGCTATTGAGAACAGTTGATGACTGGTGATGAAGATCAATAGCAGATCTTTCCCTCACCTGACTGCCACTAATAATGTTGCCGGCGGTGGTGGTCACAGTGCTGGTGACAGGCTTCGGCGTGCAACAGGTGGCACATGTGGTACTTGAAGTTACCTGTGTTGCCAGTCGCAGAGGCGATGTTGTTGTCTTGGTGGTATTTGTGGTAATGGTCATAACGGGCATAGTCAAGGCAGTGGCCGATATGCAAGTATTGTGACAACTCTTTTGTGCGGTTGCGTAGACAGGCTCAATGGAGCGGGAAAGGGGCAGCGGAGAGGCTGGAGCTGATGCCGATTTCAAATTGGCCGAAGCTGAAGCCGATGCAGCAGCCGCAAGCGCAGCGGAATAAATATCAACCACACTGCCAGGACAAGCATTTGCCTGTGCCCCACCGAAGCTTAAGCCAACAGCAGCCACATTAACCATCGCTCGATGCAAAGCGCAGTGCTGCAGTGGTGGTTGCTGCGGTTGGCTCTGGCGTTGGCGGTGCGTGTGAGAATATGCCTGGCATGGCTGGTGGTGCTGCTGGCAATGGGAGCGTGCACGGTGACGTGGACTTACTTGTGGTGATATTCGAGGTACGGCAGGACGCTGATATGGCGAGGCTAGTGCATTGTTCACAAATATATCCGGTGGCTCACGCATTGGTAACGCCGTTTCCAGCGGCGGTGGCGGAGAACCAGGCGGTAGAGGGTCATCCGTGCCCTGATTGGCCAGCTTAGTGTTAAGCTTGAGGCGCGGCTTAATGGGGGCAAAGAAATGCTTCGGGCTGTTGAGCGCTTGTTGTGTTGCGTTTGTTGTTATGGCCACGGTCTCGATAATCCCACCTCCCGCACCACCATTGCCAACAAGCACTGCGGGCGTGCCGGGCACATGTTGCGCCATTTTAGGCATCGCCTGCAGCGTTGCTGTCGGTACAAAGGTCGTTAGCGTAGGTGGTGCTAGCAGCTGTGGTGGTGGCGGCGGCGACCGTGATGGCGAGGATGTGTTCGAGTATTTGCGCTGAGAGAAGGGGGACTGCAAATTATAATCCCAGCCATTGGTATGCTTCATTGTTTTGCCTGTCGTCGTGCTGGAGCTGGTGCCCAACTCGGGTGTAGGAGTCAGCACTAAAATGTATCAAAAGCGAAGCGTTCAGTTAAAGAGTCTAAAAATCCAAAATCTTAACCTACTCACCATTGCCACCCATATGCTGCTGCAGTATGTTCTCAAAGTAAGAAAGCGGCGGCACCATAGCTTGCAAATCGTTCAGCTGATTGGCCACCAGCTCAATGGGTGTCAGTGGGGTGAGGGGGCCCACTAGACTGGGTAGGGTGCTCTGTGAGCCATTGAGATCGGGTGTGTAGATCATAAGATGCTCCGACTGTTGAGCCTGCATCATTTCCGGATTGCTTAATGTCTCCTCAGATACGATAGAGAGATGGTCACAGTGCATAGGTTGATTTCCTAGCTTGGTATTTGGCGGGGCGTTGCAATCGGCTGCCTGGGCAGTGGCTTCATCTGGTGGCAGCGGCGGCTTGATGGACCCGCAGGAGCCACCTTCCTGGCAGCACTCGTCGCTGCAATGTCCATCATCATCGCAGCGACACGTATCACATGAATCCGAATCCTGCAACACAAGGAATGTATGTAATTAGTCAGTTATCTCTGGGGATACATTGCAACCTACTCACATCACTGTTACCATCACAACCTCCGCTGCCTCCGCCACCACCGCTGCAGCGACGACCACTGCCTCCGCTGCCCCGGCAGCCGCCAAAGTCATGCTCATTAAGTTTGGCTTTAAATCGCTTGTTGAGTCGGTCACATTCGTCGCGCAGTGTCCAAATCTCGCGCCGTAGCTGCTCATTCTCACGGCGTAAACGCTTGATATCCGATTGTCCTGTAAGCAAATTGCATTCAATTAATATCGACGATATCGTTAGTCTAATAGATGAAAGAGTTAATTTTATAATCATTTATAAACTAAGCTTCAACTGAATTCTATTGTGCGCTGTAAAATATTCACTTGTTTCTCATTAGTGTTGAGTTCATTAGTGATAGTCCGAAAAGTGCAATGTTCTAAATTTCTATAGTAGTACCATTAGTAGTAGTACCATTTCAACCAAAATAAATATAAAATATTATAATTTGACTATATTCGTATTCTCTTTTGAATTCTGATTCAAAATTGTATACGATTCCAGGTGTTTTTGGCTTTCTATACATATAATATTTATTTTCACAGGTTTTTTTTTTGTTTACACATTCTCAGGCACATGGGAGAGCTATGCCCCACTCAAAACAGATAATCAGATCACTTGGTCACCTTTAATCTTATTGTTTATGTTTCTCTACCTCCAATAATTTGGCAATGAAAACATTATATATAAACACGCATATTAAAACAGTCTGCATATGTAGTATGTATGTAGTTTTATTATATTATATTTTTGTTTTTAAAGATTTGCGTTTTACGTATCTTTTCGCATTCAAATGTCTTTTTTAAATGTCTTTTTAATTGGACTTTAGATGTTTCTCTGTGCTTTATGACCATTTCGTTTCCTGTTTAAGACGACAAGGGTTTATGGGCTTTATCATATAATTTTTCCGTTTAAAGTTAAGTATTCTCAAAGTAATTCGACTTATCATTAGTAAATATTCACCTCTTTCGACTTCAGCATTTATGTTGATTGTGCGCAACCTGAGCTCTTCATTTTCGTATATCATACCACGGGACGATTTCCTATCCAACCTGTATTTACAGAATATATGTTAGAAGACTTGTTAAAGGAAATGGTTATACATATGTGTTTAAGTAGAATATATATATACTGCCTTCGATAAGTCAGGGGTTGCCATTGGGAACGGGTGCCGATCAGCATACCGCGTTTTCTAAATTAACCTGTGTTTTATATTATTTAATCTCTTATCACTATTAATGGAGGAAACACCGATGATGCCTCAACGAATGCTGTAAGTCAACTGAATGGGTTAGTTCCAGTTTTGTTATGTTTCTTTTGCCCAATTATTAGGCATGGTGCTGGGTCTGTTTTCGTGGTCTTTCAACACCCGTCGAACATAAATAAATAATATAGAAGCGACGTAGACAAATAAATATACATATAACATTGATATTCCTTTTCTTTCCGCCAGATATTCAAATCTACTAAAATACCGAAATATTTTCAAGCACCTAGCAATAAACTGGAGGTGATGTGCCCCAACTTGCTGCGTAAAGCAAAAGAAAAAGCCAAATAAACCATAAATTACAAAAATTTCAAAAACACAAATAAGTAGTGGTACCATACCTTATATACTATGCACATTTGTATATTTGCCCGAATACCGTAAACACTAAGCTGCTGGATTTATAAAAGTTGATTTTCACAGGACTTTTTTTTATGGTTTTTAGTTTTTGCGATGAGAAAATTTGCTTTAATCAGAGAAAGCCAATTAAAAGATTTCCACAAATCCCAAATGATCCATAAAAAACCTCCTTACGTTTTTTAGATTTTTATATATTTTTGAGAAATATGCGCGTGAATTTATTTTCGATACAGCTGTCTGAATATTTTTCAAAAACTGGCGACCTGTTCGACCAACTAGCACTGAGTTAAGTGTGCTAATACCCTGTAGTTAAGAATTTAGGTAATGGTGTATATATACTTAATATTAATATCGGGAAATTTATCAACTATCGTAATCTATAACAAATTATAATTTGATCCGAAAATTTTTAGAAGACCAGACGGTTTTAAATATGACCCAACTTTGGTAAGCTCATGAATGTATTTTGTAGTATGTTCTATGGCATAAATTTTTGGCATCTTTATCACACTGAATTTCCAGAAACAACTTCTTCCATACGCACGCTAGTCAATGAATCGAGAAAATACTAGTAATTTTTGGTGAAGTTTTTGATAGTTTTTATTTAGATTTTTTTTCATCTCTCCATCAATTACGCGTCGTTTGATCTATATTTAATTGAGCTTAGTTAAGCTATTTAATTAGCTACAATCGAGCGTTGTCGATAATAGAAGAGGCCATAATTTGTTTTTGCATCAAAGGCTAATAATAACAACCGTGACGGTGACAATTACATACCCTTACATACCCGTAAACGCGAACCCATAATAATTAAATAAATACTACGTCCGCAACCATTGCACTAACTGAGCTCGAGTCAAAGTCAGAGTCTCACAGGGAACACATAAATACACAGAGCGGCATCTCTCTGCCTTACTCCACTAGTGATTGCCGCTGCATCAAACATCACTATTGTCTCGAATCAACAGTAATAAGCTCTATGTGGCCAAAATTTTTGAAAATAGTTCAATTCTTTCTATTTTGTTTCGTTCCGTTTCGGAATCACTACACTGTATCCCTGAAATTCGACGTTCTATTTTTGACACACGCAAACAAGCCGAAATGCGTGACCGACACATACATATGTATGTATGAACACACAAACGAATCGATAAAGCTGTATGATTGATAGAAAGCGAAAGACGGATTTATTCATAAAATGCAATGTTAATTCGATTCGAGTATTGTGAGGAAGGAGGAAAGTGCGAAACTATGAAATAACAAACAAACGCTTGTGAACACTGTGTAAACATTGTGGGAACGTGTAAAATTAACTAAGACAATGTACACAAATACATAATAGTATGTACGTTACTTGACTAATAAATATTTTTATTTTCATTTTCATTTTCGTTTTGATTTTGAATTTCGAATTTTATTTTTAGGTTCCGCTTGAGTTGCAAATTGTTTATTTTACGATCGCTAAAGTGTATGAATATTTGAATTTTTAATGACTTTTATTATTTAATCGATATCAGACGCAAAAGAACCAGATGTTCGTGACCAAAAATATGTGCAAGCCAAGGGGTATTCCATTACAAGTGAACTCTTCTTACTTAGCCGACTTCTCCGAACGTTTGTTGGTCTTGCGGCTTCGGTCATATTGCGTTCGAGTGCTCTTCGCTCCTTTCATTTCAGAAATAATGTATTGATCAAGGTTTCCAAATTAGATTTGGCTATAACATAAGCAAATACACTGCACGTGCTGCCTTTAGCCACAAATTTAATATATTGTTTGGACTTTGTGTTGTTTATTCTCAATTGTGTTTGTATTTGTTAAACATTTTGTACACCGGTTTTTAAAACATTTAGAATTCATGAAAAATGCTTTCGGCAATATGAAAAATTAGATAACAAAGAAAATTTCACCGCAAACAAAACGAAAGAATTTGTGTTCTTTTTGAAATTTTTTCGTAGTATTGCAATACCGCACGGGTCGACTATGAACAGAAAACTGACAGTTGGGCGAGATCAGTTTTGGCCAGAATCCCAAGCTACAACACACACACACACACACACACACACACATAGCAGCAGCATCTACAGCAAAAAGCGAATCTGAATAACAGCCGAGAAACGCCAACGACTGGCATTGAATGCTGCCCAAGATCAACATGCTCTGCCTATGGTGGCCACTAACTAAATCGAACTAAAAACACACACACATACAAAAGAGAAAACAGCATGAAAATGAAAACTGTGAAAAAGTTTCATAAAGCATTTTAAGGCACACCAATAACAACAAATCATTTTTCTCAATGAAAATGCCCGCTCCGTAGAAAAACCCAAACTTTTTACATTAAACCCCCGAATTGTCTACACTCTTTCACATAATTAAAAAAAAAAAGTCTTATTAATTGTTTATATTTACTTAAAGTACAAGGAAACTATTTAAAGAACTGTACAAAATAAGTTGTATTTTAAAAAATTAGCATATTATGGTAGTTACCCTTAAGGGTATACAGAGCAAAATTTAATATCCCAATTTCAACTTTTGACGTAGTTGTATAATATAAATAGGCTACACATAACATACAAGGATATGAATGTTTGTAAATAAAAGTACAATTAGCTAGAAAATATAAATTGTAAAACCACTTGAAATTGAAATAAACGTAATACGCTTAATTAAAATTTGTTAATAAATCTCTTTTATTATAATTAATTATCAGCAATAAAAATTGCTACAATTGCTAAAAAAATGGATAAACAGATTTGATTTTATTTATGAATATTGAATATTTTAAATGTCATTTACGATTTCTTGCTGCTGTTTGTTTTGATTACATAGAAAATAAATTAAATTTAATCAACCCATTAATCGGATTGCACGCACAGTTTATTTTCTCATGTTTATGTTGTTTGTGTTGTTGTCGCCTTTGCCAATTTACAATTCGATTACAATCACCAATAGACAACAAAAATTAATTTATTTTAACAATAAGCATCTGATATAAATTCAGCCTGTAACTGCACCGCATTTTCAATTAATTTTACAGTTGAGCAGATGACTGCAGATGAAATTAAATACATGCGAGTAACGTAGTTAATTATTTAACCATACACACATTGTATGCATCCATGTAGATTACCTTATGATTAGCTGCTTTATACGAGTATTTGCCGAATGCCACGCAGTGTTCAAAAATAAGTTTTTATGAAATGTGTCATGGCACATGGCTGTGTCTATAAGTGATGCTAAATAGAATCTATCTATAGTAGTACTGTCTATGCCCACACACCACCCCGATCACAAAATAAATCTCACCAAACTTGCATATAGTATACCCACTTGACAGACAGCCATATACATAATTGCATGTATTTAAAACAATAGTCTGTCAGCGAGGATCAAGGGTATTAATAATAAAAATGTTATATTCTACCACATTGTCTGAGATATATAATATGTGATTATGCTTATTTTAGATGCGAGGGCATTTCTGTTAGTTTACGATTCTTTTTTAATTCTAGCAATAGATTTTGGAAAATAGAAATGCCAGTGAACAATAATAATGATGACTTAGAACTTTAAAATATCATTTGACGATAAATAAAAATACAAAAAGAAGAGGTGAACAAAGAGGACGGAAAATGTGCACATGTAGAGAAGAACTAATAACAACAGTAAAAACTCGGAAAGCTACAGTCCGACGCAAAGCTACAGTCGGACGCAACCGACAGTAGGAGACCCTGTACTTTGGTTTGCCCAGGGCGTCGATAACAGCAGCAGCATATATGAACATACTCACATACACATACACATGCATTTATACATACACACATACACTTATACATACAAATATACTCGCAAATACAAACAATATCCAAAACTCATACAGGCATTCATACTCACAATCAAATATACTCACATACACATACATATGTGTGTATACATACATACACACATACACTTATACAAACAAATATACACGCAAATACAAACAATAACCAATACTCATACAGAAATTCACACTCACAATCAAAAATCACGTATACGCCCTAGTGGCCGCATACGCTGCGGCTTCCCCCTCCCCTAACCATATGCCTAGTACTGAAAATTGTTTGGCCAATATCTCCGGTGTTTATTATCCGATTGGGCTGGAACTCGCACCAAACATCCAAAGCATCTAAATCTTTAATCCTACAGAAAAGGAATCCAGTGACTCTAAAACTGTATATACTAAGATCATTTTTGCAAATTTGAGGGGGAGGGGGATGACTTTTAAAACATTTGAAACAAACTTGACCTGCCTATGTAATACACGAACCTAACAAAAAAAAAATTAAGTCTCTAGCTCTTATAGTTTGCGAGATCTAGGTGTTCATACAGACAGACAGACAGACAGACGGACAGACGGACAGACGGACAGACAGACAGGGCTATATCGACTCAGCTCGTCGTCCTGATCAAGAATATATATACTTTATGGGGTCTGCCACGCCTCTTTCTGCCTGTTACACACAAATGTCATTTGCACAAACCTAATAGACCCTTTGTACTTTTTTAAAGTACAGGGTCTAAAAATTCTATAAGTAACCCTCGTATGTCGTCCGAATTACACAATTTAAATTTCAGCATATATTTGAGAGTATATGATAACCTCTGGCAGCGATAAATTATATTTTCATATATACTAATCTAAGCAAATATGTGAATTTAAAATTTAAATAATTTATCAGCCGTTAAAAAATTAGCTGAGGTTATACACACCAATTAATAACAGACAATATAACAACAAATCGACTTCATATTATATTATTTTTTTTTAAATTTTCTTTTCAATGCAGACTATTTTTTGTGTGAAATTTGTGACAATTTGTATCTGAACTAATCGCTGCTGTCATTTCATTGGGATGTGTCTATTGTTTATTGTGACATCAATTTAACCGACCCATTTAAATTTTGTTTATAATTACGGGCTAAGAGCGTTTCAATTAAAATATTAAATAAAAAAAATTAAGAATTGGTGGCGCTTAATGAAATGTATCTTTTAAATAAACTAATATATAGACCTAAAGTAATAATTTTACATGTCCACAAAAATTTTTATTATATTCTTAAACATAATTCTAGGCATTCTTTTAAATTGTGATTATATTCAAATATGTACATACATTACATACATACAAAGAAAATAATAATTAATTTTAAATATTCTATTCTACTATTTCATTTTTTATATTTTAAAATACAAATATTAAAATATTATATTTAGTGTAGTGTAATCAATATTTAAAGGTATCAAGATATTTAGCTAAAATAATTTCGTATAGTCCCCAAAATATTGGTATATGCATACTTTATAACTGCAAGCTATTGAGTATAAAAAGCACAATTTTACATTTTAAAAGAAGAAAAATTTTGTCTTATATTGAAAACCAAAAGCTTAAGAGCCATTATAAGAGAAAAGTGGATATATATTATTTAGTGAACTGCGCATGATCGGATAAGACCAAAAAGCTTTTCAAAACTTTAAGAGCTTTGAACTGCTTGAACGCGATCAGTTGGCTTTTACTGTTTGAAAAAGCTTCCACTGCTTGCGCGATGTCTGAATACCAATTAAATACTTATAGAAACTCCCGTCATTTGATTTCTTAAGATAGTCTTAATCTTAACAGTATTAAGTTGAGGTTAAGTTACCTGCTATTTAGCTTATAGTGAGCATGACGTCTTCGTTCTCGTAGCATAGTCGTGCATTAGTTTTCCGCATATGAAAGAAAAACCAACAAACAAAAGAGGCAAAAAGAGACACATAAGGTAAAAACGAAAAGAAAACAAAACGAGAATCGTAGACAGACAAAAACACAAAACACAACAAAAAGATACAGATATAAAAAAAGAAAAGCAATGGAAAATTCGAAAATTATCTGTTTGCTGTTGTTGTTGTAAATGTATAAAAGTGTAGACATGTGATTTTAAGATTTCCATTCTTTGTTTTTGTGTTCTTTTGTTTTTCCTTCAAATCGGTTTCTAACGTTCATTCACATTGTTTACTCGAGAGCGTGTTTATTTAGACAAAAACCAAGTGTGTAAGCGCAAACTTTGTTATTAAATATACCAAATAAGAATTACAAATAGATGAATAAATTGCGTGTAAGCATGTAAATATTTCCCTGTTATTCCACTAATGAGTTGCATACTGTCAACACGATAGAAAACAGACCGAATACATAGTAGCAATGACTACTTTAATATTGTAACTTGATATTCAATGACATGCCATATCCTTTACTGGCTGTCCATTGCTCTCACATAGTACCTACATATATGCAACCCTGCATGTGTCTGGGAATATGAAAATATGGTTTTATGTTAAGCACCCGTAGTACACACACATACACACACATGCACCATTCAAAGGCATTTTTTACACAGTGTATTCTGAGTCCTAGCCAACCATAAGGACGAGAACACGCTTCGTAAGGCATTTTATTCAATGGGTCGCAGGCAACATAATATGTCAAGCAATTGATTTATCGATTAAGTTGTCAAGTGCCCATTGTCATCATTTATCAGTATTTACACGTGTTTCTAGCGATACCCAAATTGCACGACAAAGAGACATTTTCAAAGTAAACAGATAAACCAGCACGTGAGCTTCTTTTACTACTATCCAAATTCAGCAATGCTACAGTCGGGTGCCTCAGACTGTGGGAAACATATACACCCTGAGCTTACATATATACAAAATTTGATAAAGTGATTAACATAAGTGGTTTTTTTAGATCCCTTTTTGCGTGGAAGTGAGGTCACCCCTAACGTAAACAGGCTATAAGTAGAGCTTTGGTATTATTTTTTTGTAAATCCGGTGACCCCAAATATAGGGTCGAAATATATTTAGTTCTTAGTGCTGCTCAGCTAGAGATATGATTTCACATAATAAGAGAAACAATTAACAATTGCAAAACACTGGAAAAGTTTAATCACTTCAACTGATTAATGATAGTATGAGTGGTATTCATATATTCATATTTTCAACACTACTTAAATAGATCCCACACAATGGGGGTGCAATCGCCGTTCTCGACACAAAAAAAAGAAATTAATGTTTATTTATAAACTTACTCAGAATCGTAATAAGAACTCATAAATATCATAAACACACAAATTTTTACTTAATTGCTGTTTGAGTGATTCTTTTTTAAAGGGGAATCAACAGTTTGCATGGCGAGTAAGTTCACAAGGAACTGAGATTATTATTTGTATTTGTATTTGTATATTTGAAATAAGTGGGCTGCTTAAATGAAATTTAAAAATAAATTCCCGATGAAAACAAGAGTCTGAAAGCATACGAGGCGCACGACCGATAAATGCGATTACTTATTCATCTAGGCTCGTTGACACTGCATTAGATACAAATTTAAATGCAACTGCACATAGGTGGAGGCGATACACAAAGTCTGTACAATTGTAACTTGGAAACCCGAGGAGCTCACGGGCACAACGACTACGGCTACGGATACGTTGTGGCTTCGCAGGCACGCGACTTCTGACTGCACCACTGCGTCCGGGGCAAACACTTCGCGATGGAACGCAACAGAACGCAACGCCATGCTTCAGTATTCAGTATTCTCTGTTTTGTTTGTGTGTTTTCATGTTAAATAATTGCGTACACATTTTATTTGTTGGCTTTATGCCTTCTATTTTTTTTTTTCTTTTTTCAGTTTTGTTGTTATGCCTAACACACAATCTGATGGACTTGGAGCGGGGAAATGGAGACGCCGCATGCGGGTGCGTCGTGCCAATTCAGTGACGGAATGTGCGTGAGCTGCCCAACTCAAATTTACATTCATCCAACAAATTGAGAGCAAGTCATACGAAAAGAAATACACACACATGCACACACACGTACATATGTATGCATGTGCTTGCGTCTGGCCAAAAAAACTGTAGACAAAATGCACAGTTTAAAAGTGTACAAGCCTATAAAAAAGTTGCCTGTGGTTTCTGTGCTTTTTGTTTATTTTTGAATAGGCCTGTTGCAGTTTTCATTATGACATAGCCAACCCTTGTACAGTTGCTCTTTATTGACACATCAATCTTTCAATCAAAGAGAAGGGAAAGAAACAAAATCTATCTGTCATACTCACTCTATCAAATACTCACTCTGTGATACAAATTCAACATATATTTAATATCACTTTTATTTATTTTAACCAAGAACCTCCAACGCCAATTACTACTTGCCAGTGATTTGATAATCATGTCATGCTGAGTATCATGACCCAAAGAAATCATCGCCAGACTTTTGGATATACTTGTGCTGGGGTACACATTTTTAATGGCGAACATATGACATTTATAATTCATCGACTTAAAAAGGCATAGAAATGAAAGGGGGAATCGACTGGCACTTGAATTGCATCTTTAATACGACACAATCATTAATTTTATTGCTTCTTTGACGACTTTTGACTGGATTACAGTTGCACATAAATAAACAGATTTTATGTGCCATATAAATTCTTGAAATTAGTCTAAAATCATAAAATAATAGATTCCGATGAGTGTTGCGTTTTAAAAAGATACAGTATTCAATTTACAAAAGTGATTTCCATTAAATCCGATAATCATGGCTATAATATTGTGCCTTTTATCGTGATGATTAGCTATCTACTTTGAATACTGCTAAAAATAATGCATAATAATTTTGAAACCAAATGCATATAATCTCTCAATCAAATTAGTTCAATCGCCATGCCCAATGCGCCATGCATTTTAATTCTTCACATAAATTCCCAGTAAAATATTTGAAATGTTCTTCCAATTGGCGTAACAGAAGCATTTATTTATTTTAAATGTGTCAGAATTTCAACTAAATTAGATTCTTGCCAAACAAATGGTCTGTTGTGTACCATAGCTGACATTTCCACAGCGCTGTCTATCCATGCCTCCATCCAATCACTCCGAAAGGTGAGTGCGGAGATCAACTAGAATCTATTTTAGTATCAACACAGACAGACAGATAGCCACAAAAATGTGTGAATCATGGCAGAGTCAGCTGCAATACGCTAGCCGAAATTTTAGTGTTCACTTGGTCAACTACGAAATGTGCATCATGGAAGCATATAAACAATAGGTTGCCTCGACCCTGTACTTACAAAGTTCTAAGGGTGTATTAGGAACATATGTGTGAAAAGTAACTTTCAGAAGGAGGATTTATAATAGAAGCACAAATTTTGGAACGATAGGAAGGGCATTATGGAGTTTCCTTTCCGAAAATAGAGAACTGACTTTACATACTATGATAGACATACGATATTTCTGAACGTTTGAGTTCAAGCTAGAAGAGCTAAGCATAGATTTTCAATTTGTCGGTTACGTTCGACTGCAGTCATCATTCGATTTTTTGACGAAAATTTGTATTCGTAACACCATGTGTTGCCAATTGGACTGAACTATACAGAACCAAGTACGAGTAACACTTGATTTGACCTTTGTCTTTGCTTTTCATTTTTGCGATTGCCATTGGCTGTGGCAATTGCCATTCGCCCCTTGTTTTGGCTGTGTTTGTAAATAATTTCCAAAATAAAAACAATGCGTCACAGTTTGGCAGTGGTAATTGAAACGATCCAACTGAAAAACATTAATAGAAACCTGGAAATTTATACCTGAAAGATATTACACTCTTACGAATGAAATTAAGCTATTGAACTGATATTCTAGAGAATAATTTTATGATCAGAGTTTGAAACGGTAAAACAATGTTTAGAATAGGAAACATAATTGAATTGGATTTTGTAAAAGAAACATTATTGAATGGGATATTGTATCTGCTGGGATGGGAGGCAATTGGGAGGCACATTGATCTGGGAGGGATATTAAAAAACATTTGTTTACTGTTGAGGAATGTATTAACCAGAGTAAGAACTGACACAATGAGATGATTTCTCTTCTTTAACGAGCAAGCATATCTTTAATTTCATTCAGTATTACTCACCAAATGAATGTACCCTACACAAGTGTATAAGGCGCAGCGGGATTTGGTTTTTTGGCTTAATCAATACAACTTTGAATTCGGATTCCCTTGAGCAGGCAGCTGTGATCAAGGTGGCGGAAGCGAAATCAATTTAATTATCGCAAAAATTAGCACAGCACAGTTTGGCAGTCATAAAATAACACACGAAACTGTTTTGCCTTGTTCGCCTTGTTATTGTAGTGCTTGTTGTGGAAAATTTAACAGGAATTAAAATTGGTTCGCAGCATTTTTGGGGTTCAATGTTCCAATGGCGCTTTTTATGATCGCAAATGAAATTTAAATTCAAATTCGAAATCAAATAATGTTTTCAAGCATTTGGCATTATTATTTCATTCACTGTTAATTACTCGAAATCCCAAATTGAAATACTCACTCATATGGTCGGGCCTGATTATATTTATTTTCATTAATTGGGAAAAAATCTGTATAAACAAAACGGTTAAATGTTATAATTATTCTTTTCAATCCCTCGTTTCTTGATAGTCAATTTTTTGTTTTGCCCAAAGATCGAATAATGTGTGTCCAATTAAAATGAAATTCAATAAATTTTCTTTTGATGCTAAAGACAAATTTATACAAGCCGTAAAACGGACAATCGCAAAACCATATACCGGAGAGCCCCATATGACGACCGATGTGGCCGCCGTTTAATTAGCCGTATAATAAATTCATTGGAATATTGGGTGGTTGAAATGTGCAACAACAACAAAAGCGAAAAGTTTATACTAAAAAAACGTAAATGTTTTCAAGTACATTTTACAGCGTAATTAAAATAAATCTCATAATGCCTTTCTGCCGGCAACAATTGAAACCTCTGACATCAAAATAGCTAAAGGCAATGCCAGGTGTATAGAGATTGATGAACCAATTGAAAGACCTATAAATATTTACTTAATCAACTGCTACAACTGCCAGATTAGTGAAAATTTTTTACTTAAATTTTTACAAAATAAAATTAGGCCAAATGAGGATGCAAACGATCTATTAGAGCATAGAAAACTAGTTTTTTTTTATTGACTGTGCAAATTGTCAAACTTCTGAATTTATAACCTGATGTAAAGGTATGTATATTTGATTTAAATTCCTGATTAAAATCAGTCAAAGTTTAAAGGATCCATTAAATTAGAGTTAATTCAATTAATTGTACAAATTGACAGTACTGAAATCATTTACATATGCTCGGGTCAAGTGTTAAGCCGTTAATAATTCAAATTACGTTGGCATCGCTGCATTTTGCAAATACTCTCAAACATTGCACTTACATTCTTGGAATTGGAATTGAAAATACATGAAATCCATGTCAAATAACAACGCTCGAGTAAGTCACGCTTCGAATTATGTGTGTGTATTCGTGTGTGTGTGTGTGTGTGTGTGTGTGTATTTGTGTTACTGTATTGCAACCTACTTGTTTTTGTGGGCGATGAGGTTTGCGTTGATTTCCGTGGATTGCTGTCACTGTGCTCGCCGTTGCTGCCGCTGGCGCGTCCACTAATTAAATTGTCATCCAAAGAAATTCCGTCAAGCCAATGCATGACATTATTTCATTTAATTATAGTACTAGAGATACACAAACAAACTCACACAGAAACAGTTAGATTGACAGGTAGATTGGATGAGCAGGTAAATCACATAGAACACATTTCAGTAATCTTGATTTGGCAATACTCGCAATACAATTCATTGGTACATTGCACACACAGTCACCCATAAATTCTTCACATTTCACTTGACTTTTCCATTTTCTTACACTTCAGTTGACACTTTTGCCGGGAGATGGTAATAATAACTCAATTTATCAGCAACAAGTTGTGTATTGAATGGCTGTAAATCAGTCTGTCAATCTGACGATTTGTCTCAGTGTTGGGTTTTTGCATTGACTAAGGCGAATGCTCTTGCTCCAGTACACGGCAACAAATTTCTGCTAATAATGGAATAGATTTGATTAAACATTTTGAAACATCAATTTTATTTCTTAATTAGTTTTATTTATTATTTTTATATAAATGAGAATATTTTTATATTATTTATATATTTCCTATAAGCTAAAATATTTTATATTATTTTTCTTTTACAATGTACACATATTTATATTATCTTTCAGCATATTTCCATTTGTTAGCTTTTCTATTAATATATATATATTTTTTTTTATAAATTTATCTGTATATAATTGTTAAATTTGCATATATTTTTATATTATTTATTTATTTTGCTTTTATAAATATATTTGAGTAGAAATTATAATTTTAGAAGAAGAAATCTGAACTTTTATGTGTATTTATTTATTTTAAATTTCATTTATTTTATTTTATTTTTACATATGTATTTAGTTTGCAGTATGTTATTATTTATATTTTACAAATCTGTAGTATGCATATATTTTAAAAATTTAATTAATTGACTTCACTACAAATTGTGATAATTTTATGCATTACAATTTTCAGTGTACAAACATACGGAAAGATAAATTTTTCACTTGGTTTGCCTGGCTTTCAACACGCATACGCCCAGTGCGCCCGCATAATTAGCACATTGCACTTTCAGCACATTCTGACCGTTTCGGATTTGGTCTGAGAGACACACACGCAATTTACAACTTATTTCCAGTTGCACATGGCATTTCTGTGATTGCAGCTAGCGAAAAGTGCAACTGTATTTTAATTAAAACAAAAATACATTTTTAGAGCAAACGCGAGGGACAAGCAGCAACAATAAATAACAAGAACTGCAGATAAACGAAACGATTTTTATGTATTTTGTTTTTTTTTTCCTCTTTATTTTTCAATAATTCCAATCGATTTAGTTGTTTGTCTTTGGCGTACTGTCGACACGCCAGCGACTTGTTGTGCTTGCCCGCTGGCTAACCGGCTGCTTCTGCCACCTCTGCTGCTGCCGCTGACTTGAACTGACACGCCGGACGCTGACCGGACAGTGGGCTGCGACTGCGACTGCGGCTGGTAGATGTGGCGCGTTTCCAATCGCTTCGCACGTTATTGTTTCCATTGTGTTCGATATTTGTATTTTCTTGTACTTTTGTTATTCGTACATAACGCACACACATACATATGTATACACACACACATATTTGCATTTGCATGTGTTTGTACATAAGTTTCCCTCAATTTATTGTACGTTTTTTGTTCTGTTTATTTTATACACGCTCGAAATGTTCTCTAGTATTACGTTGGGCCGTCGCTACCCCTTTCCCTCACAGCGAGAGCGATGCCATCAAGCCCGTAGACGGTCTGATTGGGTCTCTGCGCCTGCAATTCTGGCCAATTTCCTTCAAGACATACAGTACGTCGGGACATAAACATACGAATTAGTATTTCCCATACCTCCATATACTCAATGAGCGTTCATTGTGAAAAAACTTTTGCAGCCCAGATGGTTTACTTTTTCACTCGTTCCGTTTGGGGGAAATTATGTGGGAACTCTGCGTAGTATTTGCAGTACATTTAAATTTAATCCAAAAAAAACCAAATACTCTCGGTCAGACAGGTATCCCATTCTGGTGTATTACTCATTCATTAAACACCTACATAGTGTGAATATTTATTTACCAAACAGTTTGTATAAATAACATTGCAACAGCTGATCAAACAGAAACCCAAACAACTCAACTACAATTCTTTGTGACCTTTAATTTTTAAATTTCACTTAAGATCGAACTGGATATGCGGTATATTCTGACTAAATCAGTAAAAGTGTATGCCTATCATCAGCCTATAATTTAGTCGTATATCGAACAGAACTTTAACAATCAAAATTCATGCATTTAATAGCATGGTTAAGAGTGCATTAAAAGCAAATGTCGAGGCAATAAAAAACGTGAGCTACGATTTAAACATTTTTTCATAATTAATATGCAACATATTTGTAACGCACTCACTGAAACCACCGCAGCACACTGAACCACACAAATGGAAGTGAGTTAAAAATTAACGTTGACATTGATTGAAAAAGTCCGCTTTTTTTTTGTAATTTAAAACCAATTGTTAATAAAAAACAATCATTTCAAATAGACAGCTTTAAGTCATTTATTTTTTAAAATGATTTAAATTTCCAAACTAAATATTTATGATTGACACAGACAAACGCACACACGCATTTACTAGCACATAGCTGGCATATTTTGTATAACCTTCATATTTCAAAACGATTTGAAAGATTAAAGTCGCAAATTGATTTATTACACAACACGAAGAAGAAGAGCAGCGGCAGTAGTAGCCGAAACAGAGACGTCACCCGCCGTGCCTGCACTTCTGATTCGACGTCAATTGGCCAGCCCGACTGCACTTGGCCAGCGTAAAAGGAAAAAACAAAATATAATTTTGTTACATATTTCAAATGATGCACAAAATATTTGTCTTGGCTCGCGTTGATTATTTACATTTCAATCAAAATACAAAAAATTAGAAACAACAAACTCGTACATTCTCCACTACTATATCTTGCTTTGTCTTTATGTTTTGGCTATTTGTCAGCTTCGATCGCGCCACGCGGCGTATGAGCGATATTTGCCATGGGCATCGATGCGTCCGCCGCGCCTGAAGGACCGACTTATTCTGCAGCCAACTGCAATGCCCTCAGCTAAATGCTCCAAACAGCTGTCTTCCAGCCAGCCTCAAGTGCTCCATGCATATGTATGTGTGTGTGTGTGTAGGTGTGTGAGTGTGCGTAGGCCGTAAATGATGTGAGGCAACACACGAGGCAGTTCCCTTACGTTCTGTTTCACTATATTATACTTATTCCATTCTAGTCTCTTCTGTTCAGTTTAATACTGTGGCCCTATGGCCCTGCTGCTGCTGCTGTGTGCATGTGTGTGTTTTGTTGTTGGAAAATTAAAAGAACCAAAGGCAATAGCAAAGAGCGAAATTAAGTATTTAGTTGTAGTACTTGTATCTATCGTCAGTAGACATGCATTCTGCCTTGTATCTGTTCCCAAAGGGGAGGGGGAGGCCGGGCACAGAGCCGGCGGCTGAAGTGTATGCATACGTGTGTGGGTGTGCGTGTATGAGCGTGTGTGGTAAGTAATATTTAAATGTTAGAATAGGGTGAACCAAAATGCATTAAGATATATAGTGAAATATCGACGGAAATCGGGGAAGACTTCAAATGTTGTACATATATGTATGTGTATATGTTCTTTCTATTCCAAAGATGGTTTTTACTTTCATAATTTTCAAATTTTCATTTGATGTCATTTTATTAGCTATATAAAATTTATGTTTATTAAAAAATTAGTTACATGATGTGCCTTTATTAAACATATATCTACCGTACAATATTCACTCTAGAACAGCAGCGTTTCTGCGTGTAAGCGTCTCAGTGTCTGCGTGTGTGGGTTTACGACAACGCTGAATGGAAGAAGCACAGTGAGAAGAAACAGAAGAAGAGCGTGTGTAAAATGTGTAAGAGTCTCATTGCCGTGTGGAGAGATAAAATGCATTGTTTTATGAGACAAAAAGAAAATAGAACACGGAGAAAAGAGAAGAAAAAGCAGCAGTGCCGAATAGGCTACAGTCGGACGGGCCTGAAGAGACTAGACTTTGTTTGGTTATCTGTCAATCCAACTTAACAATTGGTGTTTCAATTACCACTATGTAAAGCCTCCTTATAAGAACTATTTTGTATGTTCTTAAGAGTTTTATGATACAATTGAAATGTACATTGATATAGTCTCTTCCATTAGCTGGGACATTTCCCTTTTGCACAAGTTTAAAAGACCTTATTCGTTTTCTAAGTGCAGGGACTGAAAAGCAAAAAATAATTAGGGGATGATGCTAAATCATGTAACTAAAATTGTCCAACTTGGGTTGTCAGCTAACTAAAAGTTGCATAAATTAATAACATAGCGATAAACCAATAATGTCAGTGGAATTAAAAATAATAAACAGTTTTTTAATTAAGTGCATTTGCAAAAACTATAAGTAATATTCAGAAAATCGTAAAAAAAACGCAGTTTTTTTGGGCGATTGGCAACTCTGGTTGGCAATGGATTCAATATACATATGTGCATTTAATTATGTACGTGCCTCATGTGTATATTATATTTACTGACTGGGTACTTTGGTGTGGGTGTAATCCGTTTCCTTGGCCTCGTAAAGCACGCAATTCAGCCCGTTATCTTCCACTAACAAGTCAGCTTGTGGGTACTTCCAGCTAAGGAAGCGTGCACAATTAACACGTCATCGATGGAAAACGCAATCTGTAGCCGCTCGATTGTATAATGGGAAGCTCAATATACTTGCTAGCTGGAAGGCCGAATAAATTGAAAAGCGGAGCCAGATTGCTTGCAAAAGAGGAATAGCCACAGAAGAAGGCACATTCTGAGTATCTGGAAGAACAGACAAATGCTACGCCCACCTGCAATATTTATTATGGGACACACATTAAAAGCATAAACTAACCTTTGACTCAGGTCGGATTCCATGGGACTTACGTGCTCTGGCCTCATGTGTATCCTGATTATTTATGCCGTGTTATGCATACGCAGCGTGGGACCTGGCCAAGAAATTCAATTTAATTTCTCTTGTTGATATTGCTACCGTTTTGTTCTTGCAATATCTTGTTTATAGCTTTTTATTTTATTTTATTTTTGCATTTGGCAATGTTTCAAGCTGCCCACAAACCACAATAGGGACTCTCACAGCCAAAGGACTTAAACTTTAAGTGCTCTACCAGTTTGTGTTTCGATTTCGATTACAAAAATGTAAGCCAAAACCGAAAACAAAAAACAAAAGCAGCAGCATAAATAAACAAGCTGAGTTATTAGTTTTTCTTACCTGTTGGCAGTCGTTCAAACTTTGTTATTTTTTTCAAAAAATGTTAAAGCATTTTGTGAATGGCAACAAGTGCCCTCTTTGCGGAGCTAAAAAGAATGCTGAGGGGGCAATCAGCCCTTTCATGTTTTCCCAATGTTTTTCTCCCCGCATCCCTGTTTGCCCCTCTGCTTTTTTATTTTGGTTTTATTGGAGTGTATTACAAGGGTTTATTGGGGCTGGTACACGGCACAATTTTCGATTACTCTAACTGTTGATGGCAAAGGTCAAAGTTGGCAAGTGCAGTTGCTTTCAAAGCGGTCGCGATAATAATAAATCCACTCACAATGCAATTTAAACTTATGTTTAAGTGATTTTGATTTGATTGATCGTTTAGTTATAGAACTTATTTATAAATAGTAGTATACTACTTAATTTCTTAAGAATGAAGGGCTTTCAAACATAGGCATTGTAACTATTGATATTGCGAAACGTCCTTGAAATGAGACTATGTTAAGCGTACTAATATGGGCCTGTTTCTAACATAGAAGAGGGGCAGAACATACAAAAGTTGAACCAAACAGGAACCCGGTTTAAACTTCTTTGGGCCTTAGATAGGTAAGATCAAGTAGATGTGTAGTTCATGGGGTCCGCCAAGCCTTATTACATTTTGCTTATATTCGACCTAATATACAATGGATGGTATAAAAGTGTTTTCACGGAAAACCGCAGAAATACTAAATGTTATATACGAGTATATGTACTACATATATATGTACACACAATCGTTTTAGTAATTGTGAATTATTTACGGCAATTAACCAATTTGATGTGAGTTTTTCACTCCCCTCTCTTCAAAGCTCAGGATTCTCAATCAACGCATCATAAAAACTGATTAATAAATAAATAATGATTTCTAAGAAGAAAACAAGACGCAAAATAAGTTTTATAACATTTGGTTAAACTCGACATATTCTTAAAAATAACTTTAAAGGCAATTATCATTAATTGTTATAGCCATTTAAATTTAACGCATCATTAACGTTGGCCACCAAGAAATTGCCAAAGAGGCAAAAACAAACAGTGTGGAAAAGCTTAGGGCACACGTTTATAGCAAAGTCGGCAAACGCCTACCCAAAGCTCATTGCCTGTGGTCCGAATAAAAGCTTTTGCTAACTCTTCAAGAGAGCGCTTCCTAAGAGAGCCATCACTCGTTGGTGAAATTATGTTCTCTTTGGCCACATTTCCACCATGTGAAATTGATGCCTATTTTTAGGCTTTTTGCTTAAAACTCGCCGCATTCTATTCAAAGTTTTGCCGACTCTCTTCACTCTCTCTCCTCTTTGGCTGTGGCACAACAACAGTTTGGCATCTGGACGATATGACAATTTAATTACCAACACCAAAGCGACTGTTTGCAATTGATAACCCAAGTTCAATGAATCGCTACAAATTGATAGCCATTAAAATTTTTGGCATGCCTGCGCATTGATCAAAACCAAGTAGGCACGTACACATCTACACTTGTACATTTTCCAAGGTCGTTCTCAGGTGCAGAGCAGTGGTGAAACTTTTGAGAGACAATAGACATGACACATATTTCAAAGGCTTGCTAATTAAAGGGTTCAATCGACAGTCGAATTGATGCCACAGTATTAGGGAAGGGTGTTACTGTAGAATACCCTGCTCCTATCCACCTTGACTTCCAATAGTCATATATTGAGGGTGTTGATTTCAATTCAATGAGGTATGAAAAAAAAGAAATATACTATGTCGATCTAGATCATTCAGCTAAGAGGGTAATACCGATCCTATATATTATTATATACATATTTACTTAGAAATTAATTGAATGCTCTTCAATTCAATATTTCTAAACATTTAACACAAAATTATTTTAAATCAACTTGAGATTTTTGGAATAAATATTATTTACAGTTTACAAGTAAACAATACAGGCGTTTAAGCAATCTTAATAATAAAGTCCAGAATTATCTCCAGCACAATTTACTCCAACGCTGTTCGTGTTCAAAGTTTTAATATAGATAGCATAGAGAACTTACCCTGGCACAAATCAGACACACGTGTCCTTAGAAGAAACTGACCAGCAGGAATAGCAGCAACTGCGCTCAAGGAACATTTGCCAGTAGCAGCTGTCAAGTGCCTTGAATAATTTATGAACTATTCACAGCAGCTGCAACTCCGGGGTGACTATGGCGTCCTTTACTTATGAGAAGTAAATTAATTTCATACGAGTATTACGGCATACTGAAAGTTAAACGAATTTAAATTAAAAACTTCCATTGTGCTATCAATACTAAACCTGATATTATTTCCCGCATGAAATTTGCGCACTGGATTTTCTTTATTTCATTTTATTGTCGATGGTCTGCAGTCTGTTCTTGGTCTTTCGCTGTTGGGACTTTCACATTGGACAGGACAAGTGCACCCACTCGTGCGTGCAATATCCACCCCTTTATTTATTTTTACTTAGTTCGATTGCTTTTGGATTGGCATCATCTTGCCTTGTTGGCGGAGCAACTCTAAATTTCAGCGGGACCAACAAGTGGCAATGACAATTGAATATCCTGGCAATCAAATTCGCATGAAATCCCCTCGCAACGACTTAGTTAGGGTGCGTCCTGTGCGAAGAAATTCGGAATGTGCTTTAAAAAGTTGATTATGCATCAATTGAATTTTATTTCAGCACTTACATACATACATATGTTTTTTACGATCATAGCATTTTCAGTTATGCTTGCAACTGCAGTTAGATTGATTTTAATGTTATTCATATCGCTCAGTCGAAACATATTCAAGATTAACAATAACATATTGAAACAATACTTTTTTAGAAAGAACAGACGCTTATCAAAATATAAATAGTAGGGCTGAGGAAACATCGATCGAACGCAGGGATGCAAAACAACATTAATGCATCGGCCAAACAAGATAACTCGATGAATCGATAGTTCAATGCGGTCTAACTGTATATAATAACTGTAAATATAAACTACCCAAAAGGGTATAAAATAAACAGCTAATTTTAAGTATGCTTGAATTGCAGACAAAATACCACTTTTTACAACAACGATAACGTTTTGTTTAACCGATTAATTTACTTCCCTAATCGATGTCAATATCGATAGGTGTTGTCATACATGAATGTTTTTGCAGCCCTGTATTTAGTTGTTTGTATATGTAAATATTTGTTGCAATTGGCGTCGGCTGGGAATTTCCTGGAATTAAATGATTATCCATAAGTTTTAATTGCGTGTATTATGGAGTGGAGAAGTGAATCAAAGCAGTCAAGAAAACACCATTCCAAACCAATTTGTTTTTCTTCATTGGGGAAATACTTGGGAAAACAATTTGCAGTTTGCTGACAACACAAAGCAATATCGAACTAATCTGCAATATGTGAACAATAAGGAAATCCTTTACGCGCTCAAAACCCTGAAGGGTAAGTGTGGGTGTTGCGTGGTTGCAAAAGAAAAGAGAGAATACTTTTAAAACTAGATGTTAGACGCAGACTTTAAACAGCCGTCACAAACGAATAAATGCCCATAAGCAAAATCTTTTGTTTACGTAGACTTCCCTATTTACACGATGAAGCTTCCTCATGAAGTTTTTTTCGATTCCGTTTTGAAACATCTTCGAAAATCACGTCGCATTTACACGGTGAAGTTTCCTCATGTGCTAATGCGTGTGCAACTCTGTGTTTGCAAACAATCGGAATAGCGCAAAGCAAAATAGACGAAAAGTCGTGCAGCTTGATGGGTCATGCAGTTTCATCATGAAGTCGAACCCCTCTACACCCCTTGCCTACAAACAGAAACGTCATGAACTAACATCATGAAGTAACTTCATCGTGTAAATAGGGACCAACACGAACGCCACAATGTGTACTGAACTAAGTCTAAACTGTGTTTAATTCGATGCATTATTATAAAAAGGTTTTTTAAATTACGGATTAAATTATTAATAACGTATATATTTAATAATCCACTTACTGCTTAATGAAAATTTATAAACACATCAAGCGTTTAGCGGCGCATTCTCATAGTACTTACATACTTATCAAGAAAAGACAACGGCAAACGACTTTCATAAAACGCCTACAAACAGGAGAAAAATTAAATGAAATTTAGTAGAAACATCAGAAACGTTGCCTACAAACGCAGCGTCAAATGTTGCCATGGTAGATGAGCTGATGGGAATATTTCCTTTTGTTTTCTTTTCATTAAGGTGGCAACAATGTAGTGAGAACAGGCTACTAATTGCAATCAAGTTGGCTTGAACTTGTTGCAGATGCTGTTCTCCCTCTGCAGCTTCTCTTTACAACATGCAACATGCATGCTTCTACACATATATGTATGTATGTGTATTTACATATAAAAGACATATTCGTAGTATGTATGTCACTCTTGTTTTCAAGTTGAAACAGCTTCTGTTTATTGTATTAAAAATGTTAATTTATGTCATAAATTTATTAGCTAAATTGTAGATTGCCGACTAAATTTCATTTTCAGTTCTTTAGGAAATTTACTTTGACATGCCATTAAATAAAGAATAATAATATAAAAGACAGCAACAAGAAAGCCTGAAGTACGATGATGACGCATAATTAAAGAACTATTACTTTACATAAAAATTGTTATATTTTAGTGATAAATAAATTCATTTGAATGCATAAAGACTTGAAAGGTTTATTTGAAACTCATTCACACTGGCAAAAAGCAACCAAATGACAGAAAGCAGTAGAAATGTATATTTTGTAGCCAGAAGGTGTGCGTAAGCATCAACAAACAGTAAAGGGTGAACCAGCGCCAAAAGCCAAACGTCCTTTTTATTACCTTTGTCAAATGCACAAATAGCTAAAAATCCACAGCGCTTAAAGCACCAACTCCAGCTCCAGCTCATCCCGTCCACAATGTCAACGAGAAAAACATGGTACTACTACCTATGGCTCAAACAAATTTACACATTTTGTAGACCAAGGCAGCAACAGCAACAGCAAAAGGAAAAGCAAAAACAACAACAACAACAAAAAAGGGTGATTCCAAAAAGGTAGAGCCGTTGGCTTTTGGGGGTTATGCGTTCTGTCCGCGTGCCAAATATTCAAACGTCTAAAAGTATGCAATAAAATATTATATCGTAATAAAAAGCAAACACACGGCAGAGAAGGGGCGAAGCTGGGCACAAAGGATCGTCGTTATCATGCGATTGAGCAATACTTTGTCGTGTAATATTTTCTGAGCCTGTCAACAGCCTGCAGAGGATAAGAGGCTTTCCAAACATTGGGAAATTGTCACAATACTTCAAAGATTTATAGCAGATTTACAGATGGCTTTAGCTGGTTATGTAGCTACTGTAGCTACTGCTGCTACTGCTGCTTCTGCTGCTCTGCCTCTTACGCCATTGTTTTAACGTTCTGTTTGACATGTGCATATTACGTATAACCACTGAGGTATTCGTAATCCCCAGTATTGGTTCTCGGGCCATTGCATAAATATATTTTAATCCGATAAAGAATCACTTGCTGCCATTTAAATAAAGCAAATACCTATGTTTTATGCAATGACATTTGATGCTGCAAAGTGTAAACTAAATTTTGAAATTCTCACTAATAACTAACTAATAACTCTAGTTTTGCTCATATGAAAGGATGAGGGATTTATTATTATTTTCTGAAAAAAGGAATTCCACATAGAAATTCCGTGATTCGACATCTACTAGTTTGAATATTTTGCATCGATTAATATAGTTCTTAATTCAAGTATCTCGTATATACTGTTCTATTTAGAATATCAATATTGAGTAGATTGCCTGGAATATTCTTAAAATTATTGCAAGCATTCATAAAACCTATTGGACATTAATAAAATTTTAATAAAAACATAAAAAATTCCTCAAAACATGCATTTTCTAAATCTAGAACTGATAATTAGAGATATTATGAGTTGCTTGCAATGTACATTCGCCATTTCCAAAAGTTTACTTACTTGCAATCAAATAATATGATGATGCAAAATAGCGTATTAGACAAATCCTCCTAATACATATTTAAATTATGATATAGTTGATATTCACTTTTGGAATTTTTAAATCTATGTGTAGAGAAAACAAAACCGTGACGTATTCTTCTAGCGAGAAGTCAACATTCTATGTATAAAAATACATAAATGTTTATATTGTTGGACTTAAGATTTTAATGAATGGCGAGCAACTGACGAAAGTGAAATGTTTCCGTTTCAGTTTCAGTGTTTCTTATTTTCGTTTTTATTTAAATTTATTCGTTAAAGGTGCATAAGAGACATGTTGACACTCACAACACTCTGAATAGTAATGACAAAATTATAATTTAAATACAAAATATTGTAAAAACATACAAAAATAGTTGAGGGAGCAGTCGATTGCATATGATAGCTGCGTTATTTAGTCTCCAAACAGCTTCTTGCCCAGATCCATCATTCTGTGATTGCGGCAGACCCGCAGAGCATCGGCCTTCTTCAGCACCGCCACGACATCTTGATTGACATCCACCAGCTGGGAGAGAAAGTCCTCGTATGCGGACTTCACATTCGCCGGCAAAGTACCGATCTTTACCTTCTTCAGTGTCTTAACAATACCCTCAGCCCAGCCGGATTCGAGTGCAAACTCGGACAGCCAGGGCACCAGGGGTAACACACCACACATGGTCTGCATGCCAAGGAACCAGAGCTCAGAGATATCTGACCAGAAACCTTTGTAGGCGATGGATACGACCAGAGCAGTGGGATCGTTGCTCTCATCAATGTTGTAGGCATCCCAGAGGAAACGTATGGTGGCCTGTATGTAACGGCAGATGGAGAAATCATTCTGCTTGACCTTCTTGGATTGTTGCTTGAGCAGCAGCAGACCCAGCACTGACAGATTGCCATGTATGACCAGATTCTCGGGCGTGTCCTTCAGTTCGGGCAGATTCTCTACCACGAACTTGAGCAGATTGGTAAATGTGGGTGCATCCTCAGCTTTTTTTGGCTCCAGCACTGTGAAGTTCATGAGCATGTTGCACAGTGAGACAATCGCTGCACGTGCCACCTTCATTTCGGCCTGCTGTTCAGGTGTGGGTACCGGATCTGGTTCGTTCATGCGCTTCAAACGCTCGGCACGTGGGATGGGCGGACGCTTCCAATGGGCAATGCTGAAGTACAGTTCAATGGCTTCCAGCATTACCTCATCCTGTTTATGCGTGAAGAGCACACGGCGCGCCTCATCCTCCACGGCAAAGTGGCAGAGCGCTGGCATCATTACGCGAAGTATATCCACGGGAGCAGTGCCCTCTCGGGGACCGGCACGCCACGCCTTCAGCTCGTGGAAGGTCTCATTGCCAACCTTGAGCATGAATGGTAGCAGCTTGTAGATGGCTGGACGCATGGCTGTGGTCTCTTGGGCGAGCCAAGCGGACAGAATGCGTACTTGGGCTATGATGAAAGCCTTGTCCTTGGGATTGCCATTCTCGCGTATCTTATCCTGGCTGACACGTGTCAGCACCGCCAGAACCTGATTAAAGGCGCCCTTGAGAGCCGTATACGTGGTCTGCTTCTCCTTGGGCTCCAGATCCAGCTGATCGGTGGCCATGTACTCGATACACACCTCCAGTATGTTAAAGCAGCAGGTGAGTAGTTCCGACTGCTTGAATGTCGTCTCCAGCTTCTTCTCGTCCATTTGCATGCGCACCTCGATAGCGGCCAGCTGCAGCAGCATCAGGAAGAACTGCTTCTGCTCGTCCATGAATGCCCATTGCACGCCCAGCACCTTCAGCGTCGTGGCAATCAAATGTAGTGCCGGATCACGCTGTTTGGGTCCGATCTTGGCCTTCAAAATGTCACCACAACCCTTGAAGAGACTCTCTGGCCAGATCTGACCCTCCAGCGAGTTGACCACAATTTCACTTCGGCACGTGATCAGAATGTCAGCTAAAATACGGCACAGCTCGTACTTGCGTTCCGTGTGATCTGTTTCCATGTCCAGAGCAATGCGCTGAATGAGAGCATGGAACGCAGTGGGGTCCTCGGGCCAGGAGATGACACCGAACTTGTTGACCAGCAACACAATCAAATGCAGAGCCTCATCCGTTTGGAAACTCTGCGCCGAGTAGATTTGCGACATCTTTGGTATGGCACCCGTTTCTAGGAGAGCCTGTTGGCCGGGCTCATAGCTGGCGATGCTCTTGAGGCAACTGTATGCCTCACTGACCACAATCAGATTGTCCTCGTAGTCCTCATCGTCGGCTTGTTCCACTATTTCTAGCAGCGTGGGGATGGCACCAATGATATCTTTGTGCGTGGCTAGTTCCTCCTCCTGACAGAAACCAGTGAGTATGGATAGTGCCACACTCTTGTACACCAGGGGTGGACAATCGTTGGGCAAATCCTTAGAGATGAGCAGCTTGCGCAGAAACGGAAATCCGATTGCTTCGAAGAGCAATTGCTTGCCAGCTACATTGCAGTCCTTGCCCTTTATCAACTTTGTGACCATGAAGAGGGCCGCGAACTTTTCCGTATCACTTCGTGTGCCCTTCAAAAGATTCGCGCACTTGCGCACTGGCTCCGGCACGTCCGTCATTGCTGTATTTTTGTTTCTTTCCTCAAAGTCTTCTATGCAAGTGCTGACTGTATGTATAAGTGTGTGCAAGCGAGTGTATATAAGTATACTTTCTATATGTGGCACGCTCTATAAATAAGTCTTACACTTTCACTTGACTATACACACACAGTTCCTGTTGGTTTTTTACGGGCACGTTTTCGCTTTCCGGGGGCCTCCTCGCTCGACAACGCACTCTCGCACACTGATCTCGCTCGGAAAAATCAACGCTATTCGCTGCTTTTGAAATTTTCCAAAGTGGCTGCAGCTGTTCTTGTTCAAATCTCTTTTGAACATGTCTGACAAAACCTACACACATTTTTAATTTTAACGACTTGGAAACACTTGCACCTCCTTCAAGGGTAGATTGCTTTTGTGGCCTCGCTAAAAAATAATAAAAATTTACAATATAACAACTATTAAACATATTCATATTTAAATCATAGTTATCACATATTATATATGAATTGTATTTTTTTTATTCAACTTATTTATAAATTTATACATATAACATTTTTAATTTACATATATTTTTTTCTTTACATAATATTGTTAACATTCTTTTATCCTTAATTTATATAAGAGTTTTATTCCTTGATTCTTTCGAAAATATTCAAATATATCTGAGTCTAGCAGATTTCCCTTTTTTTTTTAAATTTTCTCTTAGATTGTTTATCCCTTAACCACAATCTACGTCTTTGCCTCTAGACGACATTTCAATTGCAAGCATCATTACATTTAAATTTTGAACGGATTTATTTTGGGAAGAGTGCACACGTTTGTATCTAACATGGCATTTTTTTATTTTGAAATATTTGTCATTGTTTTACATTAGTACAAAATATATATCGATTTGCATAGAGCGAATGACGAATCATATTGCTTAGACAAATAATGCTATATGTTGATGCTCTCTTTTGCTTTCTGCTGCCTCTCTCTCGGTGTTGCTCTCTTGGATTGCTCTCATAAGCCATATTGTATATATTTAGATCATGATTTTTCAATCTGTTTTTTGTTTTTGCTTCTAGTGTTTACGATTCAAACAAACTGTGAGCAGTCTGCCGCCGGCTGCATTTGTTCCAGAATTATTCCACAGTCTCATGTTTGATTTTTGTGCAGCTTTGCATTATATACTTAGTATACACACACGAAGCAGATTTTCTATATTTATATATTTAATTTCGCCTCCATATATATTCCCAAAGTAAATCTGCATTTCATTGAATACTTTGTGCTGACTGTGTTTTATGGTAAACGTATTGAATGTACATATGTATATTTACGCTTATTAACATACATATGTACAAATCTATATAGTACATAGTTATGAATTTGTTTATGCAATTAAGCAGTAGGTCATTATTTGCATTTTTGATTTAAATATGCTTCCCGTTTATGCATCGCGGGTCAATGAATTTTATTTTGCAGTGCAGTTGATAGTGCTGTGTACTTATGAATCGTTATGAATCGTTTTAAAATAGAATTTCACTCATTAATTGTCGTGTTATCTTAATCCTTGATAATAAAAGATAATGATAATAGATTTTTTATTTGATTGCTATTAACTGTACTGGCATTAAAGGAAGATGTTTTGATACAAAAAATACAATTTACTGTCGGAGCAAAAGTGCATCGCTCTGATTTATTGAAGTTTACTGAATTTTATTATAATTTAAATAAGGTTCAATCAGTGATTCATAGTAATACGTTCAACTGTGTGTTCACCATGTCGAAGCTGTCAATTTGATACGTTGACCAACCATTATGCATTTTTATATATTCTTATTCTTATTTGTATTGGCCAAATGATAAACCGGACAAATATGTGTGTCTGTCCTCATTGCAATGAGGCCAACCAAATGTTGATTGCAAATTTAATTTGCATCGACAATCGATGGGATGGGGGCTTACTCTGTGGGTCTGTTGCAACATTAACATAATGTTAAATAAATGAAATGCTTAACGGCAAGAGTTCATACGAATAGTTTGGTCCGGGTAAAACCCGAATGCAAACAGACCGCATGAAATTCGAGTACCTGAAATTATAATTATTGAAGAGGACTACGGTTGATATTTGAAAGCAAACAAAATGAATTGGTGGGATTGAATGAACTGAAACTATCCGAGTAGTAAACTATATAATATCTGAGATTACTTACTTACTATTTGTATTAACTTATTTTTAATTTTTGCTAATATTATTATTTTTTTTTTAAATGTCATCTTCTACTCTTTTTCGTTTGAATTACAGGGTATAATGTGCGCTCTCATGTAAACTAATTCGCGCATGTTTGCTTTTGTTATTATTATTTCAAATTGATAATACCAGTTTCGTTGCCATCAAGTCATAGAGACTTGCTGCTGAAACTTTAAGAGCATTATAATTTTCCCCAAATTGGATTAGAACGAAAATGATTAAATTAGAACATTTTACATATTTCTATGGCCAAAGGGCAATAGGGCTAATAAGCATGTCCACTTGGATACGTGAATAGAATAATCATAATTTTACGAATATTTTTAAGTAAATTTATAAAATTATTAAACTTCTAGCTTCAAAATGATTAAATATGTCGCTATAAATTAATTTAATGATTCTATTGTCAGGATATTGTTATTACACATTTATGACAAATACCACTCAAAACAGAACCCGATTGATAGAATAGACCATAATGATGCACAGTTTAATGGAGTTGTAGAATGAGCGATGAGCAAAGCCATAAAACGGAACTACATGTTCATTGCCATTGAGCACAATCTTTAGTCCAGTTTCGATAGGCTATCAGTTGGAGTAAGTTGCTGCTGATGAAATGGTTTCAAGTTGAAATCAATGTTGATGATCCATCCATTCACAACATTTTGAGGTCAGGCTGAAGACGCTAAACTGTTAGCTATTTATTTATTTTCCCTACTTCAGAGTCTCGCCACGTGGTCGGCTTGTGTGCTGTGGGTGTGGTGGGCATTGGCAAATTCGATGAGATGAAAAATACAAACAAAATCATTTGTCAAAACATTTCGCAAGAGCTTTATAAACTCTTAGTGGATTTCTATGCCAAACAGTCGCCAAAAATGCTGGTCAAGTGACGCAAAGAAAGTTAACAACAATCTGAATCTATCGACGATACAATCAATACACACAAAATGGAGGGATGAATAGAAAGTTTGAATGTATGCATGTATCTATGTATGTATGTATCAATTGAATGTCGCTGTAGAGTTGTTTCCAGCCTCCATGGAGGTCACTTCCCTTTACTGCTTTGTTCAAGCTGCTTGCCCTGCCAACACCCACCCTCTCATGATTAGAGCTAAGAGGTTTTCCTCGCCATTCTCCTTTATCATTTGCTTTGCTTGACTTTTTGATACATTTGTATTTTCCTGGTTTTATTGTGGCTATTTTGTCTCGTCCTTTTGCTGGCAACATTTGTCAAGCGATATATTTCAATTATGTATAGCGTTTTATGCTTTTCTTTATTTCGCCTAGGTTTAGATTTAAGTAGACAAGTCTGGCAATGCCGCCAAACTTTCTCATTCAGACTAAGAAAAAAAGAAATGATCAATTTTCCAGCTAGGCGAAGTTTGCTTTTCTCAGCTGAGACTGTGGTTTGGGTCCATGGAGAGGGTATTCCTTGTAAATTTATACAAATTGGCAGCATATAATTTGAATACTTGTAGCTTTTACGCAGACAGACACACGTTCCCATTGATGCTGTTATTGTTGTTGCGTTTATTATATTTTTTAGGTTTCCCCAGCTGTTTGCCAACGGGACACGTGCCAATTTAAATGTGTAATCAAAATTCACACGGTGAAGGCCAAAACTCATACAACAATCATATTTAGTTTTGCTTTCCCTTTTGCATATGCATATTAGACACACAGACAGCCAGAGACAAGACTCAGCTGCCGGTTAACATTTTCGTTTTCTAATTTGGTATTCGATCCTAGATATCAAAGGTTTTATTCAGTTAGATATATCCCTAAAAATAAAATGTATGCAAAGGGCCAGGTCGTTATTGAACAAATTATGATTATGTTGATTATGTTTAGAATAAAATTGTATTAAATAAATATTTTTTTAAAATATTATTTGAATTTTGAATTTTATTGAAACGTGATTTCAATCACTACCAATCCCTAGACTTCATTATGAATTAATTATAGTACTTTCAGTTATAGTATAGAACATATACTAAAAGGCACTATAATGTATCTTTAGCTAAACACTTGAGCTGTGAGTGCGACAAATCATTGAATGAAGATGAGGCAACAAAATATGTAAATCGGCTTGAATGGCTTATGGTACTGCATGAGGTTATATCGAATAAAGAAAACCCCCGAGACTAGATGAGGCTTTAAGAGTTGCCTCACTGTTGAGTTGCCTGTACCCTTCGGAACAATGAAAGCTCATTTGTTGCTATTATCGTTTAACTAACACATAACAAATCATCGAGCCAACAGGCAATGAAGCACAAAGCAAACAAACAATAACCACACCTGTTTCTACGCTTAAGCAGGAATGAAGGAAGCGGCAGTGGGCATGGGGGAGAGGTAGAAGGACTTATAGCTTATAGCCAAATCGTGCGTTTTGCTCACCTCAGAAGAGAAGAGAACAGCACAGCACAGAACAGAACAGAACAGAACAGAACAGAGGCTGTGCGCTGATGCCGCACAAACTGCTGCCAATAAATTGTGTTAATAAACCAAAAGTTGTTAATTTAAATGATTTATATCTGCAAGCAGCAGGCTGGAACTCCATCTCCAGCCAGCAGCAACGGATACGGAAGTCCGCCCCGCCCACTGGGCTTGTTATTGCTGAGCCTCAAAAATTTACGTAATTTGGCATAACCTTTGCGTGGCAGGCCTTTGGTCCTTAGCCAGGCTTTTGGCCCAGTTGTGTTGGCTTAGCCCTTCAGTCCCATTCCCCATCCCCTGACCAATGGGTCACGCCTTTGGGGTGGAGGAGGAGCCAGATCCAGAGCCGCTTGCCTGCCGTCAGCTTAAACCAATTTACGTAGCCGATGTCTTCATTTTGGCAGCGGCTCAGCGCCGTGTGTCGTGAATTATGGCGCTCCCTATAATGGAGCAACTATGCGTATTCGTAATGTGAATGGCTGACAGCAGGACAGCCAAACAGCAAATCGGACAGAAAGACAGACGGACGGACGAACTGTGCTCTTGTCTCTCGTCTCTATGGTTTGGGTATCAAGGGCAAAGTTAAGTATTTTACGCTCGCATCCTTCTGTTTAGTTATTATATAAGTGTACATGTATGTATATCCATACATACATACATAAGTATATATATAAATTTATGTCTTATTGTTTGTAGTCGAAATTATTTTATTTGTTTGTCTTTATTACAAGCAAATCCCGTTAAATGCTGCGTGAGTTTGCGGGGAAGGGGAATGCGCAGAAAATGAAGTTAACACACTTGAAAAAATTCCACAAGTAATTTTAGAATTTTTTGATAACTTAACTTGTTATGAGAAACCAAAAAACTTAATGATAATTGTGAATTTATAATCTTTAAAGTTCTTGTTCTATAATAATTTATTAATAACAAAATATTATCAACTTTACCGATAAAAAATATTATTATAGTTGTACTGTAAGTATTATCTTTGTCTGACCTACCACACTTATTAATATCTTGACAATTTTTGCAAGTGTTGAGAGATGTGAGGCATGTCCCCATTTTCATTTAAGCATCCCAGCTTCCATTTTCCACAGCGTTTGCTTTTAATGGTCGACGGCTGTTCGGGGGATTTTCCACATCTTAACTCGGGCCGAGACCTACAAATATTTGATGCTCAACATTTTTCGCAGTTGGGTTTCGCTTTTATTGATTGGCGCCGTGCCTGGTTTATGAGCCTGCTACTGTTCTTATTGTTGTTGTTGTTTTTGCTGTTATTGTTTTTGTTGCTCCATTTTTTTACTCTCCTGTTAGCTTTCCTGCTATCTATCGAGCGTAACGTCGAGCTACATTGAAAAGGATTTCGCGGAATTTAAATGGTTGTCCTACGGCTTTGACAAGAAGCGACTTTCCAGCCTTATATTATCCTTTTTGTTTTGCTCACAGTTCTGCTGCAATTTCTTTGCTTTGTTTTAGTCTTTTTAATTAACAAGATGATTAACAACTACAACTTGTATCTTCTGACGCTTTTAATGAACAAACGCAACAAACGCAACAAACGCAAACTTTTACTTGTGGAAGCTAATTAAAAAATTATATGTTTTCCCTATTCGTATGTACATAAAAATACCCTTCAACTATTAGAATAGGTATGTAGATTGGTAGTTAAAGATATAAATTGTATATAAATTCTTTATCAGCTTAGAATGTTCTAATAAATCGAGGATAACCTCGACCTAAACAAAAATGTCTGGTATTTTTTATATTATATATCCTTTTTATTATATTTTTTACTTTAATTTTATAACTCTGCAATCCGTTGCGTTTGCTAATAGCCAAGTATTGTTATTTTTAGTTGCATCTTATTCATAATAAGTATTCATGATTTTTATGCATTCACTTAGCTGGCAACACGAGTCCAACTAGCTGCCAGCAGTTCGAGTGCCAAGTAGATTTGAAATGGCATAAATGAATATAAAGCACTCGTTTACAGCAGCATCAAATGACGTTGTGACAGGATGCGCAGGATAATGTGCTCTGTACTTTGCTGTAGCTGTTGCTGCTCTTGTTGTTGCTTTTGAATTTTTAATAAACGCATGAATTATGCAAATTTGTTGATAAGAGCGAAGGCTTTGAGAATTGCATCATGATTATCGCTGGCAAAAGAATAACTGAACTTTGCCTCAATTTAAGACAAGCCCTGAAATTAGTCTAATCTGACGAACTTTGCCTTAGTGTACTCAAATTGTTGCACTGTCAGCTCGTAAATTTACTGATTTGTTTTTCGTTGCAGACATAAAAAAAAACCTGTCCTACGCCAAAGATTGCTCTCCGAAATGCAGAATCATTGCCGGGTCAAGGCTACGAGTATGCCAAGTGACTGGCAACTATTCACACGTATTTACATCACATACAGTACAATCATCAAAAGTTAGTCAGGTGTTTGTGTCTGTCATGAATGAAATGCTTCACATAAATTTGCTATCGCTAGCGTTGCCAGTCTTGTAATCAGTTTAAAAAGGCTCCGAGACCCAATTCCCAGTGGTCGTGATTCGTTCACACCATAATCCAATCGTTCCGAGCGCTTTTATGGACACTTGTATACTACACTCACACAGCACATTGCAAATCGCCTGAAAACTCGATATACTTTTCATTTTAACACTCTTCGAATGGAGTAAGTTAACTTTGTATTGATAAAAGACAACGTTTTAATTTTTAATTAATATACGCTTTATAGTAAACATATATATAGTAAACCAAAGCGAGATCTTCTTAACTATTTCTGAAATAATTTTTGTATTTTCTTGGGACAGTTGGTTGGGTGGATGATCCATTGAAAGAGTATATCATCGTCGATACGCTATCTACTATTTACAATTGTAAATCCAGAAAGGTTTTGGCCACTTGTATACATGTCCTTTTTTCATCGAAACTGAGGGGTTAACAGAGAAAAAGCGGAAAATTATTTACGCCGTGTGATTTGAGGCATTCGTTTGATAGGTCTCTCATATTTTGATGAACATACTGCGTCCTGTCTAAATTGCTTATGGTTGTTATTGTTGTTGCTTTTTGCCATTTGTTTTTCGTTTTGTTTCATTGTGCTTTTTGTTTGCATTTTATTTACTCGCACCGGCGTATACGCAGAATTTATTGCATCATTTTCAGCATAACAGCTCAAAGAATTGCAAACATTCCGAAGTATTTTCCTTCCAAACAAGCATATGTTGTATATATATATGGAAGTGTATGTATATACATATTTGCATGTAGGCATACGAGAATGAACATGCGTACATACATATGTAGGAAATTGGGTAGGTCAATTTGGGGTTCAGCGATTCTGCCTTTGTTTGGGTAGTCTAATTGGATTTGGCAACCTTTTGATTAAATTTAACAACTTTTTTGACGACTCATTGCCAATTCTACAGAGGACGTATTTGATTTTTTATATTTTATTTTAGATTACTTTAAATAAGTTTAGTTTATTTTAAATAATACGTATAATAAATTAATATTAAACTACAAAAAATAAAAATGTGTTTTAAGGATAATAATCAAAGATAAATAATACATTTTCATTGGTCCAAAAAATGCTTACAAAGAGATGAAAATTAGAATTTTTTTTTGTAAATATAATGAATCAAATAAAAATATCGATCTAAACTTAAAGACTGTTCAGGTTAGCTAATTAGTACTGTATTCCCCAGTAGTAAATTCAGATCTCTGGAAAGCTTTCCTGAAAACGAAAAATACAGAACAGCAATCTGTTAAACCGTTCAAGCACACTATATAAATTCGTTTGTACCAGCTCGGGAATTTATAAGCTTTTGTAGCACAATGTAAATATAACAGAGTCGAAAGTTCAGTTCCAAACCAAATTGAGTGCTTAAAGCTTTCTAGTAAAAGCAAAATTTTTAGTTAAGGTATGGTTTTGACTCATAAGCTTTAAGCTTATTCATAGACTTTCTCAATTTGCACCAAAACAGACAGGTATTCAAGAAGAGATATGCTATAAAATAAGCGTTTTGCTATAAAAGGAAAATGTTATAGTATTAAAAGCATTAAAATGCAATCTGCTTCATGATTAAAAATTCAACGTACTCATAAATTATTACATTCTGATATAATAAATGGTATGTACTTCGGTATGCATCTGCAATATATATAATATATTTACAAATACAATAACCTGATTTTTGTTTAGTTTTTGTTTATTTTTAGGAATATAATATTTGAAAACTTAAGCTTTTGGGAATAAAATGTCTGTTAAGAATAATAATAAATAATAAAGTTTATTAAACAAAATGAAATTAAAGCTCTTTTAATGGATTTTCGATGAGTATATCTGAAGTTCACTGCTCTAAATCTTGTATGTACTTAATAATCAAAATCGACTGTGCATTGGGCATATGCACTTAGTCGCAGCCACACAGTTATTATCCTTCCCCAACGTTGACTTGAGCCATTGTGGAGGTAGGGGAGGAGGCAGACGTGTGTCTGGCTAGAATATGCCACGTTGTTAATTTTGGCATCATACGTACTGACAGCTGTGTGTGAACGCTGATCAGCTAAACGTTAAACGCTGATTGCTCCGTTCTGTTTCAGTCCTGTGTGTATGTGTATGTATGTGTTTTTTGTGCAACTGTAAATTGAATGTTGTTGCTGTTGAAAAGTTGCTGCTGTTGCTGAAACGCATTATTCTTAATCGATTGCTCATACGCAGCGTTGGACTAACGAGCATTCGTGCTCGCATTATGTAGCTCCTCAACGGCCAGTTAATGAAAACAAGCTGCCTGTGACGAAATTAAGCCGAAAAACTTTGTCTCGTTCTTTTTGCTCTTTGCTACTTTCAGTGGCCCATAAGCAGCTGTCGCGCCTGTTAATGTTAACGAATTTGCATTTCATGCGGCTCTGCTCTGATGCTGCTGCTGTTGATGCTGCTGAGTGTCCTTAACGTATTGTCAAGTCACGTACCCAATTTTCAGCAAAAGAAAAGTCAATACACTCCACTGACGACGCAGTCTATGAGACTGTAGACTACCAAAAAAGATGGAAATATGTATTCCCTAAATATATAGAGACTAGAGGGTGCAGTCTTTTGGCTTGTCATTAAGTCTGGCGCAGTATCAGACATTGAAATACGAGTATATACTGAAAAATAGTAAAATAGCCTTTATAAATCTATCTAATATACATATATATATATATTAAAAACCTATCAATCGCTATTCAATGTAGGTCGATTTCTTATTAACAGTAATCAGTACTTGTATTTCTTAACTTCAATAAGTGAATTTTAATAGGCATTCCAATAAAATGTTAAGATTAAAAAGACGTAGTATTCTACTATTAAATAATTAGAACTACCTATATAACGTATTCATCAAACTCAAGAAAATATAATTGTATTATTATTAAACAAACATCTTTCAAACATTAACAACATCTTAATAACCTTACAAATGTATTTAAATTTATGATTTTTCAATATTAAACATTGTGATATTGTTTATTTCTTTACACTGGCAACAAAAAAAGACATCAAGTTGGAATTAAATTATAATAAACATAAGTTCATTCAGAAAGATTAGAAAATTGTGTGAAATAGGTGAAGTGTTGAAAGTTTATTCCAATTACCTGCTTGGAACTATCTTCAGCACTTTTAGCACTCCACGTAACATTAATGTCAGATTGTGCGCAATTGTGAACATCTCGTAGAAACTTTTTAATTACTTTCAGTTCCACTGCAAAGCTGCTGTTGTCGTAGTATATTGTTCTGAACAGCACATGGCAAAACAAGTCGATGAAATAGTATTAGCAGGAATGAGAAACAAAATAGTCGATAAAACGCACGATATGGTGAGTCTAATCTAAGACTCACGTCGATTGTGCTGACAGAAGAGCTTGAATAAACATTCCTAAGTCATTGAGTATTCGAATAAATACGTATAAATATATATATTCAAAATGAATTAGATTGGACAACGCAACTCAGACAAGATGGGCACAAGTAGCTAAGCCTCAGACGGCCTTGTGTCATTGGCATTTCGAGACAGAGACAGTCGGCAGTTAAAAACCATTTTAGCCAATTTGCGCGATTCAAGAAGTGCCTCGAGGAATTCTTGTTGTTGGCTATCTTTAATTGTTTATTTTTTTGTTCTCTTTAATTAGCAAAGTGACAAAACCAATTCTTTATTTATTTATTCTGTGATCTATTGGCTGGTATCGGTAACGACTTGATTAGTTGCCGGCTTTAATAAGAGTCTTATAAATACTTTGCCTATTACGAGGATTATGCATTCTTAATTCGGCAAATGAATGCATTTTCGCCAAAAGTTTTATATTAACTTAAAATGCTTTATCTGAGCTCATTTGTTGGACACCCTACACCCTCATCAATTATAAGCAAAATTAATTGGATTTTTCAATATTAATGAGTTGCACGGATATCTGATCTGATATTTTATCAAATCTAATAATATTTTACAGAATATACCTTGATTATAGAAATTATTTGCTTAATAGGAATAACATGTATATAATTATTTCGAAAAGCACTCTTGCGTATTATTTGGACTTTTAAAAAATACCTTATTAATAATATCCAATCTGGTTGCAATTTAAGAATATTTAAGAAGCCAACTGCAGTTAACAGAGGTGAATCGGTTAACAGTGGTCGATGTAAGATGAGAACAGTCATGCGCAAAAGATGAGGAGCTTGGTCATGCAACAGTTTGCCTTTTAACTAAATAAAATCTAACGAGGAATATGTGGGATAGAAACAGAAACGAGATACGCCCGAATCGAGAGTAAACAGACGTGAAACGAACCATTCCAAATTTCAACTTTGACTTCAATGTGTGTTGCAGTTACATCATGCGGGCGATGACAATGCGGAAACTGTGCTATGGAGTAAGGGATTTATAAAAAAGAGAATTGCAGATGAGAGAATGGTAGCAACTCGCCAGAAAATAGCTCAAGAAGAATGCATGTAATGTGTGTATTTTTGAGGGATTTGGTTACCGGGGTAGAAGCATCCAAATTATTGTCGGTCATTGCAAAAGTTTTGTGTGCTGAGAAGTGAACCTTGAGGGAAGCCAAGCCGCAAATGGCGCCAAGGACGTCACCCAGTTTAACGGATTAGGAAGTTTGCCGCAAATCAGGCACCAAATTTGCCACGAGAAATCTTGGGTCAAATGGAAAAGGAAGCTTCAATATTTCGTATATTAAAATCATGTAGGTTTGCTTTTCATTTCCTTGTTTACTTACCATGAAGAACTGGCACAGTATCAGTCTCTCTGGCCATTAAGTTTAAAGCAGCTTAACGTTTTTTAAATTGCCATCATTTGCATTAATCGCACAGCCAATTAAAATGTAACCACATAATACTAGGTAGCAAAAACAAAATGAAAAATTTTAATTGAATACGCAAAAAAAAAAAAAACAATATACAAAATGAAAAAAAAACTGCCACAAATATTTGTTTTGTTTAAAACGGTTTCTCCTCTTCGTTCAATGGCCTCATCTGGTGCTTCGAGCATATGGTACATATTCCACATGTTATTATCAGTCTGTCTAATGAAAAACCTAGTGAATATCCTTGAATGCTTAACTTTAGATAATCGTTTACTAAGTGGAAAGTGCATGAGATAGATGGAAACGCATAAAAAAGAAACCAAATTGTGGCTATAGTGCTCAAAAGTTGTTGCACTTTTGTTTGAATTTCCTTGGCATTTACATGCTTCTATGGACTTCAGAGTTTTCTGTTTTTGCATATTTTTTTTTAAAAAATAGGTAAACCAGGGTAGAGTCAGTTTGTCCAATTGTCGAATTACAGGAACTACACCAGTTCGATTTATTGGGTATAAGCCTTTAAGGGTTCAGGCCAATACTTCAGTATATTTTCGCAATGAATTTCTGCAAAGTAACACAAACAATTATCCCTAGGATAAGCAGTTAAAAGAAGTCGGGTGTCATGTACTTTAATGTCGAGAGTACTCGACTGACTTGACTTGTTTTTTTTTTTTTATTTCCCTGACATTTTGCAGAGCGTTTAGTCTGCTTTTCACTCTCCAGTTTTATAACTTTTATATGCTGTCTTCATATACCAAACTCATAGAGTGTGTATTACTTGTACATGTGTAAGTGTGTGCTTAGAAAGCCGCAGGATAAACTCATGTCCATGGGTCTAAGCAGACATGGTAAGAGTTTTACTGTTTGGCTTGGCTAATTTGTTGTAATATCAGATTTGGCCACAAGGGCAATATCGAGGTTAAGGTTCAACTGATGGTTTATTAATGCACAGACAATGCTTATTAATTAACTCTAGGAATTAAGTATCACTTCAAGCACTTGGTAAGGCCACAGTCACATGAAGCCGACACTTCCGATAGAGGCACATCTTCACATATGTACTTGAAGCGTCATAAAAAGTGGCAATGAAATTCAAATTCAATAAAAACTACATACATCATCTTCAACTTCAGACTCAGACAGTCTCAGTTCAGGCATTCGAGTAGCATGAAGAGAGTCGGACGAGCAGAGGATGGATTGGGATATGAATATGTACTGTACGTTATCTGTGGATCGATTTAAATAAGGCCGTCACTTTTTCATCAGAAGCAAAAGGGAGAAGATGGTTGGATATGCATTGAATTATTTATGAAAAAACTTCCCTCCATTTTTTTATATTCAAATTCTCAAAAATATTAGTGTTTACCGTAATCATTGCATTGACTGATTGCAAATGTGTGCACTGAACAGGTGTACATAATTTAAAACCGTAAACCAGCCGATCTCTTGCTTGCGTGCTGAATAAGATATGAGACTAAGAACATCGATTGGCGAGGGCATAAATAAGCTGAGAACTGTAATAAATTGTAAGTATGCTGAGGGCAACTCGAGGGGCAGCATTATAAATATTTTCTCTACTACTTTTCAGCATTGTTCGAGTTCCTGAAATGTGAGCTATAACAGCAGTTGGCATTATGACCAAGACACAAGAGCAAAAGCAACAGCAAAAGCATAAAAATAAATCAGCCCAAGCATAAAATCTCACGTCAACATGCCGTACATTTGTTCCGGCCCCTGTCACTGTCCTAGTTGCCCCTTCTCCGTCTTCCTGGCAATCAAGCAGCAACTGTCCACAATGGCAACAAATGCTGGTTAGCCAGCACAAACAGGGCCTAGACCAAGCCGGCTTAATGAGTGCCAGCCGCAGAATTAACAAATTAAATCCATAACGATGAGGGCAGAGTGAAGCAATAAAGCTGCACACTTCTCTCTGTGTTTCTGAAATCATAATTCATAGTTGCCAGAAGCGGTCGACACTCCGAAATTCGAAATTTAATTTCATATTGCACACTTAGAGATTCCGCAATCGCTTATTAATTTATTCAAAAGATCTCAACATCAATCATATGAGATTGAAATTCAAATTAGTTTTATTGAATATGTGTTAATGAATACGAGTACATTCGTTGCAAAGCATGCTTTATGCGATGGAATCTCAATATTCATTTGTTTTCAATGAATGTATAATAATTTCATCGAACTCATAAATGAATGAATGATTGCAATTATAGTCTTGTTTATATGGATTATCTACATACATTTAAATCAAAGCAAAATTATATTCAAAGTGTTTTCGTTTTGACTGCAATTTCTATCTAATAACTTATGCAAAATGTCAAGCTTTCTTTAGTGAATTATATTAAGAAAAAAATGTGAACTTTTGGGCACATTTGCATACATATATATAAATTTTATTTTAAATTACATACATTTGTCCTTTTTGACTGTGGATAAATCGTCATCGAAACATAACTGAAACCACTTTACTTTATGCAGTTTGTGGTTGGATCGTGGAATTTACGATGATTTTTCGTTATAATCCGACTGGAGATTGTTGATAAATCTGCGGTTGTATGCGTTATGGATGGTGACATTAAAGTCAAATCAATTTGTCAATTACATGAAACATATAGCATACATACTATGTACATACATTTAGCCAATATTTATATATGTATTTTTTTAAAGCCAAAAAACAGTCGATGTTAAACTTTCAATTCCATTTGCACTCGAAAACCCCACAAATAAATCAAAGTCACGCTGGGGACTGGGTATGGGAATGGGATTGGATTTGGTCTGCAACTGCGGCAGCTGCAGTGCACAATGAATTTAAAGTATAAACAAACAGAAACACATCCTACAGTACATACCAATACCCACATATATATATATATATGTATGTATGTATGTACATATTTTATGTGGCAAAAGTTTTTAATTTTGCTACAGTTGGCTTCTGGCAAAAGAAGTGGGAAAAATAAGAACAGGATATAATAAATTGAAATGTTGGTATATGAGCACTGAAACATCTTTAAAACATAATATAAATATTGAAAAAGCATTTTACTAAATTGCATGTTTTAATTCATATTGTATTTCAGATACAATTGCGAATTGACCACTGCCAATGCAATATGTGATTGATAGATTCCGTCGCTTTTGATGCGACCATTGGGCTCTCCCGATTGCGATAAAACTGTTGCACTCATGTCAAATTTTGATACGTGGCCAGCCACCATGCTTGACTTGGTAGTGCTTTTATTCATACGAGACAAACGGTTATATGCTACTGTAGAAACAAAAATTCCTTTTCCAACTTTTTAAAATTGGTCGGGAATTGTATGTATAGTAATATGCAGACTCCAAAAAGAATATACATATACTATATTTATCAGGTCAACAACCTGACCTAACCTAATAGTTTAAAAAATTTAACAAAATTTAAAAGGCGTTTTAACAATTTAACAAAGACGATATAAATAAATATTCCAAATACAATCAATTGACTTTCTTTTCTGTAATTTTTCCTATACTCTGTAAGAAACTTTATAAAGCTGTCTGGAAGTATGTAAGCTGCATGAACCATATACTTAATTTATATTTTAAAATTATACACTGCGAATAAATCAAGAAAAATTTACAAATAAAGTAAAACATGCAAACCGAGTGCCTTATTCCATTGTCCATTCGAGGGGAAACAATATTTATATGACTGCCGCTCCCGTTCGTGTTTGTTGGCCCGCAACAATGAAGAGAAATCGGCGTGGAACACATTTCATAAATCTTCTCAGCGATTGAGCACAAGCAGAATTCTTTTTATTTTTGTTGCTGAATTCATTATTCTTAATTTCTTGGCTGAGATAGTGATGCTGTTTTGGGCTTACCGCGTGGAACCATTATGGTTTACATTGATTTCGGTGACGGGGTACCGCAATGGTAATCGTTCCAAATCGGTTGTGTGATTTGGATTTAGCTTTCGATTTGGATTTTCGTTTTCGCTTTGATCGTACGTTTTGGCACTCACAGTCTCTAAATTTTGGCACAGCCATGCGTATCAGGGTGCTATTGAGTAACCATATCATAGATACAATTATACCAAGCGTCGCACAGCCCACAAGTATCATCAATATAAATTTCAAGCCAGGGTCAAGTGAATCCAACGTTATAGACGAGTTTCTTTGGTATCGCAGCAGATCAGTTACAGTACGTTCCAGAATATGGATCGTTCCACTTTTGCCAAAATGCATTTCTACTGGTCTCTCTTTTGGCGCTTTTATTTACAACTGGGAATTATTATAATTTACTATGAAAGGTATAGGAGTATGTGTTTACTCAACTCTACGCTTGCTTTGTTTCATTACTTTGCTGAGTTTTGTGTGCTTCGTGTTAGCCAATTTGCCCAACGCATTTTGGCGTGTTTCGGTGTGGGTGGGGGATCTTCAATCGTTTGGTTGTAGCAGATTGGCATTTTGCCAATATCATCTGTGGATTTACGCACTTTGAGTTTTATGCAAGTCTCTTCTTCCTCGTCTGTAGTTGGTTCTGAAAGTGCAAGAATAGAGGAACTTGTAGCATCACGTGATGTAGATGTTTCTTCTTCGCTCTCTTCTAATACTTCACTTAGATGACTTTCATTTGCACTTGCTTCACCATCACTGGATTCGTCGCATTCGGAAGTTTCTGCATTCTCTACATCTGGCTCTGCTACCCCTTTCTTACTGAGCTCATCCATACGAAATTTGTCCCAGAATTTGGATGGCACGTACAGGTCAGAGTTCTCCTGGGTCTTATTACATTTCTCACACATCTGCTGCATTATCTTCTCCACCGAAGCTCGACCTGCTTCCTGCCGATCTAGACCGCCATTGTCCTTCCAGCCATCTGGACTATTTTGTCGTTTTACGATGAAAGCATTCGTCAACTGCCAAATTATCATCGCCAGGCACAACAATACAAAGATAACCAACAGAACGTAACCGATGATATGTGGTCCTGCGATCTGGCTGCCAAAAGATTGGTTAATTTCGCGTTTCAATCTCAGGCATTCGTCAGTTGTGATCAGTTTCTGTGCTGGACTATGGGAGGTACTCAATTCCATCTTGTGTCGATCCGAGTTGGATCGAGAACATTCAGCATTGCACATCTCACGCTGCCATTGGTCATAAGCAGCGCTACCTGGTTTAATTTTACGCAGACCCATCATAGATATTTAAGCAAATATTTATTAAAAAATATATCTAAACTTCCTTGTTAATGAAGTTTAGTTCAAGTACGGCTGAATTATATTACAATTCCGAATTGTTCGAGAAATCGAATAGAATACATTAAGTTGATCACTATAATTTGGACTTGGACTAATTATAATAGAGGATTTCATACTATAGTTTAGCAGCTTATTTTCAACTGCATAGTATGCACTGCTAAATGAGAGTAGAATAATGTGTATAATAAGTATTTCCATTGCTTAAAATGGTTGCAATTTCAATTTTTGGTGGCTTTGGTGCAGTCGGATGTGACATTATTTCTGACTATATTGAAATTTATGCTTCCGCCTCGAATCCGCAGAACATTTACACAATTTGTGGGGGGAGGATAGAGAACTATTCATTTTCATGCTGAAAATTTTCGGCTCAACTTCCAGTTTCACATCCGCGCTTGCGGTGGCAGGCCAGCCTCAGTTGTTGCCTCCCCCATTTACCAGTCCCCCAACCTCAACCAGACTTATCGTATAGCCAGCGGCTATGTGGCGGGAAATTGGTTTATTTTATACTCATTGACTGTTTTCAGTGGTTGGCGGCTGTCGGTGGCATTTGGCAATTTGAAATTAACATGCGATGCGATTTGTTTCACAATTCCAATTAAAACATTTTTATTGCGCCTTCAAACATAACACAAAATTTAGAATTCAATCGTCATTAAAGCAGCTTGTAAATGTGGCACAAATTTTGCACATTTAGTTTTAGTACATGTTAACTCAACAATAGCATATTCGATTGTTATTGCCTTGCAAAAAGATTTGTTTAATTATTGATTGCTGAACAGATGAATACGTAAAGACACCTGAGGCTAGGTAAATTGTAAGGTCTATTATTGTAAATATTTCCATATTTGTTTATTAATATTTATGTCCTTTGCTCTTGAACTTACAACCTCAAGCTCAGTCTCTATAATAATCGACTGCATAGCAAGTAAAACAACAGGTGATTGACAGTCAGCTGTATAAGTATCTTCTCAACTTTATTATCTATCTACGTGCATTATCCATGAGTCAATTCACGAGTGTTCCTCGTACTGACCCAGTCACCTTTAAGCAAGGCATTGTTAATGCCAACACGTTTTCGTCTACTTACCGTATTCGGTAAACTTACGTATCTTTTAGCCATCCTGTTTGCCTCCATCGACCAGCGTCCATCCACGGTATGCTCTTGCGAGCGCTTAAATCCGCTTGAAGCGAGGGATTTTCCCGTTTTCAGGTTGCGCGTTGATGTGACGCTGTTGATTCTCAAAAACGTTGAAAAGCTGCTGAGCTTCTGAGCGGCTGAGCCTCGACATTTCCGGCTGCTCAATGTTTGAGGCAAATAGTACTTCTTATCGCCGTTGTTTGGATTTAAGCTGAAAGCATAAATCCCCGCTGACTTGGCAGATAACAAGCGGCACTTATATCGATATTAATTTATGGCCATGCGAAAGTGAGAACTCGTCTGCAATTAATCATTTAAATTGAGTAAATGTTCGTACTCAATTGAATTGAAAGTTTTCAACTAGCCGCAAGTAAGGCAATTGAGAGGCGTTTCTGTGAATAGAACTAAAAACATTATGCAGTATATTTGTGATGGCGCTGAAATGAAAGTTAATACAGCTGCTTGGGGGATTTTCATGGCTGCAAAAAAGGGAAATTTAATGAAATTTCAAATTTGCTTTTCGCTTTCTATCTTTGTACTGTCTGTCAGCTGCCGTCTCCGTGTCAATGTGTGTGCGTGTCCATAGTCTAGCTGTCATTGTGCAAGTGTGTGTGTGTGTACATTTGCGTGCCTTGGTCGCTCCGTCTGTTTGTCTGACTGCTCGAGTGTCCTTTGTGCTCCAGTGACAGCTGCTCATTTCACGCTTGGTAATTTCAATGAATTTTTCCTAGAGCTTTTTGAGCCATGGCTTCCACTTATTTGTATGCTGCTTCATTAATTAAATTTTGGCTCTTTTATTCAGTTTATATACGCATAGTTTATGTAAATATGTATTTATATTTATAGAACCAATTTCAATGTCGAACCCTACAGCTTGGTATTTGTAAAAGGAGCATATAACTATGCGGTTTATTAAATGAATATATGATTTTTAAAGTATACTTAGTCATTGTTAAAAAGAAGTGTTAGAAGTGTTCTAAGTGGTATTAAAGTTTCCTTTATATTAATACCCAAAACTCGTAGCGGAAACAAACGTATTATTATTAAAAAGAAAATACCCAACTGTTGCTTTACATTAGGTTAAATTTATTGGGGGTTGACTTGCAATCAGCTTATGACTATCACTTCAATCTTAATTGATACATTTAAATTCTAGTTGAATTGATTTTCATAGGCTTTTTGTTCATCAAATTAACCAGAATTTTCTATATAATCTATAGTGCGTTTCTGCTTTTTTACTTTTAACTTATTCTTCTTATGCTCTTTCTCCAATTTTGCTTGAATCTTGACTTGTGTTATTTTCCAATGATTCCATTTAAGCCAATAACTTTGTATTATCTGAGCTGCCCTGTTTACCATATAACTATAGATTTCCTGTACTCTCTGGAGCTCCCTCTCCTGTTCGCGTTTTAATACAACTTCTTTATAAATGGCCTCATCTATTTGGTAGATCTCCATTAAACTGTTCATCCTTTTCTCAGCTTCCATAAGTTCTTTTTCAATGTCTAGACTTTCAATCATCTTATCCTTGATCACAGTATCGCGTTTCTTTACGGCGCTTTCAAGTTGAATCTCAAACTTATGTCTAAATAGGATGAAACAATGTTTAATTTGTCAGTAAGTTGTATATGTATATATTGACTTACTTCTCCTCTTGCGAAACCTTTACCTTACGCTGGTTCAGTTTAACTTGCTCCTTATACTCAAAACGCAGAAATTTTACTTTTTCTTGCAACTGCGATTGTTTTTCCAAAGAAATTTTTCGATTCTCACGTATGATACGCTGACATTTATCACTGTACAACATAATAATGTAATATTGAAAAAATGCAAATATAGTAATCGCAACTAACTACTGTGTATAAGTAACTGACCTTTCATTTAGCATCCTCAGTGTATTCTCCTGATTTTTACGGTTCAGTTCCTGCTCATATTCCTGTTGAAGCGCCAATTTTGCAATCATTTTCCAGCGTCCCCGTGCTCTTTGCGAAACTAAGGCAGTTTTTATAATTCCTATACTCTTCTTGAAGGTTTCGTTCTCTTGGTATACCTTGTGCAACTTCCGTTCGTTGGTAATTTCCTTATGCGCACTGCGCAACAATCGTTTCTCGGATAATTTGATCATGCTCTCAAATGTGTTAAGCAGTTTGTGATCATTTTTTGGTATAAAATGTACAAGTTTTTGAAATATCAAAACTATCTCATAATTTCGATTTAAATAGTCCATCAATTTAATCATACCCTCATCTGCTAAGGGAGCTTTTTGTTCTTTGACAATGATATCACGCCTCAGCATGAAGTCTTTTAACAACTCAATAAACGGCTCATATTCTGTGCCCTTCAAAGTTCTCATTACGGTATTTGGATATTCCAATATTTTCGGTAGAATCAAAGAGACCTTAAAACGCTGTACGGATTTGTTTAGAACCCCCATTACACAATCAATTAGTGTGTCACGCAAGCACTTTAAATCTAAAAGTGGAAGGAACTATGATAAGGAATTTGGTGCAATTCAACATTTACTTACCAACTTGACGTATATTTTTGGGTCCATCATGTTTAACATGCTTCTCATTTTCTTCTTTCTGCATCGCTAAGAAAAACAAATAATTGTTAAGTTTTTAAAAAGTGTTTAAAACAGTACAAGTTTAAAGTGACATACTTGGATTTGAAATCAAATATTCCTTAAAAGGAATCGATTTATTAAAGCCAAACGATTTACCAAATACTAGTAGTTTGCATCTCACTGCTTCTTCTTTTGTTTCGATAGAATTTTATTCTTTTTAGTTAAGGCTCTTCGCCACTGTATCCAATAATATTGAATCTTTCGCGCAGCCCGATTTAACATGAACTTTAGTATTTCCTGTTGCATTTTTCTTTTTTCTGCTTCCTCGCGTTTGACGACAACTTCATTATAAATTGCCTCTTCTTTTTTATAAAGGACCAGAAATTTATCGAACTCTTTTTTGGCTGCTCTCAGTTTATCTTCTACATCAAGAATAGCTGTTTTTTTCTCACATATTGTACTGTCATATTTTTTAATCGTGCTCTCTAATTGTATTTCCAGTTTATTTCTACGGATGAAAGCAGCGATTATTGTTGATAATAACTTAAAACAAATAAGACGGAAAATAAAATTATACGTTCCGATATTAAAGGTAATTATAACATACTTTTCTTCACAGTGACGCTTTTCGATTTTTTTGGAATTTACCAATAAATTCTGATGCTCAATGCGAATTCTCACCAGCTCTTCAGCCAACTCAGCTCGCTTATCATGGCCGTTTCTTTCAAGGGCGCGAGCCGCACGACGAGAACTATCTCTAAGGAGAAGTATTGTTTTTAATGTGACATATACAAAATAACGTGATAACAAATTTAATTTCTTACAGAACATTGTAAATAATTTGTTCGTTGTCCTCTCTTTTTTCCCTTGCTTCGTTTCGTAGGATATTCAAGCTATTTAATTTTACGCTAGTTTTTAAGTGCTCTTGTGCCTCACGTTCTGCGTTTGCCACTTTTAGTTTGACGATATTGGCGTTAATAGACTTATGTTCTTTGTACATGTCCACCAATTTTTTTTCTTGGTGTATCTGCGTTATTGCATCACGTTCCAGATGGTACGTTGATATTTCTAGTAACTTTTCAAAGGCAAACAAGAGTTTTCGCTCGTCTTGGGAGATGTGATTCATGAAATCAGGAAACAATTTGTACATGTCCGCATTACGCTGAAAAAAGTCGATAATTTTGATCATGCCATGATCCATTAGGGGTGATTTCTGTTCTCGAATTATAGTATCACGTCTTTTTTGGAAATCTGCAATTAAATTTACAGCATCCCTGTATTCACTTTCCTTGTGCACTCTGGTCAACACTTCGGGATTCTCTATTATTTTCGGCAATATTACTGATATCTTCACACGCCGAAGAGCTTCTTTCATACATCGCAGTACGCCTTCAATTATTCTACTGCGTATAGTACTGAAATCTGAGAACATTAACAAATTCATTTTAATTACACTTCATTTGAATTTAAATTGTTTCTCCTACCTATGTGAGCCATGCGTAAGTCGTTAGCTCTTCTAGATTCTATGTCCCTTATATTTATTAAGCTCATATTGCTGAAATATGTTGTACAAATTATTGGCTTTTTAAAATTTTAATTTTAATTTTTTTTTTTATTCTTTTTTTTTATTTAGTGTAGGCTTATGTGAAGTATGGAAATTCGATTGCTTAGATTGCTTTTAGAGTACGAAGAGATTGATTTTTCCCAACATTCACAGTATTTGATTTAATTAAGCTATCTTTAAATATGATGCTAAAGAATAAACGTATCTGTATCTGCGATAGTCCCTGTGTCTGTAGCTGGCACAAGACTGCCAAGCGGATGTGGACAGTGATGGATTACTTTTGTCAGAGTTGACTTTCATTTAGTACGAGATTCATATGCTGTCCAGTTGTACCCAAGGGACTAATAACTTTGTTCTGCCATCGGAGCAGCAGAAAATGTCTCCCATTTGACTGCAAAACATAATAAAGTAATTCTCTATGTGGCTCCCGTTCCCACTTGGTTGGCCGGCCATATGTCGCTGCATTGCAATCAGTTGAAGAAGGGCAAATCACATAAATTACATTATGATAGCATCGTATGAATCTGAAAACCTAATGAAAAAACAACAGCAACAACTCTGGTAACTTTCAGAAGGCACATGTGGTCATTGTGCGAAAAAAATTAGTTGAAAGTTGCCTTAGCCGCCGCACAATGCATTACACAAGGAAGCAACAAAAGTCATTCTGAAGTTATAACTGCCAGTACACACTCTTCCCTACTTCCACGTCCATTGCATTGTAACTCGATTCTGCCGTTTGTCTTTTTCCTAAAAAACGGAGGCGAGAAATGAAAAGTTTTTAGTTTTTTTGCCTGAGAACTTTTCGGCAACTTGGCTCTGACCATTTTTTTTTCTTTGCCCAGACAATTCCCCGTATTGTTTTGACTGTATATATCTTTAGATTTTATTATACTCTGCATTAACTAATTTCATTGGGTAGTTTGAAAAAATGTAAATGTTTTTTTTTGTATTTTCAATCAGTTATCCTACAGGTGAACAACAATCTTTTTAATATTTACCTTAGTTTATGGAAAGTTATTCTTATATTGTCAATATTGCATTGCATTGTATTTCTCGGATATTATTTTTAATTTATAGGATATTTTTAATCCATTCCCTGCTGCCGACTCCCTAGACACATTACTAAAGTTTGCACTTGTGTAAAATTTGTTAAGATGCAATTGCATATAAATCTAAAAGTTTATCTTTTTTTGAAAATATTATTGAAATTGTGTAGGCAGACTGTGCCTATTAATGCAGAAATAAATTCACTACTCGTAAAAGATATAAAATTTAGCTATTGACTTTATTTTGTCAGTGCAGTTATTATATTATTACAAAACTACGAGTATGTGAAGGTTGAGGGCGGAGGGCAAGCGCAGACTGTCGAAAAATCGGGTTAAAATATGTAATAAGAGACTACTCAAAAGTTTAACAGACTTGTTAAATTGAGGAAATTTCATTTCACCTGAACCTCATTCATGCCAAGGCATTGTCTTCTTGTTATTATAACATTTTCATATTCTTTTGAAGCACCCAGCTGTAATTCCTTAATTATGGCAAGCAAGATGAGTTAATGTCAGATATACAAAGTATAAAGATTTAGCATGGAATGAAACTAATTTGAATAGTTATGACATTCGTCTAGTGCCAAATTACGCGATGAGGCTGGTCTTACTTTAGATGTGTCTGTTCCTGAGTATCTCAGTACTCGTATCACAAATTTATGACAGACTGATAAATTTATCATTATTATTATCAAATTGTATTTTGTAGTTGGCATCGAACTAGTATTACAGATGTATTCGGGTTTCTAATTAGACCCTGTACTTTTTTTTTATTATGTTTGGTTTCTAAATTCATTGTAAATTTAAATTAACCAAAAAAAATGTCACTTAATCCTTATAATACGGATAGCAGAGATGCCCAACGTCAGCCCAGATGGTGGAGTGGGGGCGTGTGTTCTGCCATGGCAGTAACTACGACACATCCGATTGATTTGGTAAAGGTGCAGCTTCAGACACAAACAAAAAAGATAAGCGTGTTGGAATTAATTGCAAACATATATCGGCAAGGAGGTACGTAGTGTCTATTTAAATCACTATAAATATTCGTTGGATAATTTCAATGTGATACCAAGCCAACTATGACAATGTAAATTAAATAGATTTTTTCTTGCAGGATTTCTGGGATTTTACAATGGCATCTCGGCCTCTTGGTTCAGACAACTCACCTACACAACAGCACGTTTTGCTCTATATGAGTATGGCAAGAATTTCCTAGATCCCAACAGTGTTGCTGCCAAAATACAGTTGGCCACATTTGCTGGCGTCTTAGGCGGTTGTATTGGCGTACCTGGTGAGGTGGTAACTGTGAGATTACAAAATGATATCAAATTGCCAGTAGAGAAGAGACGAAAGTAAGAGAGATCACTTTACATTTTAGTAATTCCATAAGTCATACTTTTTCCTTGCTTCAGCTACAAACATGTATTTGATGGTTTGTATCGTATTGCCAAAGAGGAGGGTATACAGAGTTTATTTCGTGGCGCTATACCAGCCGTGTCCCGATCTGTACTATTAACAATTGGAACAAACGCTGCATATGACCAGGTTAAACAGATACTCCAGAAAACGATTGACATAAAAGACGGTGTTCCCCTTCATTTTCTTACATCGACAGTGGCGGGATTTATTGGCACTCTATTGACTCAGCCAATGGATGTTATCAAAACAACTTATATGAACGCTAAGCCGGGCGAGTTTTCGGGATTGGGTGACACAGTCGTAACCTTAGCCAAAAAGGGTCCTATGACCTTCTATCGCGGTTTTATTCCAGCCCTAATGCGTGTCAGCCCCAATACGATTATTACATTCTTGTTGTACGAACAGTTCCGAATTCGGTTTGGCTATTTACCAAATGATAAGTAAATACGTCTACATATGTTTCAAGTTAGGCACATTTGGATGCAGTAAATACACCCGTAAAATAATACTGGTATAAACTAATAATATTAGTATAATAATAATAATATATGCTTTATTTTGAAAAGTTATTCAGCTTTATATTTAACGCACTGCGAAACGTACAAAACCTTCCTCCTATTTTGATTTCACTGCAACTACTACAGATTGTATTACTGACTTTAAAACTTCAGATTAATAATAGACAGATTAAGAATAAACGTAAAGAATTTAGTATTGCAAACGTCTTCCACACATTGTCTAAAATTCCTCAGCTGGAGTTACCAAGGCGACTCTTGTGTAGCTCGAAAGAGTTAATTTTACATAGTACGCATATATGTATACTACTTATATATAATTACATTAGCACACTTATGCTTAACTGTGTTTGTGTGTGCACTCTGTGCGTACTTTTGCACTATGCGTGTTTGAGAACAGGTACATACCAGCACACACACACACACGGATTGTCGTTTGCAACACGCACGTGTTGATGCAGCTGCTTTGAGCTTTTGTGTCGCCACATCCGCATCAGCGAGTGCTACTGCCAGTGCCAGTTGCAGTCAGTGATGCATATTCAAATTTGATTTATGCAAATGGCAACCGAGTTGCTAGATTGCCTGAACTTTGCGGTGTTCAGAGAGATGCAGCTACCCTAGTCCCTCTAAAAAGCGGCAAACCAGTAGCCAAATAAGCCATCTTTCATATGTTATTCAGCAACCCTGAGGGGATTCTTTAATTCGCATTTGAAACACTGCAAGCTGCTTCCTATGCTCCCAGCTATCAAAAGTAGTATAAAATAGTTAAGGACCAAGTAGTGGAGGGGGAAGAATGGAGTGTTATTTGTGCACTTGACGTTTGGTCATTTCAGTTGTCATTTGATGTTCTCTTCCTGTTTTTTATTTCTTGGTTTCTCTCTGGAACCGTTTGGCACCGGCTGACGCATGGCCAAGAGCTCTGGCCGTAAATGTTCTGCCATCTGTTAACTCAGACGTTCAGCTGTCAATCTACTGGGTTCATTTCGGTTAAAGTTCTTTTTTTTACACACACATTTTTCCAGTATTTTTCCCTTTGGTTTTCCTTCATTTTTTATTTGTTTGGTTGCAGTGACTTTGGCATACTAGTTGGCATTTGACCTCAGCACGATTTTATTTTCGAGGTATTTTTCCTTGTATTTTTTATAGACTTCTCTTGTGGCATTTTGTTTCTCCCCTGCTTGTGTTAGTGCATTCGATTTAATGTTTGTCGTTGTCTATCTCATTTATCGACATTCGTTTATTGGCCCAACAATTTGAATGGAAACTGCTTATATTTCTACTGCTTCTTTCACTTTTATTGTCCTTTTTTTCAAGGTCCTTCGATTGTGGCACTTAAAGTTCAATTGTACTGAGATGAAACTGTCTCTCTTGTGAAAGACAATCTGTAATTGCTTTAGAACAAATTGAGTTTAATTTGTCGATGTGTGTCTGTTACGGAAATGTTTGCCTTTGGTCGTAATAGTGGGCTTCATTGCAATAGGCTTTCGAGTTGGCTTTACTAATTGCTTAATCTTTTATATAATAGTTTCAGGTATATTCATTTGAGCTTATTATTATAGATACATGCCTATTTAATGAATTCTAAAGAGTTAGCTGTAAGAACTTCTATAGCATTTTTTTTATTTTTCCAACTAATTGGTGACCACATCTTGCTAGAGCCTATAAGCTCTGATAGGTGCTTCCTCAGTATTCCACTGTATAGTGAATGATTCACTTCTAATGATGTGCACTCTTTTCAGCTGCACAATTGGATCTGCTGTTCGATGAACAGCATCATTAGTAAAACCTGAAATGGTCTTTGAAAGAGAGCTTGCCAAGGCAGTTCTAGTCTTGATTTCGTTCAGCTGGCCTCATCATCATGTGAGCTCTATTTGCGATGAGCCAAGAGAGGCAGGCAGAAGTTTTACAACTGCCTGATAATTGAAGCTATTGCAGCTGGCACAATAGACTCACACAGATGTTGGCACTCTAATATGACCACAAGCTGAGCATTCCATGAGCCACATGAGTAGGCAGGGATCCCTCTTACCAGACACACTTGAAAAGTAAGCATTCGTAGTAATTGTTTGAGTAAATAGTGGTTTCCAGCTCAGGTATGTTTAACTTGAGGTTGTGATTGTAGTCAGACAAGCAATTCAAGGATACAGAGGCAGTGGGTGTGGATGTGGGTGTGGCGGATTTGTTGTGCTGTTGAATTGTGGCAGTGCATGTTTTTAACAAGAGGTCTTTGAAGGCACACAAAGGTTGTCCGTCTCGAGGTAGTCTGTTCGGCATAAATTAGCTGCAAGGCAGTCGCATTGTGTCAAAATCAGTTTGAAAACGACACTGAAAACATGTGTTGCCGCTTGTCAGAAGGACGGACGGACGGATAGAGAGACAATCGCACATATTGAAATAACTTGCAAACACTCGGCACTCAAACTTTATTCGTGACAAAGTGCCTGTGGGACGTAGGCGAAACACAACTGGGCGTATGCGCAACGCAATCTGTTCAACAGACGAAAAGGCAAATGCAAATTGCTGCCTGCCACAAGTTTGTAGCCGCAACCAAGTCGTCAGCCTCTGTTGCTGCTTATTCCACTGCTTCTATTAAGCGTTGCTAAAATTGGGGCCAACAAAAACTACAGACTACTTTGGCCGTCTCTTAATGAAACATACACACAGAGTAGTAGTCGAATGAATACTAGGCTTGGAAATACAACTGGAATAGATGACACCCTGTTTACGAGCTTATCTCATTTAATCCATAGGTATTGTATACCGAGTGAAATTTTCAGTACACGGCCAGTCTCTTAAATAATATTTTGGATTTATTGTATATTAATTAATATATTTTGTAATAACACTTTGCAGTAAATAATTAATACACCCTATTTCTTAATTCTTAATTATTTTAGGGTATCAACAGAAATGGGAAGTCATCTTCAAATGTTGTTGGCTTCCTGAGCCTGTCTGCTTGACTCTAGAGTTTGTATTCACTTGGCTCTTGTTAAAAGTTTATATGAACTCGGATATTTTTCTGCTTATTCTTATATAGAGCGTTTTGTCTTCTGTCAACATGAAGCTATTTGGGGCTGCTGTTGAAATTGTCATTGGCATAAAGTCGCATAAACTTGCGAAATCGCAGCAAGTTCTGTTGGGCTGGAACTACAATTTCATTAACTAAGTGGCCGTAGCAATTAAGTTTGTGCATTTTGGAATAATATAAATTAATTAGAATATGCAAATGAGTTGCTTTTTCGCAATATTACCGTGCGTAGCACACAGTCATCGCAGGTCCCTGGGTAGCCCCGAGTATGAGCTCCATCGAAAGCCGCGTTAATTCGCTTGAATAAATTAGCGTGCAATGCAGGCGAATCCTGCGAACCATTTAAACTTGTCGGGTGTCGTCTACCCCTGCAACTTGAATGCTTGATCGCCCCTTAGTTCTACCCGTTCGGGGTCTCAAGTGCTCAGACGCTAGACTATCAAATGGCCTTCAAGTGATTACCTCCCTCCCTCTCTTGAAGGTAAGAGATTCTTCCATTGTGCTCAATTAGAATGTTTATGACTGGTACTACATTTAACTGAACATCTATTGTGCCTGTCCGGTATTCGCACTGAAGTCATTGTGTTATATTAAAGGTCCTTTAGCTTGTAGCATCTTTGCCGAGACGACTTGCTTGCAGTGACCAGTCGACCTCAAGAAATATCTTTTTAAGTTAAAATATATTTACTTAGAATGATTTTTATCTTAGCTTTGAGCTTGAGCTTAACTGTGATGTGAATTGAAAAACGCAAAAGTATACGATATAGTAAAATAAATAAAACATATTCAAATCATATGTATGCATATTAACTATTCGTGTCTCATAACACGTCTCTCTGCAAAGTAGACAAATATTCCATGAGTTCAATATTCGAACTTTGAGGCATTCAACTGTAAAGTTATTAGTTAAACGACGACAATGACGAAGCCAACAAGTTGCAACTTCTTTGGTAATATATTCGATATATGCATAGACGCGAGTGTGTGTAGAATTGATTACATTCGTGTCATTTGCATGCAGACGATGTGAATTTCTATCCAATAGCATCATTACGACCGTCGATGTCGAAATGTGCCCGATAAAGTCATTTGAAGCTGAAATCGATTATTGCATTCAACCCACAAAAACGAGTTGTAGAGTTTTGCTCTTACTTTTTCTACAACTTTTTTTGACTACACGTGCCACCCATCTACTCACAGTGGTGGCGTGGTGTGTCCTATTGTTGTTGCCTGCGCAACAGCCTGGAACGTTGCACAGCAACGGCATTGACATTAGCCAGTGTCAGATAGGTAGATGGTCTTCAGAAAGATAGAATACAAAAAAGCGAATGGGTATTCAACGATTTACACCAGTGTCAAATAAAACCGTCCTGTTGCCCCATTTTTACTTGGCAACCATTGGCATTCGGTTCGTCTGATACAAATTTGCGAAGCCGCAAAAACTATGACAAAAATTCAATGCGAGGCAACGTTAAAGAGTTCGAATTGGGTATGGCTGCTACTTAACAGTAAAATTTTACATTTATAAAAGAGTTGAGCAACAAAATTCTGCTGTTTGATTTCTGTGCAGTCTACTAAGTGTTGTTTATCCAACGACACCAAAGTAATCCAGAGCGGAACTTTACTCACCGACTTAGGTTCTTATTAATTAACAGAATAATAAGAAGGATACCTCCTTAATAATGACTTTTTAAAATTTTATCATTAAGTCTGTTAAGTCAAGTCTGTTAACTTGTAAATCTGCTGCTGTATTAACGTAAAGTTTTACAGCTGTTGTGTTACAGCTTTCTGCCTGTTCGCCTCAGTTTAGTTACAGCGTATTTTTCATCTATCCTATCTCCTACCCTTTTTGTCCGTCACTCTCCAAGTAATTCCTTTGGCTAATTATATGGCAGCCAAGGAATTTTAATAAGAATATTTGCGATAAAGCTATGCGAGTTATGTACAAACGGGTAACTCTTAACTGCCAAATGGTAACTAGAGCTGTCGACGTTGAAAAATTGCTCAGCCTAGGAATTCGCTTTAATGAAGTTATACAGCATGCGGATTGATTTTCCCTGGTCGCTAATTTTATATATTTATTTAAGTTTAGCATACAATGAAATAAGTTACTATAGTTAATAATAGATGAAGATATGTTTATATTAATTATTGATGGATATAAATTTGAATATGATTAAAAAGTAATCATTTGTTTTGAGTTTTTGTTTTAAATTTAATAATCATCAGGGATTTAAAAGCTCTTTAAAAGATTTATAGTGTGTAGTAACATTTTCGTTTATTTCAGCAGCATATTTGAGCCTTATTAAAGTTTCACAACGAGAATCGAAAGTAATTTATATTTCAGAGGATTAATGAATTAATTTGTCCGACAATTGAGCCATTAATGTTTGATTTATCAAATGGTTATTGCTTGTTTGTCAAATGGCATTTGACACTTTTTAAACTCTTTGACACTAAATGCATTTCGTCGCCAATTATCGCATTCAAATGGTTATTGTCACATGACTCGTTGCCATAAATAATATCAAGTTGCTGTCTGGCCAGACCACAGAATTCTCGATTATCAGTGCTCAGAACTTTTGCTTTAATTTGCAAAACAGAAACAGCAGAGTAGACTACGGAGAGGCAATTATAAATTTATGGTTAGAAATTGGTCAAAGCAAATCGGCAATTAGTTAATAACAAAGTATTTAAGCAATTGGCAATGCCTTCTTACGGCAGTTGTGAATAATCAATCGGTAATTATAGATTGCTTGTGTCGAACTATAATCATTTTCAATGAAATGGAGATTAATTTAATGCAACCATTGAAGCTTACAAGCGTTTTAAAATTCAACTCGCCCAATAATTGATTTGCAATTATCCTATTACTGGACATTGGCTATTAGTTGGATTATGTTGTTCAACTGTTTAATGCACAAATTTATATAACCATTTAAAATATAATGTATTTTTCTCGAAAGATAACAAAGGAATAACATCATTTGGGTAGTCCGTAGAAAATACACACTGTAGAAAATAAACAAAAGACCGACCAACATTTAATCGTCATCATCATCATTCTCATCGTCGTCATCGGACAGCAGATCAGATAAGCTTAAATCAGATGATTTCTTCTCGGGATTCGCATTGTGCTTTGTCTGATCCTGCGCGACAACGGGTAGGGCGTAGAGTTTCAGGAACATAGCAACGCTCTCACGGAATTCCTGCTCGGAACGCTTCATAAGCGCCGCAGCATGATGATTGAGTGGATCATGCGGATTCGGATTACGCAATAGTTGCGGCAGAAAGGTTTCGAATATATTCACCAGATCGTAATTAGCTGACCAGGCCTGTTTAAAGACATTCATGCAGACGAGTCCAGTGGTGAATTCAATATTCGGATGCAATATCTTCGTAATGAAACGTAATCGTGGTGCTTTCAATGGATATTCTTGCGGCATAGACACATTCACAGTCCAAACTCCACCGGCGTAGGCCGTGCCCATGGGTCCTTCGAGACGTACGTCCAGATTTGTCAGATTATCGTCAACAACTGCATGGTATCCGGCAGCCAATAACCTATTCACATCACGGTTCAGCCGACGCCCGGCCATCGGCGAAGTTGTGTTCACGACTGTAGCGGCCATTTGGTCTGCTGTCAATCTAAGCGTGAGTCTTCCGTATTGGAACTACTTGAGATTTTGAGTGCACTCGTCTGTTGCCAGCGGTACCTTCAAAATAATTCATCTGCAAGTAATTTAACGTTATTGAAATCCGATTAGTACTTTTGTGTTTGGTAAAGTACTATACATATACTATAAAAATACTTTTGAAGGAAAAAATCAAAAACTTACATATAAAACAGACGAAAATTTTATTTTCACATTACAATTTCATTCAATAATACCAATGCCTACTTCTTAGCTAAGTTACCTAAATACGGAAATGACTAAGAGCTAATCTGAGTTCATTATAGTTTTGTTTAATTTGTCTACCAATTCACTTACCATTTGATTAGAGTTATTATTTGCGCTACAACCCGCATTTATTGTTAATGATTTATTATTTTATTTGCGTTTTGAATTTGGATTTGTCGCAATGCGCACAACAGAAAAAAGTTCTTTAACTACAGTCGGACACAACCGACAGTTGAAGACCCTATACTTTGCTTTACCTTGGGCAGCGATAGTAGCCGCATACATTTATACTTAGAAACATACGCACAAAAATAAGCACTTCGCAGTACTCACACATTCATACAAATCCCCAAATTACTCATACGCACTGAGCGCACCTCCCCTTACCATATGCCTAGAACCGAAAATTGATTGCCTGCAGATTCCTTTCTCCTCCCGCTGCTAAAATATATCTATAAAGTTTGTTTTTCAGCAGGAAATAACACTCGTTAACAATGTTTTTCACTCCCTAATCGGATTTGTTGTATTTACAGGGTATTTGACAGATTTTGGCAGCCCGCCGAGTTTGATATTAATTAATGGAGGGTGGGTCAGATGCAAATTGTGTTGGCAGCACTGCCAACAGCATGTCAAAGGCTCTAGGTCAACAAATAGTTGAGATGAAACTGACGATTGCAGGCTGTAGAGTCCTTTTTATAACTCTTTATCTAGTTGGTAGATAAACCCCCAACTGGCATTTGTTTTATAGCTAACGGTGCTGTCTCCGTTCAATGGAAGTGCATTAAAGTTAAATGGACTTGGAACAAAATGCTGCAAATTGCTGTCATAGCAAACAGAAACATATATTTACGAGTGTATCTGCATCTTCAATGCTATTCTCTATATACTATCTACTGTGGATGCTGCGTGCTGTGAATGTGTGTGTGTGTGTAGTCTGTTCCAACGACAACTGAAACAATGGTAAATAACGACTAGAAAATTGTAAAAAAAAAAGAAAAAAAAAGTAGGGAAAGCTACAGTCGGACGCAACCGACAGTAGGAGACCCTGTACTTTGGTTTGCCCTGGGCGTCGGTAACAGCAGCAGCATATATGAACATACTCACATACACATATACATGCACTTATACATACACACATACACACAAACACATATACATACAATTATTCGCTCAAATACAAACAATAACCAATACTCACATACATTCATACTCACAATCAAAAATCACGCATACGCCCTAGTGGCCGCGTACACAGTGGCTTCCCCCTCCCCCACCCAAATGCTCAGTACAGAAAATTGTTTGTCAAATATCTCTGGTGTTTATTATCCGATTGGGTTGCAACTGGCACCAAACATGCAAAGCACCTAAAGCTTTATTCATGCAAAAAATGAAAACAGTGACTCTAAAACTGTACATGCTGGGAATATTTTTGCGAAATTGAGGGGGAGGGGGATGACTTTTCAAACATTTGAAATAAACTTGACCTGCCTATGTAATACACGAACCTAACCAAAAAAGAATTAAGTCTCTAGCTCTTATAGTTTCCGAGATCTAGGTGTTCATACAGACGGACGGACAGACAGACGGACAGACAGACGGACAGACGGACAGACAGACAGGGCTATATCGACTCAGCTCGTCGTCCTGATCAAGAATATATATACTTTATGGGGTCTGCCACGCCTCCTTCTGCCTGTTACACACAAATGTCATTTGCACAAACCTAATAGACCCTTTGTACTTTTTTAAAGTACAGGGTCTAAAAAATAAATGTCAACGATGCTTTCAAATCCCTTTTTGCCCCCTAACGCGCCATTTTTGTGCATCCCTTCATCGCGTCATCTAACTGCAGTCTGTCCATCTGTCTGTTTGACTCCATCTCTCCCCAGTCTCACTCGTTCTTCGTGTCTGGGTCTGGAATGCGCATTGTTGCAGTTTTTCCAGTTGAGTGCGTTCATTGTTTTCGCTGTCAGCGCTCCGCGTTTACAATGAATAATTAGAATTTGCTGAAGGTTTTCACTTTTATACCATCCTATCTATCAGTCGGGCAAACGGGTATGCTGGATAATTGTTGGTAATTTACAGAAAATTATGAAAGATACCTTTTTGTTACTTAAGTAATAAATTGAATATGCAATTAATAAGTATAATAATATTAATTAATTTTAAAAATATTTTAGAATACTTGGGTTATTTCTAACAGCTGCACAACTATTTAATTTATTTTAAATTGGTTTACAGAGTAAATGCGAGTCAATGACTCTAGACAGACATTCTCGTTTTCAAAGAGTTTTGATTTGTTTCATGCAACATTTAATTTGAGTTCAGTAGCAAAAGGCAAAACAGTTGCTTCTTTTATTAATCTGTTGTACGACTATTCGAAAACTTGGGATTAAATTGCTGTTGCTTTGCAAATAAAATTTTTATTGGCTGATTGTAAAATTTAATTTCCAATAAATTGACGATTCAATGCACACCGCATACGCTTGAAGACCTGGACTGTAATCAAATTACAATTGCTGATCAAATAAATAGGAGAGTATTTCTATTCCATCCGCCGGCTGCACCTACTCTGGTAACTGGTAACATTTTGGCAGCCGGGCGGCTGGCTAAATGTGATTTTCGAGTGCATAAATTAAATGTTTAATAGGTGCCATTAAGGACGTTATCCTCCATTAAAACAATATGGATGCCAGATTCAACGGCGAGAAGAGAAATGCGATTATCCCATGAAATGGACGTGAAATTAATGCAAACTACGCGGCGGTATCGCTGCCCAGAAGCTACATCCTGTTTCCGTTCGAGACTGAGTCTGAGACTGAGTATTTAAATGGTATGAAGTTGACTTAATCTAGCGGGGCTTACACTTTTGTTGCCTTCTTCTACTTCTTCTTCTCCATATATGCAGCATTAAGAGCAACTTGGGCGTTAATTCTGAGGGTTTTTGTTTTATATGTATATAAATTGTTTTTTTACCACTTTGTAAATTTCTGGTAATAAAGTCCTTGTTAACCAGCAGCGACCACGCCAAGGGCAGTCACACAACCCAATATCCACCTCTTCAGAACGAAAAACGTACATAAACTTTGATTCTGGTTTCTGGAACTGACGAAGGGCAAACGGTGAAGTGCCTTCACAAAATTTCGTAAGTCAAACAGTTTTTGTCGAAGAAGTCGCAAAGCATAACTTAATTAAGTTTATAATTTTTTATTGAAAAGAAAAGTTTTCACAAAACGTATTAAAAATGAATCTAGATTTGTTGATGGGTTTTAGCAAATAATAAATAGTTAATGTGGCTTTTAGTCAAAGGGTAAAATAAAAGTCAGGCACGTGTCAGTAGAAATATGATTTAATTAATTTTCCCTTATTATTTTTAAAATGTAATTTTATATGAGCGGCTTACATACTTACTGTACTGTGAGTACTTTAATTTAATGAAAAGATGATTCCACCCAAACAGAAAATATGAATATATATTCATATATATGCAAAATGTTTTTCAATATTTGCGAGTGCAAATGAAATGTTAATAATTGATAATTACGGTTTAAACATAAAATATAGGGATGAGGAAATAGCTTAATGTGGCAGAAGGTAATGCTCGAAATCATTGAGGGAGGAACATACAATACAAAGTAAATTGTTGCTGTTCGCTGGTAATAAAATATTTGTCAAGCGCCATTTACAAAGTCATTTTCAAGCTCAATGTGCTTTCAAAGTAAAGCGTCCCACCTGCCCTTTTAGCACGACCTCGCCATTCCTCCTTTCCACCGAGTTCACTCACAACCGTTGCGTTAGTATTTCTTTTTTTTTTTGCGGGAGGGTAATGCCAAGAAAAGCGTTTACCGTTTTATGGTCTCAGTTCAGTTTTTACTAGCACACCTTGGAGCACAGGTGTAGGGTGCAGATGCAGATGTAGAGCCAGAACCTTGTCGCTGGCTCAACGGAAAACACGTGCTTTCATTTAAAATGTCGTAAATACTAGGGCATTACCAGAAGCTTAAAATTTTCAACAAGGCATTAAAATATGATGCATGTGCTCGTAATGGAAATATTCCCAACAATTTCTCAGTTGCTTATGGTCTCAAATAGTAAAATTGTAACAAGTATAGATACTAAAGCACTCAATTGCAGCATCATAAATTTTCTAAGTATGAACATTATTAGACTTAGGGTTGTCGGATGCTTTCTAGACGGTAGGCATTCGTTTGAAAACGTGCTCCAAATGTGACAGGTTTTAATTTGAATTGCCAGTTTCCGCTACACGAACAATTTCTGACAAGTCATGTTGGTACATATCGCATTTAGCTTTCCGAATGAGCACAAACAAACGAAAAACTTTAACAGTAAATCAGAGAAAATTTGTAACACTTTCGAAGCAGCCAAAAACTTTTCACCATGCCAAATGGAAATTTGTTTACAATGCTATTCGAAGGCGGGTGCATTCAACAGTAGTTTCTTCCTCTTTTTTGAGTAGATGATAAACTGAAAGAATATTTAATATTTCAGCCAGCTCCCATTTAAAGAATAAGCTCTCTTAGTCGGAAATTTAAAGCCTAACATTAAATTTAAAGCAGTCCCTAGCCAGCAGGTCGACCAGGTTCGATGAATTCTGGTTTATACGGATGTGTTCTGTCCATGGATGCCGGATGTGTGCGGAATTCGCGGTTTGAGAGGGTAACCCCACCCGGAGAGTCTTCTACTGAGCAATAAGGACTGCGCCAGTGAACACATACAGTGCGTTTAGCTGTAACAACAACAATGGCTCCAGCTCAAAGCACCTATTAGGTTAATACAGTGGTACAAAATGCAATGAGACAGTTACAGTTAAAATTCAATAAATTTATAAAAACTAATTGATACAAATGAATATGGTATATATGGGTTATTTAAAATGTAATAATTTATTCGCAGTGAAAAAATAAATACGTAACAATTATATTTATTGTGTAGTCTTTGAGTTTTGTTATACATCTTTGAGAGTATACCAAGTTGAGTAGATTATTATTTTTATATCATTATCCAATATGATGCAGTAGATAAATTGAACCGTTTTCATTCACATAAATGCCCACTGTCCTCAATTTAGATGTTTACGTCCGGGATGCTTGCGCAGCAATCGACGTCTGTGACGAATGAACTTTAACGATTATGGCGATAAAGAGATTTATCGATGAACAAATCAAGTGAAACAATGCACGCGCTAACTCACACCAACAGGCAAACAAACACACACAGACTTGGACACAAAAGATACAAGTACTCATCGTGATGCTTGTGCTGAGTTTCTGCTACTCTTTCCTCCGTCCTTCCGGATTTCATGTGCACCGCGTGCGCCTAAGAGTCCTTGAGAAGATTGACGGGCTGAGGCTAGTTTAGTACTCTCTCCCACACACCCTCTTTGCGCACTGCACTCGTGAGTGTGTTTTATTGGGCACTTCATAGCGTTCACTTATGGGACGATTAAAATCGATTTAATCCATTCAAAGCATAAATCAGCCAAAAAAACCGAACAGTGTAACTGTTCTGCAAGGTCAGTGGGCTATTAATGCGCGTGATGGATGGCCACTGCCGAATGTTTTACACATTGTCTAGTACCATCTTCTCGTCTTGGAATGTTTTGCGTTTATTCGAATGATTCATTTATCATCTATGCGAATAAATGCACTCTGGGCAAAGAGATAAGAATTTTCCCATTGATTTTAAATTATACAGTTGGCTTGAATTAGATAAGGAACACAAACTGAAAAGCATTTTGTTATTATTCATTTTAAATTCAACCACTGATAAATAAATTTTCAATTTTATTTATACCAAAATAATCATTGTTTGGCCCAAGGTGCTTTGCCAAACTGAAAAGACACGCTGTACAATTTATGGACTGAAAAGCGCATAAAAATTGCAATGTTTGCAGCGAATAAATAACACTTTGAATATAAATATTATATTTAAGTTGATGCAAAAATTGTTTATTGATTCACAGATATAAAGTGCTTCAATTGTAAAACTGTTGCAATCACGCACGAACTGTCAGATAACATACATAGAACATAACAAAGGACTCGCCATCTATCTACTCTTCATCTGCTTCTCTCTTCCTCTCTGATCTGAAATATGTATAGTCAGATAGGTTTACCTCTCTTAACGTAAATATTTGATATGTGGTTTGCATTTTCCACTATTGTTTATCAATGAATTATTTCAATATTGCAATGACAAGAGAAATACTAAAGCATACATTTAGGTGTCGCAAAATGTAACTACTAACATAAGTGTTAGTTCGAGTATAAACTATTTGAGTGCACGTATCTGTAATATATCACAATATAATATTTCATTGTCAAGAGTGAAGCATATGATAAATACTACAAATAATTCAATTGTAAATAAAATGACACAAGAGCAATTTAATGGATCACTGCTTTAATGAAGCAAGCCTCAAAATATTATTAAACTAAACACTTAATACTACTTGAACTTAAACAGTTATATAAAAAATGCAAGCCATTTAATTTTATTTATTCCCACAATTGTATAAATACTTTTCAGTAATAATTTTATTCATTTAAGCTACAAGCCACTGTATATGATTGAATACATTAAAAGGGGTTTTCAAATGCTTTAGTTCGGCCCCATATGACGAAAGTCCGCTTTAATAATATTTTATGCCATTTTAAATATACTATAACAGATTTAAACTTTTAACGAGATTCAGATATAATATCTGAATACCAAGAAAATCGATAACGTGATAATAAGTGTTGTTTGGACGAATAGGAATATCGAATGGAATAATTAGAGTGCAGTCTGCAATAATAAAAGAATTGAAACGCAAAAATATAAATAGCTTTTCAGTTTATGCCAAAACTTGCGTTCTCGTAATGCAAATAGTACATTTATTATTTATATGTATATATGGAAGCACAGAGTATGTACGTAATGAAATTATTACCAAGTGCCTGTTGCATGCTTGCCCTAAATGAGACTACAGGGCAGACAGACGCGGTCTGTAGCAGATGCAATTGCAGCGCGTTTTAAAGCATAAATATTCATATGAACTAATCGGTTTATGGCTAAGAAAAATCGTTTGCATTCGCTCGTATGCTTGGCACGTCTTCTGCTCCATGGACTCTTGCGCATTTCTGTCCAATTTGTTGTTAAAACTGCACTGAACTACACTCTGGGTTAGCCATATGGCCTTTTGCATAAAACATGGCTAAAAAGCCAAACGGAAACATTTTGCAAGCATTTTCTAGAGAGAGGGTGGGGGTTGAATTGTTGAAGTAATATTCATATGCAAATAACTCCCTCCTCCCACAATTTTAACTGCATAGACGGACAAGCATATGCTTATCAAGCACGTAGTTTTCAGATTGTGCATTAAGTCTTCTTTTGAACTCATTAACTTGTTCATTTCAATTAACCGCAATTATGCAAATGACCGTTGGATGCATTTCAATACACCTAGTAATCTTCCTGTCAAACATTAAAGTTTTAAACTCTTCGATGCTCGTTTCTGACACTGTCTGTGTGTGAAGTACTCTTGGTTGTGGAATAAACTTGACTATATTAAATATCTATAAATCCTAAATTTCGCATTGACTTCAAAGAGTTTAAAACTACTTAAAGACTACTTTGTTCTTATGTATTTTAGGTGTCGTCTAGTGTAATCTTGTGCGTTCATTTCATTGAATTAGTCTGCAATATTTTGCAGACATTATTCTTAATATCAGACGCTGACTGATTTTAATTTCAATTTCCGTCCTGCCTTTGTGTCATCTTGAGAGACAAATTGAAACAAATTGCAGCGCATAGATCAGCTTAGCTGCCTTTCGAATCCGTCCTTACTGGGACTTTTGTTTGACGGAATAAGCCTAGGGCTAAGGTACGGGTAACTAAGTCCACCCTCACAGTTGGGTATTGATTATTTTCAGATTTCCTTTGTGTGTGTGTGTGCTGTGTGGATATGAAAGCCAAGTTCATAAGAGCAGATGCTGTGGTTATTTATCAAAATATTGTGGACCTTTTGGCACTTGTACGAGTTCTACAACAAGAGTTGGATCCATAGTTTTAGTGTCTGCGCTGCATTGTTAATGAAATAGGAGGGACACACACAATGCATGGCATCAAGGCGGAGCAAATGAAGTTTTTGTCCTATGACAATAACTAGGCATCAGGCACAAAACAGAAGACATAAGGCACCAGACAGCAGGCACTAGGCAGAAAATAATGATAAATTAATTAACATTCCTGAAGTTAACTTGGCACAACTCGAGGGCAAACACGTACCACGGAAACGTGCACAGAAATGTGTTAAACTAATTAAATAAGGCAATACCGACTCTTATCGAGTGCCTCTCCCAGAAGCTAATCGCATTGTATAAGATGTTAAGGCTGCTTGATTTTAATTTCATTAGCATATTTAGTGTCTCTGTTATAAACTGACCCGGCTTAATAGCTAGAAAGCATTGTGAGAGCAGATTTTATGTTGAGCTCGGAAGTAAATCAATAGAAATTAAAGCCAAAACAGTGACTTGTTCAATATATGTAAAACTGATTAGCTCGAAACCTTTGTATTCTTCAGTGTACCTCACATTACAGTGTCCGTTCTCATATATTTAAGCTGGTCTTATCACTCATACGCAGCTCGGGTCGACCTTTGTATTTCTGGAACCCATAGACGACCATTTGAAAAATACAACAATAACAATCACACGCACGCACATACAGGCACACAGTCATTGATATGCGGGCGCTTTCGGCACGTCTATCAAACTGTCAGAACGTTTATCACTAGCCATCATCCGATTTGAGCTATTGGCCGCACTGAGATCCAATCTCGCACACGCCTCTCTCGCATTCACACACAGACAAAAACCCACACACACACGCACATCCATATGCATACATGAATAATTTATGCAACAACAACGATAGCAGTAACAAGAAACAAGAGGCAAGAGAGTAGCAGGCTCATCAGTCAACACGCACAATGTGCGTCAATTGCGCATTGATTGGTGGCCAAGCATAAGAGAGCTTCTAGTTAGCTTTTAACACGTATTTAACAACCCAAGTAGTTTAAATAAATGAATACAAGTATAGAATATTGTTAAAAAAATTAAATAATAATAATTGGCAATTATACTACGTAGTAACTATGCCATATATTAAGCTTTAAAAAGATTGACTTGACTGAACTTTTAAGCTCTCAATTATGTGCATTTAATTTAAGATATTAAACAGCTCCAAAGTGCAAACAAACTTTGAAAACAAACATATGTATTTTATACAGCTAGGAGCAGTCTGCATAATAAATGTCATCACTCCTGGCTACTGGAATATTGTATACAAATATACATACGCCTTTGGAGTTTACTGTTATTTGCGAAATATTACGACACTATTTAACATGCCCTAAGGACAATTGAATCAGCGAAATATAAACATGAGATTTACAAAGCAACTGTTACCACAATCAGACTAAACTAAAGCCCACAAATTGCCTCAGATAGTGAATATAATCGCAATTACTTTTGTTTAAATGCAATTTTGATGGTTTCACATTATTGCGAATGTTTGTTAAACTTTAAATAGAAATTTATTGGCTAGGAATTGCTTAAACTTTAGTAAACTTTATTGAATATTTTGATTAACTAAAGTTTGTTCACCGTGAATTTAAATATTTCATGGTACTTTCATTTATTTTTATGCTTCAGCAGCCGAGTTGATATACAGAGCTACTTTTTATGTCCATATGTATGTGCAAATGTCCGTTTATTTGTGTGCCTGGATGAACGCAATTCAAAGACTTTAAGAGCTACATACGTATGTACATTATACTTTTCAAACTCCATCCAAGTGTATACCTCATTTTTACATTCAAACTTTAGTATAATTATTCAGTAATTGTTCAATTAAACACAATGACTGATACGCTTGGGAATGAATTAAAATAAAATATGTTATTTCTTACTGTGTATGTATATGAACAAGAAAATATCAATTTGAAAAGTTTAACCTCAATTATAAACTTTACAATTTCACTGTTTAAATTTAAGTGTAGGTCTTTTTTTTCAGTGGAGAAATCAATTAGTCCATTGACCCCGATTTAAATCAATGAAAATAATAATTGTTATTAATGAGTATTCTCATAGTAATCGGAATCATATAAACCTTAATAAGCTAATGTCAACATTTGATTGTTTAATTAACCTGTAATTAATTATGATTTACATCAACACTTGTTTTTTTTTAATGAGTAAATAGTTGAATTGCAATATAAAATTTACATTCATGCAGGTATTTATAGCTAATTCAATAAAAGCAAACTTAAATGTCCAAATGTCTGTATTTTTTGTTGTTATCTACAAATTTGTTTTCGTTTTTAACACACAATTAATTGACAGGATATTTATGTTAATAGTTTAACCTTTTTTAAGGCACTTATAGTACGTATAGGATGCATTCAACAAAGAATTAAAATTTATTTTTGATTTTGAACAAATTCTAATAAACGCTGTTCAGGAATATATTTTGCATTAGCTTAAACTTGTAGTTTATTCATAATAGTACAGAAATAAGCATCTTTCGAGCATCTCATATATGTACATACATTCTTGTTGAGTCCGGACGGACTGCAAATAAGTATCTTTCCAAGATGCGGAACACAGCGGAGCTCTCAGCTATCAGCCCCTTAGTTTGGTATCGCTGCAGCAGTTTGTTGTCCTTTTTGCCATTGTTTAGAGAGGAAACACATAATTTTCCTGCGTAATGTAGAACTTCTTTTTAACTGAACCTTATACCAGTGGATATGGCACATTGTATTCGAAAGGAGGGGAAGTAGCTCAACTTATTTTGCATATCATGAAAATAGAACATTCTCGCACGCATTTCAGCTACTGGAACACCACAACAATGACAATTCCGACGTCGGCAGAGACCATTATATAATAATAATAAAAATAACAGTCTGGTGCTACAGAGGCAACGATAGGCAGCATTATCATGAAGAGACCAGCTGCTGCTGCTGCTACTACTACTTCATAAAGTTTGACTGTACTCAAGACACTGCAGTTACTTAGTACAGGACAATCCCACAAACAAGTTTAGATTCAAATTTAAACATTATACGTAATATAGATACTTTCCCTATAGACGTTTTATTTAAAATTAAATTTTGTTGATTTCGTGAATGGCAAGAATAAAATAAATGCCAAAAGATTTTGGCATTAGTTTTGTTTTAATATTGTACAAAATGGTTGAAAGCAGCTTGGCATATATACAGAAATTTTATACGGGCACACACACGAATGCATACTGCACACATGCATACATATACACACATATTAAAGTCGTCATTTTTTCTTTTTGGGGAAAACAGCAACCGCATGGGCTAGCACAAGGGAGACACACACACCCAACCACACACTCACGGACATAAATACATAAAATGATGCAATGTGTGCTTGGAGCAGTGCGTGCTTGAGTGTTTGTTGCTGTGTGTATGTTGTGCTTGGCTCCCAAACAGCGCTCTCATCGCAGACAAGGGCAAAGCCAAAGCGTGCCGCTGCATTTTCAACCGAAACAATTTCAAATTATTTTTGAAAAACAACAACAAAAATATGATTGAACGCACACACAAACATATACACTCTGAGAAAAAAATATTATTCAAATACTTGATGTAAGCATGGCTCAGGTTACAGCTAGATTCTGTTTGATCTGTGTATGAACGTGCTTAATTTAAATAACCATTTTGCTTGTTATTCTTTAATACTGAAGTTTATTTTATACAATATATTGTATTTTAAAAAACTACAAAAAGTTTTTCAAATTGATGGAACTTAATTTTTAAATTATTTTGTATGGATTTTCTTTCTTGGTTTTTAATTAAATGCAATGCATTTTTTTGTTTTTTTGAGTGCATGCAGAGATGTACTATGTGTCTACACACTCCCATGCAGCATAACTGCGATAAAAAAGTTTGTCATTTGGCAGAGCAATAAAATAACTGCGCAGAAAATAAGTACATAGTTGATGATTTTATTAAAATGTTTTACAGCACATTTTACGCAGTTCGTAAAAAACGTTTTTCAACTTTAACCATCACTAGAGCTAGTCCACTTGCAGTTACTAAATAAAAGCTCTGAGGTATACTATTGCCACTTAATTATAGCACAGTTCTTGTACATACTATAGTTATTTACTTTTCTTGAAAGATAATAATTGCATTCGTTTGATAAACAAACTGTATACAGAATAACTCCCACAACAACTTATGTATAAATTAGTAATGGAAATTTCATCTATCGAAAGTGTATTTAGAGTGCCAGTTCAACCGACTGATCGGTATTATCCCTACAAATCCGCTTTATTATAATATAAATGTAGAGGTAAATTGACTCATGCATTGAACATTTTTCTTTTTCTTTTTATTTTATTGCATTCACTCAAATATCAAGTTGTCAGATGCACATCAGAAATAAATTTATTTTAAATTTTTTTTTGTATATTTAGAAAGTTTATTTGATTGCAATTTCTTTATTTTAGTTTTTTGTTGCCAGTGATGAGTGATGGCAAGACTACAGTCAGAAGACCCCGACCTATGTTTACTATCTAACTGCAATAAATCTGGTTGTACTGGAATATATGTATGTATAATAATAATTCAGATTTAAATCTTAGGTCAATTCAAAATATCGTTTATAAAAACATTTGGACGGTGCTAACTGTTGCCACGTTTATAATTACACATTCGCACAAAATCAACAAACATTTCATAAATTGGTAAAGGGTGTAGGCTCGCTTATCCATTTTAAATTTATGTAGGCAATACAAATATATTTTATATTCTTTTCTTATCTCTTTAGACCCCCCAGAGGTTAAAGAGTTGCACACAAGAACTCACAACTGTGGAGAAATCATTTCACGAGTGATTTGTCTGTTAGTCAGTTGGTATGTGGGTCAACAATACGAATGCAAAAAGCAATAATGAATTGAAATTTAAGCCCATGTGGTAATCACAATTCCCGGGCATCAGTCGAAAACAATAAATAGAAATTTTTGGTGAGCTGAAGCGAACATGATGTTTTTATTTGACGTGCACTTAAAATATAGAAATAAACACAGTTGAAATCAATCAGTTTGATTAAATGCTTTTAAAAATATTACAATGACTATTACTTTTTGCATTGTTAGTGTGCATAATTAATTATTCGGAAAGGATGAGCAACTGAATTGGGATGCACTCCTTTAGTCGAGTTTTATAGTTTATTATAAAATGCAAAGCACCATAATAGATATTTGATAAATTTTAAGATTGGGATTTCCCTATTGAATAAACGACATTTGATTTGATTTTCGGTAGATAAAAGTTATTAGGATGGCACATAGAATTTTAATTTTAAAATCAACTCATGTGATATCAACAGACATGACCTTGCTCCATGTAGAGAATTCGATTATGCATAAATGAATACAATTACTCACGTATGCACTAAGACCCAATTTAAATTTAGATTAAATACGAAATAATTTAATTAATATCGTCAAATTGCCAGCGTTTCATTTCTGAATGAAATGTGCAACAAATTGTTTAGGAATTAAGGTCATTTAGTTTTGAATCGCTTCGTCGTTTGTCAAGAGAATAACTCGAAAGTGTAAAATGTGGCACTGGCACATTTACGAGCGACAGAGAGTCGGGCCACTGTAAGCGAAAGTTTTAACAGCAAACAAATTAAATTCATGTTTGTTTTCCACCAACAAAGTTGTTTTGGGTGGGCAAAAGCTATGGGCATTTTATGCAATGCATGTGCCACGCAGTGAGGCGCCTCCATGGGGCAACTCTGCATGAAATTTCCAAAAATTAAATATCTATTTGTAGATAGATGTGCAATTGGAATTCTGCGCTCACATCTAACTGAAAGCAAGTTAAAAGTCCTTTTTTTTCGAATTTACGATTTTTGTTTTATTTTTGGCTACTACAAATTTACCCTTGTTTGTTTGCAGTTGTGATTTTGACTGCGTGCTGAATAAAAAATAACTTAGCTCTTAATTAAAACATATTTGAAAAACATTTTCAAACGAAAAACAAACCTGCCCCTGGCATAAGCTCCACAAATGGCTCTTCATTCGTCAAAGCCCGTTATGCTCTTTTTCACTTATTTTTTTAGAGCTGTGATAGCTCTTATAGCTGTTTCACGTTTCCTCTTTTTTTATAATTAAAATTCAATTAGTGAAAATGGATGAATGAATGAGAACTCGTCAAGTACCTTTTCAACCATTTATAATTAAAAGAATCAAGTGCAACTTAGCCAATTATATATATTTTATATAAGAGCTCGTAATCAAGAAGAGCTTTGGTATATATACTTGCTGTATTTATTTTTTCTTCTACTGCCCCTTAGGCTTTATATTCAATGACTGCATTTTTTCTCAGAAAGTGATTTGCAACACTTCTCTGGTGGCGTACACTTTCCTAGCAGCTTCTAATCAAATTGGCATCAGAAAGTAAACTTTTTAAAAATTTTCCATATTCGAAACAAAGCTCTTGTATAGTTCTCCACAGGAAATGGGATGTCATATGCAAATGCAATTTAAACATTATTTTTCTATTCGCTTTTCGATTTGACTTCGATTCGATTTTCTTAAAACTTTGTTTAAGCGGAAACTTGCCCCAAAGAAATCGATGCTCGTTTTCGCACTGCCACATGATGAAGAGGGCAGAGAAGAGTTGCAAAAAGTACGTGAGAGCTCACAGTGCCCTATTACAACTTTCGACATTTCAACTAATGAAATTTTTTCGACACACGCACATTCATATGTAAGTTTGTGTAAGTCACAGCTAACAGGTATTCTCTTATGTACATATGTGTGTGTCAAGAACTCTTTTGGTGGCTTTTTGTTGACATCACGTACTAGTTGTTACTGGCGTCATTTCGATATTGGCAAATAGCCTGACAACGTCAAAGCTGCTTTCCAGGTGGCCAACGAGGTCAAGTTAGCAATTAGCGGGAAAAGCTTATACATAGATTCATTTACTTGAAGACCCGTCTTTAATATTTAAGTAATTTTATATACGCGACTAACACATGTAAGAATGGAAATGTTATAATATTTATAATATATAATGTAATAAAGACCGCAAACAGTGGAACAGTGGAGTGCTACTCACTTCAACATTAGATTCCACAGAATTACTATTACTACTCACTTCGACATTAGATTCCTCAGAATTACTATCTACAGCTTACCGAGGACTCTGTCGACTCTTGTCATGCCAACACTGAAGGTTCAAGCTTAGATTACTCATTGTAGGTAACCTCAGTATTTAGCTGCAGTTACTAACTACGCATCACAAAGTTCTTTGACCAGAGATTTCCTGGTAATTTTCACAATTATCAGTTACGCTTTTAGCTTTTAATTATTTGAATGCGACGTTCTTGAAAAACTCTTAAAGACCAAGTGTTGCACTACATTGAAAAAGTTGGGGAAAATTATATGCGCACTTCATGTACTGAAGACAAACTTGTATTTGATCATTTCCAGTCGTTCTTATGAAGTTGATGTTTTATAAGTTTTGTTTTAAAAATTCTCAGTCTTGAAATTGTAATTCTTGAATTTTGCACTTTGCCACTTTTTGTGCATGTGCGAATTGTGCTGGAAGTCAGAGTAATTTGTGAACTTATATCATGTGCAATGTTCTGTGTAATTTAAGTGACAGTGCAAAAAGCAGAGGTAAATTTCCACTCGCGCAGTGAAAGAACCTTCTTGAATATACATACCCGCTCATTAATTCATTAATCCTGGTATAAACTTTTTAAGTGTTGCTGTTTTTGTATTTTTGTGGAGCCTCGTGTGAGATACTATTGAATAAATGATGAAGCGGCAATTAAACAAGTTATCAATTCGTGTAATTAAGCAGCCATAAAGCAGTTGAACAGTCAAGTATTTTCAACGTGCAATTTAACGAGTACGCAATGCAGGGCCAGGACACAGAGCCAGCAAACGCCACGGGCCTCAATATACGATGCTTGTTTCTTTACACTTAAATCACAGTGAATAAAAGGAGTGTATTTGAGCATCATTCGCTTGCCAAGTGGATAATCGAGCTCCTTTAGATTTATTAATATGTATATTCAGTGCTTAAGTGCATTAAGGGTGTATTAGGTTCGTTTCAACTGGGGAAGAAATATCTGTCCATGTCGGTTACCAACGACTGATCCGTATATTGGTTTTTTTTGCCAGCACCAACAGGTTTGTGCGAGTTTTTATCTCACAGTTGCAGATGAAGTCGACTTTTGTTCGCATAGGAAGTGTGGCCAAGTGGCGCACAGTTAACACAACATCACACACACGCCCGAACACTCTCAATTGCATTCATACATTCACATACAGCAGCTCTGTGCTTTCCCAGCAGAGCAAATTGAGTATTAAGTATTTTTCGAATTTTCTACCCAAAGCGGAAGTGGCTGGATACGCAAGCGGAAACGGAAGCACTCACATTACTCAGCTTAAGCTAGAGAATGGCCAGAACTAACATACATAGCTGCTGTAGCTTCATTCTCTTTAGTGATTTCAGGTGATTCACGTCTACTTTGTTGGATATGTGCAAATGTTTCTTTGCCATTTGTTTTATTCTTTAGATAGAAACTAAATATTTAGGAAAGCGATGCTGATTCTCATCGAATTAACATAGTTTCTATTCAGTTGAGTTGTTTCTCACTCCAGACAGAAATCAATCAATATCCTCAATTTTCAAATGTGTGAAGATTAAATGGTATTTAATAGCATTTGCAATTTACGTTTGTTGCAAACTTTTAGAATTTGAAATATTTCACAAAATGCTATTGACCAGAACGAGCTAAGTGTTGCAATAATTCATTATTTGTGAATCATACCGTTAGCTTAAAGTGAGATTAATTGCTTTTCCCCAACTGAATTAAAGCGTTAATGAACTGTGAAATCTATATTTTTTTTAAGTGAAATTTTATCAGTCTGTGTAAATACGGGTATAATATATTTGTGTAAGGTATTATAAGGACAAAGGGCAGCTGTGCTCATGTTTCTATAATTTAATAGCATTCGCAGACCAATTTATGTTTTCTTTAGAGCTTTGTGCTATTTTTTCTACTGTCTCCAGTGACCTACTCAGCTATGAATGAAATTTGGCAGCACTCCTTGCAGATTAAATTTACTTAAAATTTTGTATAACGCCTCCGCCTAGTGGAATTTTTATTAATATTGTTCGCTTTAACAAGGTAGCAATTATTTTCTTATTTTAAATTCTGAGAAGCCTTCATAAATTTAAGCATATTCTGTGAAATTTGTGACATTTACTTGTCTCAATAAATCCACTTTGTGAACAACAAGTGCATTCACCAAATATAATTCATAATTAAATAAATGTCCGGGTATGCAAGAGTTTAAAGTTATTTGTCAATCAAATGCCACTTCACTTATATTACTTCTTGTTGTTCATTACTTGTTCTTGTTGTTTCCGGGTTCACTTCTCGGTTTAAATCTCGACATTTTGGCCTGTAAATTAAAATAAATGGTATCAAATTTTTTCACAGAATCCTTTTTTGTTGCTTCGTTCTCCGCTCTGTTGTCTGTCTGTGTGTAATGTGAGCACGAGTATTCTGGCTGACGTTACTAACTAGACTATTTACTTCAGCAACGAGTCCTCAACATTTGATGGCAACATGTTGAACTTTCTCTTCAGCAGAAAATAATCCGAATAGCTAGATGCTATTTAGAAACTGGCGCTTAGATAAAAAAAAAAAAAAAAATTTGAACAATTCACACACACTTTTTGTCGACTTATCCGTTGAGTAAACTTAATAGAGAACAAGGTCTAATGCTGCTGTGACCTATATTCCAACTTAAAGTTTATAATAAAAACTTCATTGTCTATAATAAGTACTTCCGTTAAAATTCTTATTAAATAAATGAACTCCAATTTGCTTTATAAATCTGCAACAAACTCCAAATCCAATTAAATTTTTCGGCATGCGCCGTTTTCATGGGGATTTTGAATGGTTTTAGTAATAATGCAAGGGTGCGTGCTGTCCTCCATTATAACACACAAAATTTATATTAATTTTACAGTTATGCTTATGAGTAGCAATTTGCATTAATTAAATAAATTGAGGTAGAGCTCAAGCTTAACGAATCTCCGGGCATGTCATTAAGTGTGGCATTTTGTGTGGAGAGGGGAGGCAATAGCAAAGCATCCCAGTCTACTGTCCGGTAAGTGTTGCAATTATGTACTATATAGTATTTACCGTTAATACCCCACACCTTAAACCCCATTTTAAAGGTCGGACAGGCAAGTGTGAAAGACATACAACAAAAACGCAATATAGGCTGCAAGGATTACAAGGGATGCGACTAACACCCCGCTAATGCTTTAGTAACCAGCAAAATCCTTCAGATGAAGGAGTACATAAAGGAGGTGCTCTAAGGGTTGGCAGCATTCGCCTCGTAATTGTCATTTGAATGGCATTCGATTACGCGTTCTGTTTGCTTTTAATTGCAACACTCATCAATTTTAGTTAGCAGTTGCCATAGGACTTTGTATTTCCACGCTGGCTTTTCCATTGAAATAACCACAACGTTGTCCTAGTTTAGCGCTTACTCATTTTACCTGGAATCCTTGGCTATATAGTAGAGCTGACACACACCAAACAACAACAACCAATTCGAAAGAAAACAGAAAGAGGATAAGCTTTTGCTCTCTCTGTTACTTTGCGCACTCAGTTGCACTCACTCGTTGATTCACTTGCATTCACAGATTGGCTGCATTCAAGCATATCTTTACTTCCAATTCCTACGAAACTTATGCTAAAAGAGGAAACCGAACATATAGAAGTACACCATATTGCAGCTGCTGTATTTTTTCAGTCTGTAGTCTGTAGTTATATTCAAAGTAAATACGCTCTTAATTTGAGTTTATTCATGGCTTCCCATTCGTGCGTGCATCTTCTGATGACATGTATATATGTACATAGGCATCATTTCTAAATACATCTGTATAAGTAAATATATAAAATGGAACTGATTTACTTGTTATAAGAATTTTTAAAATTTATTTTAAAAGTTTGGTATGTTCTTGGCTAAAGAATTCTTAACCTAATCATAAAATACTTTGCAATGAACTAAATTCTTCATTATAAAATTATCGTTCTTGACGAAGAATCAAGTCTTAGGACTTATTTACGACATTCTTATAATATGTTTCTGTGCAACAACTTGTTCCACAGGTATAATTATATCATTTCATTGATTATGTGAAGTTGTTATTATCTGCCAGATTTCTTATCTAATTTACGGCGACCTAGAACTCTATGAACAGACGCATCTATAGCTCTTAAAATGGTCGACAAAATCAAAATTTTTTGTCAAATGCTGTTTTGAGTATGATAAGAGTACTAATAAAAATAAAAATTAAGTAGCTAATACCTATAAAAATATCCAGATTGGATCGTGAGTAAAACGGGAATTTTCAATGTTTATTGTTTTGCGTATAAAAATTTAGTTGTGCCATACGAGAAGCTGGGGCCATACTCATAAACATGCACAATTTACGAGGCAGTCACATAATGCGAAACACTCAAATTAACAGCTTTAAATGGTCTTAAGGATATGTCGAGAGGGGAGCGGGGAGAGGGAGCTGACAACATGTGTTGCTGCTTTTTGGAGACACAATTCATGAGCTTTGCGAGCATTCTGCTAAATGCGACATAAAGTATATTTTGATTATTTTGTGAGCCAAAAGTTTAACATTTTTAAGGGGCACGCCCCTCACTCACTCCACTCAGACATTTAGAAGCGGGCACCCGCAGCCAGAGCCTCATCATTTGCATTTCAAATTTTACTCGAGCCGCGCTACACAAGGATCTTTCGAGTGGCACATGGAATTGACTGGAAATGCCACAAATGGTGTGTTAACACAACAAAGAGGTAATAACAATTGCTACACCGTGTGTGTGTATGTTTGTCGAGCCATTGGTATTCCTACAGCTTTGCCGAGGATCCGGTGCCAAAGAGATCCACAAACGCCCCCGCATTTTTTGTAAACTTTTTTATTTGTTTTCGCTTGTTCGTCTTTTTTTCTTATTTGGAAACTGTGTCAATACACGATAAATTGAACTGTGCAAGAATTTATGTTGGCGCTTTGAGAGAGGCAGGGGCAGGGAGAGACACGTTCCTGCTGTCTTGCGCTCAGGCCTCGCCAACCTCTGCAAATTGCCTGCTGCGTGGCCTCTGGCTGTTGCTGTTGGTGTTTGCCCTGTCTCTGCCTGCCCCTCCCTGGGGACTTAAAAGTTCAATAATATTTATTTATTTGTTACTTGCTCTTTGACAAAAGCACACAAGATTATACCAGGCCGTATATCACGCCTCGCATATTGGGTCAGATTTAATGGCGTTGCGTAGTTTTATTGTCACACAAAGTGGCCGACACAGTGTCCTCTGTATCCTTGTGGCAACAAAAGACGCAGTAAATTAGGAGACCGGGATATGCCCTATCCTGGCTTGGGCATGTGGCAAGCGATTTCTATAGCTCAAACGCTAAGTTAATTTAAGGCGCCAATGTAAAGTGGTCTGCACTTTGATTTAGGTTCCACAATTTGTATCTCTGCGCATTTTTTGTCATCCATAGCCTGGGGTTTTTTATGGCTAATATGATGTGTATCGATAAGGTGTGAAACAAGCAACCAGTTGAACGACCAACCAAATTCTCAGAAACCGTAAAAGAAATATATAAGTGTGAAAAAGGTAGGGGAAGAAACTCTTGGTACTCACTGTAAACGTTTCTAGTTTAAAGCTCATATGGAAAGAGTTTAAATTCACTACAAAGCATTTCATCAAGAAGTTATTGTCATTGTCATCGGAATATGCCAATCCGTCTGCATTATAAAGAATTTAGTAATATTTAATTATATTATTTTTTTCAGTAAAGTTCAAATTGAATTGAATTTAATATTTTTTTCGTTTCCAAAAATCAATTTAATAAAATCGGTGAAAATAAAATATTAATTTTAATAAATATATCGATTGCTAAGTATAATTCAGATTTATCAGCAAAATCGAAATTAATAAACAAAAATGCAGATCTATTATTGAATATAAGTATACTGTGTATATACGGTAAAAATGTTAAAAATAAGCGCACAGCTTGATTCAACCTACACATGAGTTGAAGAAAATGTTGATCATAAAATGGTCGCCTGAGGTAAATTCTATCTAATCATGATCGTAAAGTTGGAATTGATTGTAATCAATCCCAATAACTCTATTAATATAGCAGAACAGCTTACGGCAAAATCTAGCCTTCTGTAGTGTTCTGTGTAGTATATCTAATATCAACTGGCAAATCAAATAGCTACTCTACACTTAATTAAAATTTAGTTTTTATTATTTTAAAAAGCGTCACTAAATAAGTAACAATTTGTGCCAAGTCTTTATCGACATGCGCAGAACAAGCAGCCGGCAAACTCTGAGAGGAGAAAGTGTTTCACCCATATTCCAAATCCGCTTAACTTCTGAACGGAAACAGGCAAATATGAAACGAATGAGGGGAAATGATACGAATGCGAACGAGAAGGAATCAGGCGGCATCAGGAGTCACAGCCGTCCACAGCAGTTGGACAAGCAGACAGACAGCAGCAAAAGCGAAGGAGCACGAGTTTCCTGATGCTAGTTGCACGCAATTTAGTTGAAAATTTGCATCCTTTGCGAGCGGACGTGTCCCGCTGAATTGTGGAATAGCCATAACAAATTGGAAAAGTTACAAACGGAAAAGCGGTTCGAGTTAAAATCGCACGCGATATACTAAATCATATTCTGTATGAGGGAAAATCATTTGTTTATACTTCTGTGAAAAGAGAATCAGTGGAAAAGATCTAAAAGCGCAAAGGGGACGACTGAAGACAGCAGAAATAAGTTAAGGGACGGTCCCAAAATAACAACAACAAACACAACAAAGCAAATTTAAAAGAGTGAACATAAGGGCACCAAGTGAAACCCACTTAAAGTGCGTCCTCCATAGTGCTGGGTGTGTTCTGTGACTGTGAGTCAGCAGTGCCGGGAACTGAGCTCTGAAATCACTTTCGAAATTTGTTTGTTTTTGTTGTATTAAAATGGATATTAGAATGGCGTTGAGAATGTGCAGAGGAGGCTAAAGTGTCACAAAGAAAGGACGAGAGAAAAAACAGAGCAAAAGATACAGATACGGAACTTCAAGGATGCTGAAACCGAATGCCGTAAAAGGGATTATTGTGTATGGTCCTGGTAAAAATAAAGCACTTGCTGTTGCCAGAATAACAAACATAAATATATAAGTGAAATATATATACAGACACATACTCATACGGCTTCAAAAATATTTGTACAATGCGGATTACGCGATCAAGTTGAACTCAAGTGTATAAACTTTCTCACGTGTTAAATCGTGTTAAAATGATTTCTAAGCATGTGTGCATATTCCTAAATTTAATCCGCGTAACAAATTGGAATAAAATATATGATTTATAAGAAGATTTTTATGAAATCTTCTTTAAACACTGTGTTACACGTGCTGTAAGTTTTCTGTTCTTTTGTGGAAAACTTTTGTCATTACTCACTCACCGACAATATTCATAGTTTCTTAGTGCTGGCATAAGGAACATGAAATTTACGAACACTACTAAAGATATCAAAAAGAATGGTTGAAGTTTTCTCAATTGGAATTTATAATTGGCTGATTATATATACATATTGATGATTAATAGTTATGTGTTTGCCGGCACATGTGTCGCTGACACAAACTTTTCCAGAGCTCAATGAAAGTTCTGTAAACAGTTGTGTTAACTGGGTTAAAGAAAGTAGTAGCTGGCGTCTCTTGTGTGGCTAGGAAATAAATTTACTATTGTACAGTCTTGGCAATTAAAAACAGTGGCTTTAAGTACTTTTTACAATTTTATAATTTTAACTATCTTTATATTTACATATATGTATCTAAAAATAGTGAGGTACATTTCTTTGCATTTTTATATATTAATTATTTATAATTATATCCAAGGTTAACCCGTAAGGGGATATGTTTTAGTGATAATTTACCTTACAGCTTCAATCAGTAAACATAAATTAACGGTTAGGCTCTAGGTTCTAGCTTATAGCATTCATTGCCATAGTAACATTGATCTTATAAAGTATGATTAATATGAATGCATAATTACCGCCGAATAAGTCATTGTTAAAGCTTTAGCCTTAAAATCAATTTCAAATCAGCGAAATCATTGTGAAAGAAAAATTTGGAAAAATAAGAACATGATAACTGGAACAAGGTGAAGCAATAAGAAAAGCAATGAAAACGCGGTATCATAAAATCAAAGAACGACACAAAAAACTCGAAACAATCGCATAAAAGCCAGCAACAATTTAGCGAAAAGGGAAGGAGGAAGCAAGGGAGCAGCAAGAGACAAGAAGGAAAGCAGGAAGCGCAAGCAGAGAATCGCAAGACCTTGGTGTATTAATTCAATAAACCTTTTTATCTGGACTTGCAATTGGGACTGTGACTTGGAGCATTTGAACTGGGAATAGACACATTTGGCACAGAATGTGAAAAAGTTTGCAAGACAACCGGGTGCACTGCAATCAGGACAAGAAGAAGCATAATCAGGAGCAGCAGCAGTTCTGTACAAGGAGGAGGCCAGCAACGTGCTGAGCAATTGGAGACAATGCTGGAGATGGTCCCGCAAACGAGTCCCCAATGGCGGCAGACGACGGGCACTGAGCGCACAAAAAATGCTGTAAGTGTCTATGCGGCAAGGAACTGTGCCAGTGGGACTGCCACGATTGCCAGGTCACTGACAATTGCAAAAATGTCAGCAGCAACAGTCGGAGTCACAGTCAGAGCAGCCGCTGGCCACGACCGTCGCCAATTTTTACGCACGGCCAAGACGGTGAGCTGGCGAGGCATCTGGCAGGCAGCTCCGCTTCTTGTGCTCCTGTCTGCTGTCAACTTTGGAACGTGTAAGTACAGCCAGGGGCAAATATATATGTACATATATCCCGCATGTTTGTCTATGTGTTGGTCTCCCCATTCATACATTTTTGATTTAATTTAAGTCATTCCTGACATTCACCTTGCCACAGCGACATCAGCTATGATTAAACGGTAACAGGAGCTCATCTGACAGGTCTTTGATGTTTGTGTTAATTTATGAACATATTCATAATTTAATTACTCTGTCATTTGCCACATAGGTCTACAAAAATGTCTAACTCACACATACATACATATGTAAATGTTTTTGGCATAATACATCTCAACACATTCCTGGAACCTGCATAATTTCCTTTCAACAATTACACAAGTAGCTTAAATTCTGTTATGAAATACCTGTTAATCCTCAATTACTACTCTACTCTATTATTATGTACTATTTGAGTACCATGAAATATGACATGGCTCATCTAAAGGGTGTATGCATTAATCACTGACTTAAGTCAGTTTGATTGTTCGCATTACATAGTTCTTGTGGCTTACTTAGCTCCAATTATAACTTTTCTAGGGTATTATTATGTGTTATGGCCAACTTTGCAGGTTTATTGTCTGTGATGCCCATAATATTGTGCTATGACCGTACAGCAATTATAACTTCCACACGATGAATTTACTTATTATGTTTGTTCTCTTTGTCGCTTGACTGCTGTTGCACAGTGGGTTCAAACATGAAAATGTTGCACTAAGAAAAACGATCGACTAAACATTATCTGGTAATGGTCAAAAATGCTTTTCTAAAATACCTTAATTCGACAGTTCCTTTAAATCAATTCATAACTATTCGACGATATAATTTTAGTAACTTAACCTTTGTCTTATAGCTTTTTTTTAAATTTATATACTGAGTTAATTAAATCATTGCCCACTGTGCATGCGTCAAATATTCTAGAGTTCGACCCTTTGGGCAGTCAAGCACACACTGAACAAATTAGTCTTGGCAAAGTAACGCCGTTTATATTTCTCAAAGAGTTCGCGACTGAAGTTCAAATCTTGTGTAAAATAATTTAATTAAAATATTATATAAGCATTACGCAAATTATGGAGCTTAGACATGCGTTTGTGTGTATTTCGAGTATTTTTCTCCGTTATAAAAACAATGTGAAGTTGCTTTAAAAAATATCTTGAAAAAAAGCGTGTTTGGTAATTCCCTCTGCCGTAATACGTTTAACTGGTGAATAGGTCAGCATTTGATTTAACAAGTCAACTGCTAATTCGCCGTACATATGCATCTTCATCAGATGTTTCTTGGTGGCCTCCTTCCAAGCAGGAAAAACTAACTGATAGTGCCGTAGTTTGGATACGCCTGGCCAGTTCTTCTCATTGGGTGTACCCAGCTCTTCGAATATGCGAAGTAATTGGTCAATCTCTGCATCGCCCGGGAATATAGGAGCAAGGCAAGCCATTTCGTAGAATATACATCCAATAGACCAGATATCAACGGGACAGGCGTAGTAGGAGCTACCCAGGAGAATTTCAGGTGCGCGATACCAGAGTGTAACCACCTCATGTGTATACGCACGCATGGGGACATGGAAGGAACGGCTCAATCCAAAGTCAGCTACCTTGATGCGATCACATCCCACAATAAGTATATTCTGGGGCTTCAAATCACGATGGAGCACACAACGACGGTGACAATACAGTATTGCACAGGTGATCTGGTACAAGTAGCTTTTCAAACGAATCTTATCCAAATTTTCCCCTTGTGGTACCGATCTCAAGTATTGAAACAAGTTCATAGGCAGATACTCGAAAGCTAGGTAGATAGTACTACAATCCGTTATGATAGCTTCCTCCAGTGCAAGAATGTTCGGATGCTTGAGTTCTCTGAGCAGCGATATCTCCCGTATAATAAGTGGAGGTATACCCATATCAAAGCGCTTTATTTTCATGGCCTTTAAGGCGACAATCTGACCAGTCGAACGATTGAGTGCCTTGTATACGTTGCTATAAGTGCCATTGCCAATTATTTCCTTAACAGCGTATTTCTCCATTTTTCTATATTAACAAATAAGAAGAAATTCTATTTTAAAAATATTGTAGCAACTTACCAGTTAATGACAGGTATAATTATTTTTGACTGAAACGTAAATGGTGACTATACGACAAATCGATTCAAACCTGGTGATATATATAAAGCTGTAAAATAAAACAAGATGAGAGATTTGAATTGTAGCTTGGCCAACTTATAAATAGTTTTCCAAGTGAAAAATGAGTAAATATTGCATATTATTAAATAAAATACTGCAGCAAGAGAAATAAATAAATAAATATCGGTCAATATCGATATTCTAATGGAAATCCAAGTTCATCAGTGTAATACTCATGAACGATAATGTGGCATTCGCCTCACCATAAAATTTCATTCAATTTAATTTACATTATTTTTTATAGAAGCTTGGAAAGGCAGCTTCAACTGTGTAAAAATAATTTAGGAGTTACATGTAATGGTTTGGCACACATGTATCAGGTTTATATGCCCCAATTAAAAGTTTCATTAGTTTTTTGTTAATTAAATTAAAACCTACCTTCTGAGTTACATTATTGTGCTGTTGAAATAAAGCAAATCAAAGTGTTTGCAAGCAAAGCGAAACATTTAATTAATTATGAAAACTTAGTAAGGACATATAAGTATTAATATCTGGGTGTATGTAAGTACATTCTCGTTTGTGTGCATCCATGTAACAAAAATATTAATTAACACCATCATTAAATCGAACTTATGTGAAGACCTACGATGAGCACCAAAAGAGGCAAAATAGAGCGAACATATAATTATGTCATACTATTTTAATGAATTATTTTATATTTTATTGTTAAATGAAAATTAATAATACCTAGAACAGTCTATGCAAACAGACGTAAAGCTGAGGCTTTCCAATTATATTCTTTATTCTTTCTGTAATAACAACAAGAGAGCATAAAAAGTTAAATGAAATCAAACAATGTCTGATGGGTTTACACGGCTATCAAAAAACTGCCACAGAACTTTATGCGGAATTGCATCGGACGTAAAATCCATTCATCTATGGAGTGGGAAACGTTTATACTAAAGTGTGATAAAAATAGAATAAAACTTATAAATCGAACATTTAGACTTGCTACCGTAGTAAAACATTGGAAAACTACTTTTGTTTAATTTATGAAAAGCTCTTTCAACTTCAAGTAACAACGTTTACTTTTTGGAAAAGTTTGCGAAAAACGGAACAATTGATAGTTTTCCGACGCCATTTAAATTGTTAACAGATGTGCGTACGTATATTTCCATAAAGTTTCAAGGAGTTCGAACCCGTATTCGATAATTAACGAGGTGAAATTCAGAGTTGCTTAACAAGTCTGAACTGTTGGGCCACCATTGTTAATGGGTAAAACCACTTTAGCTCAGCTGAGTTCAACTGGCCTGGTCAATATGGCAACAAAAATAAAACAATAAATTTATAGTTGAGTATCCCCAGTTGATGGTATGTCGGAAAGGAGAAAAAGAAAGTATAAGAGCTGTGTTGAGTGCGATGAAAGCATTAACGAAATTGAAAACTTGCCAAAAAATGTTTAATAAACACATTTTGCTGCAGCACGTAGCGCTTTGTGGCAATCCTGTGGGATGTTGCAAGGGAGGGGAGGGGAGGGAGTATCTAGTACCATCCTGATGCGCTTTCATAAAAGTTAGAGTGCAACTCGTTAGGGCAAATAAGAGCAATTTTGTATTTCGTTTTTATATAAATTTCATAATGTTATGGAGAGAATTTTGCGCTGGGCTAATTTGGGAAATGTGGCAGAGTTTCATACCATACAACAGCAGTACCATTCTCAGCAGGTTGACGGACTCCTGTGGTTTACAAAGACAAGAGCAATTTCCAAATGCTTAGCAACGGCAGCTATCTACGGTCCCTGACCCCGCACACTGCTCTTACTAAGCGTAGTGCCAAATCCTTTAATTCCCGAAGAAGTAGTTGAGGCTACACATGACGCTGATTTTGGGGTCGAGCTCATCCTGCTAAGGCCAAGAGTGTTTGTTTACCTTCATAAATTATGATTCTTCAACAGAGATGGGGATTGACCCCACATAGACATGGGTACATGTACATGTTGGTTGACCTCGCCTGGCGATGTGCTGTCGCCAGCCTGCGCTTGACACCTCTTCCTTCCCAATCCCATCCACATGCCGCTGCTGCGAAACTCAGCTGAACTGAACCGTACTGAAATGAACCCAACCGTAGCAAACCTGAGCGCCAGCTGTGAGCTGTGTGTGTTCAACAGAGCTTGTGCCACAAGCCCACATGCAGCTCGCTTACAAATACTTTTGTTTATGGCCAACAGCAGGACAAAAGTAGAGGGAACATTTTTAAAACACGCTGATGATATATGCAATTATCGATAATGTTATGTACAGTCTCGCGCTAAAATATTTATTTAGTAATCAGAATTTAGGCAAGAGTTTAAACTATTTAAGCGCGCAACTACTCTCAGCTTCTGACCAATAAGTGCCCACTAAGGTCAAAAGTGTTATGAGAGGCCGAGAGAATAATGCCCTTTCTGTTTACAAGCCCAGTTAAAGTGTGAAAATAACCAAAAAATAACTTATGAAATGTTAGTCAAATGGTGCAGTCCTCTTGTCCTCGAGTATGTCGGGCCACAGGGTTGCCATAGCGTTGAAATTTATGAAATATGCAGAGAGCACATTCCGACGTCCGACAGAGGACAGACGATGCGTTGGGTCCGAACTCAGGCCTAAGCCAGATGAAAAATGTTTTGTTTTGGCGACGTTGGAACTTATTTATGAGCATAGCCGGCGGCGGTGTTTGGAGGAGGGCCAGAGAGAGACGAGAAACAACACTGCAGACGGCCTCTTTATTACTCGAAAAGTAGGTGAAGGAGGAGCTGGTCGAGGTGGGATGGTCAATATTTGGATACCAGCAATAAAAGCGGCGAGATAAAAAAAACATTGCGGAAATGCCCAACCCAGATAATGTAAGGTCCTGCAGATTCGCATAATTATTTTCCTTGATTTATATGAGAGCACTCGCGAGTTGTCCGCAGAGTGCTGTAAATTAAGGGAAGTTATACAGAAATAACAATAAAAAGTAGAATATAAATAAGAGTGAACAACATTTTGATATTCGCAGTTAATTTGTGCAATCAAAGCAAATACAAAGTACTATTTATGTATGCATAAAGAAATATTTTCATAAGTCAATCATTGACATATTTTGCATATACGTGAATGCAAATTATATTTATATAATTCCACAGATACGAATTGTATTATTGAAATAGGCATAAGTAAAGTGTTTCAGGAGTTCAATAATTTGATAGAATGTGAACATTTTTAACCCAGTTTCTGAGCGTACTGTAAATAAAAAGGCTTTGAGTTTGCATATAAATAACCTCAGCTGGCCTAATATTTTTACGTTTTCACCATTGATAATAACACACGTTTCTCAGAAACTACACTTTGATGTAGTCGAGAAAATATTGCGGCTTCACGTGAGTCTTTGCTGGCAAACAGTGCGTAATGCGACACTTGGGAATGCTCTAGTTTCAATTTAGGTTCCTGCTGATACTCTTGCAGTGGCTGCTGAAACAGAATCCAAAAGCAAAAGAACTTTTGGTTTATTTTCTTTATTTTACCCACACGTACCAAACGAACATGATGCCACACAAATAAATTGGAGCAGCGCCTCCAAATGGCGACAGCTCTCAAATATAGGCGAAAACAAAGGACCCGAAACAGACAGGGAAACAAAATAACTATAGCTTAAGCGGTAGGCACCGCATTGAGTCGAGTATTCGAGTCGAGTGTACGAGTATTCGAGTAGGGTGTGTGCCTGCTAGCTATTGAATTTCAACATGGCGTCTTTCAAGCTACAGCCTCCACCACAACCCCCTTTTGCCGCTATGGCAGAAACATATATTTTTACTGCGACACCCAACATATGTTTCACTTGGAATGACTACAAGAAAATTGTTGAAGCAATTTTCACTAAACACAACATTCCAAACAGCAGGCGATGCTCCCTCACTTAGACTCTTCCATCTCCCCCACCCCCACTGTACAATCACATACGTACACACACCATTTTGAATTTGCATAGCCATTACAGACTCAACTTCTATATAATGTTACGGCGCTAAAATATGTTTATTTATTTATACTTATGTTATTGCAGCAGCGGGGAAAAGAAGTTCGTAATTGCTTATTGATTGATTTTCTAAATGTTTCCTTAATAATTCACAAACTCAAAATATTTACTAGGAATTTATGCACATCAAACACGGAAAATCGCCTACAATTGATTGGGAATGCATTCTAGGTAGAGTGTCAAAGTTTGACACAGCTTGGCATAAGTGCAAATTGATTTGATTTGCTCTTTAGACTTTAGACACTGTTTAAACACAGATGATACAATTTAAAATTGAGTATGAGTGGAAAAGCTTAGGTCGAAAGCCGAAATTATTTACAATCCCTCAAGAATCTCATTAAATATAACACTTCGTTGACTCTGATAGTCTAGTGCAAAGGGTACAATAAAATACAAAAATTATGAAATATCCTAAACATATTCATAATATTGAGTACTGAACTTAACCACAATCCTTGACAAACCTTGACAATACTCTCCAAAATTAACAGAAAACACAGAAGGAGGAGATAGATTTTAAGCTCATCATTAGAGATTTGCACAGAGTTTTGCAATTTGGTTTAGAAATTAAATTTTCTTAAATTCATTCAAAGAATAGCATAAAATCCCTTATTATGCATATACACATTTACTACATGAGTTATATCACAATTTATGGATGTCTGGTAGTTATTATACTATTCTTAATTTGTAAATACAACCTAAATAATCGACAACTTAACTATCAAGAGATAAAGAAAGTATGCGTAGGTGTGTGTGTGTCCTTGCTAACTTTGTCTAAAACGCCTAGAGCAATCTCTTTGGTGTGAGTTTTATGCGCCCTCCAGGCGCCCATAACCCAAAGTAGTCCCCAATGAAAAGTTTGGCCTTTATGTGCCTGTGCCTGTGCCTGCACTTGTGCCATGGTGTGTTGGTTCGCGGTCCTCATGGAACATGCTTGGTCTGTCGTTACAGTTATTTGAAGTTTTGCAGTGGTTTATGTTCTCACATACTATATATCCGATTACGGGTAGCCTATCTAATTAAACAAGTCACGGAGGCGACAGCCAAGGTGGATTTTAATTATGGCCGCATCCTGTTCGTGGCGTCTGGCCATCCAACGCTTAACTGCCATGACTTTTTATTGGATATGTAATTACTTGCGGCCCTCCAGCGGCTCGAAATTACAGACGTATATTTTTTATAATTACATCAGTAAATATGCCATAAAAAAGTTGTGCTGCGAGAGTTAATACGCCGTTAATGATGTATGTATGTACATATATAGATATATACATGTATTACACAGATGTTTATGCAGCAATTAGCCAGCAAAATGAAATTATAATTAATCCATTGACCTTTAACTTAGTAGGCTACGTTTCTCACAGAAATCTTTGGAAGTTTACATTAAATGCTAACATTTTAAATGTAAATGGTTTTCTAACAAAGTGACCACAAAGTGCTGCAAATACAGCTAAAAATCTTAAAGGCTTAGCCGGACATTTTCTACTTTAAATTCTACAAATTAGTTTTCCACAAAAACGGAAGGTCTATCCCAATCTACTACTATTTAAGCCCATATGTGTTCTTCTACAAACGAGTCCCAAGCTCAATTCACCTCTCAATGTGCTCCTCAGATGATGTTTGGCCATTCACTCCTACAAAATATTAACTAAAGGGTCAAAGAACTAGATGCAAACACCATATGGACGTGTCTGCTAACTAAGCCTAAGGGGCAAGCTCTTTCAATGTGTCTGTTTGTTATGTAAAAGAGCACCACACAAATGAGGCGGTGCACCTTTTGAGACCTGTGCACCATGGGCACCAATAGGATAACAAGTCTATAAAAATTATATTTGTAAATTAATTTATTTGACAATGGTGCCATTCAGATAAAATGACAACTAACTTATACTCTCTTAACTAACTTTTCGAAACTAAAGTCTTTTTGCCCACTGTGTGAATCACTGAGGCAGAAGTTGCTGAGGAATAGATATTCTAATTTACATATCTATATAAGTGAGGCCAGCTGATGTACGTGTATCAACACTGAACAAAATAAGAGTTTAAAAAAATTGACATTTGGGCTTAGAAATTTACATTTGTTTACATTTTTTATTTAATGCTAAATCGAAAGTATTCGAACTAATTACCACTTAGATTATTGATTTTCACTTAAAATAGAATTATAATTGAATATCAATTCAATTCCGTATATGTTTTCTGACAGTGTATACATTAGGTTTTTGTGCACTGGACGCGAGCAACAATCCTAATTTGAGTAATTTCGGCCTCATTTGGGAACATTACTATTCCGTTTGCGTTTTACCCCTAGGGCCATAGAGGTAGGTAGAAATCGGGGGGAGGGGGATTATGTCTCTACGGTTGTTCATTTTGGCAACAGGCTTAAATTATGAACCCTGGCAAATGCTGTGGCTGTAGTGTCATTTTTGCTAAGGCAACTTACTAAAAACCAACTCATGACACTCTTATGGCTCACTCGTTGAAGTTTGAAGTGGACAGCTGACGACAGCAAGGAAGCAGGAAGAGCAGCTACAGCTACAGGACCAGAAGAGCCACAGCCACAACCAAGGCCTGGAGCCACTTAGCATGCCGGCGGGCATGGCCAATTTAAGTGGATGGCCACAAGGAGAGGACAGCGACAACAAAAACAATTTAAGTGTTATTGCACGTTTCGCTTACATGTCCTGGCAGCGCCTACTCCTGTGTGAGTGTGAGTGCCTGTGGTTGTGTTATTGTATAGCGCCCAAAAATGGCAACTGTCTGCGCCATTTTGTCGCCAAGCACAATAACTGTTCGGATCACACTTTACATGCATCCTGGAAATTAATCGGCTTACCAGACACTACAAGCAAGTCGTGTCAATCGCTTGAAGCCTTGGAGCTTTTATCTATTAACTGAACAATCAACAAAAGCTCGAGAGATGTTTACCTACACTTGAACAGACTTAACTAAATAATTTGGTGTAATTGAAAACGCAAGGCATTGACAGCGACATACCCAGGGGAAACTACTTTCATATGTCCATAGATTTATATCTCCACAAATCCAAAACCAAACCACACAGACAAACAGAAATCCTTCCTCAGTGCATAGGCTTCTGATTTCAAATTTACTATTGCGGTTCCGTTTTCAATTTGCATTTTTACTGTATTTCAACTTTTGCGGTTGACTTCTGCATGTTTGCCCTCCTTTTTTTCCGACTACATTTTTAACTGGCTGCGAGACCCGTGTCCTTATCGGCGGACCCAAATCTCACGCATTCCCATTCACATTCACATTCGTCCATTCGTATGAAAATTTATGCTGTTTTTTCGCAATTTTTTCTCCTCTTTTGAAACTGTAAACTTGATGCTCCCTTGAATACAAAAAATAGAAGAAAGCCTGGCGTCAGGTAGCAGTTGTACCTAAATCAAGGTCTGACAAGAACGTGAAATGAAATAATTTAAAAATGTAAATTCGTTTTTATCAAGGCACTGAAATCTAACCTAAAAAAAATGCAATCAGCTTAAACCCCAGGTTAGACACAACTGGCTTTATTTCGATGAAAGTTTGTTAGCCTTTACTGCAGGCAAATTTGTGAAGAGACGATAAATGGAAATTTATACTCAACACTGTTGTGGTTGAAATACAACCAACGATAATTTTTAAATTTACAATTTTAGTAGAGCTTTAAAGTATTTAAATTATCCCTGATAAAGTTACATTTCAAATGAAATAAAACTAATTAATAATTTATCAGTTTAAATTTGAAGAAATAACCGAATTGTTATACATTTTCTATGGTGTATAAAAATATTTATATTTCTTAAATTATTTACTTTAGTATATCAAGAAAATGTTTCGCTATGTTATTGATTTTTCGGGACCAGCAGCAACTTAGCAACCACACTAAAAATAAAATTCCTAAGTGAATATAAAGTTGCTATAATATAGAGCTTAAGGCTCATAAGTTTTGTTCAATAAATTGCATTCGTATAAAAAAGCTAAAATAATACAAACTGCGAAAAATAAACTTTCCCAGAAGCGCATGTAACTTGTTGAAGCACTTTTGCTAAACTTTTCACATGAATGACTTCTACTTCTGAGTTCACGCCCTCATCATGTATTTTTTTATTTTCTGTTGATTCTTCGGGAATAAGTTTTGCTGCCTATAGACCCTAAGGCGGCATGTTCTTTTGAGGGTCGTGACAGAAAGTTTGAGGGAAAAAAGATGTATGTCAAACTAATCACTGGAAAACTGTTGGACATTCTGTACACACCCCGTTTAGTTTGTAAAGAAAAATGTTTAAACTTACATTCTGAAGTGATTAGCTTCTAATCTTTTAATATAGTTTACGAACTTTTCTTTGCCACAAAAGTTGCCTTTCATTATTTACACATTGACACACTTAATACAGTCATGGCGAATAATAAATGCCTTTGTTTATAAATTAAAAATTAAACTAAATTGAAAATCCAATTTGGTTTTTGAATTCAAAATGATGCAAAATAAATCAACAAAATAATAATTATTTATTGCTAATACAAAAATAATTACTTTAGAGCTATTATGGTTTAAATTGCAAAACAAATTCCATTCATTAAATACTAAATATGCGTTTATTTAACAACGCTGAAGGCTCGGTCAATAGTATAGAGCGCATTCTTTGTATCACGTGTACACATATACACTGGCAAACAAAAGTCTGGATAAAACAATCATTCTGCTCTTAACTGAAGGGATCTTAGTCCTATCAAGTCATTGTAACAAGAGAGAATTTTGTTTTAAAATAAGTTCTTACATCTACGTCTTATATTAGGAGTCATATTAGTCTGTAGAAGCAGCTGCATGTAAGCTTCAATGTACAATGTAAGACCGTTGCCTTTTGAATATATAGTAATTATTGTGAACTTAACATTAAATACTAGAAGTATTCCTTCAGTGCTTAAAGAAAAATAAGAAATCATCTTCATTCATTTCTGCCTTTAATTAGTATAAAAGGATAATTGAGAATTAACAAAAATAAACATTAACAGAAATATAAATTATCTATACAAATGTGAGGAGACTTTTGAGATATACCCATACCCACAATACAGTATGATTCCTAAAGAACTCTGTTATTTATTTATACCTAAACTTGTTTGAGTGTATCGGCCCTCTAGTTGTTTTTATTTGATTAAACTCTGCCTGTATTTTTATTTAATTACAAAGGATACGGCTTAAATTTGTTATTCTCTCATGATTAAATATGAAAATAAAATCTATTTCGTTTGTCTGCAATTTAGTACATAAATATTATGTTGCTATTTGAAGCGCAAAGTCTCGAGCCTAATTTGTGTAAACTGTACTTAAAGACTTATAGTAAATTAAGTCAGGTATTTATGTATTAGACAGGGTTGAACAGCTCTGCTATTTCCTATAAAACTTGAAGCTGAGTTGCAGAGTTTTTGTACAGAGTTTTAAAAATCATTCAAAGTAAAACTCACAATTATCTTACTGTTTAATTGAGCTGCAGTTGGGAGTTCAAAGTTTTATGAAGCGTGACTACTATTCAGTGGTTATTTTTAATTGTATTATACTTTTAATCACACTATGAATAACCCAGTAATATTCCCCAAAGGTAAAAGTACTTAGATTGTTTTGAACTTCTTTTTTGGCTCTTAAATTTTTCATTAAAAAACGTTGCTCAAATATTTTGAAAGCGCTTGTAAAATGTCTTCACCAGAGTATATTAGATTTGTGCCTTCTGTTTATCCACACAGGCACTGTCACCTGCAGTTCGGCATACAACCTAAACACTACACAGAGCCCCACAGAGGCAGAGCTAACGACATTGGCGAGATCCACTTTTCCAGATAGGCCAATGACAACACAAAACGATCTAATTACGACAGCCCAAAAATCAACAGCATTGCTGACAGCGAAAAAGCCAACAGCCGCAGGAAGAACAACAACAACAACCGCAATAACACTAGCCAAAACAACAGCAAGCGGCAGGAGCACATCCCCGGCCCCGTCCCCCTCGCTGTCCCTAACCGTGTCAACAACAGCCTTTAAAATACTAACAACATCAGCAACTAGGTCCACGCAAATTGGGCTAACTAAGGAGTCCACAGGAGGAGCAGCAGCAGCAACAGGAACAACAGCAGAAACCCCACGAATGGCAACGATGTTCATATCAACAATTTATCCGGCATCAACAGCAGACTCAGTGCCAGTTCAGATGGCAGCAACCGCGGCGTTCGAACACACGGAAACGGATGCCCACAACTCCATTGAAATGGCAGCGTCGGCTTTAGACGAGCAGAATGTGGTGTTCGAGCCTGAGACTCGACCTCCTTCACTTCCTCTCCCGCCTCAGACCGAACTTCAGCGCCATCCAGCCAATGCTGATGCACTGACTAAGGGTTTCTCTATACCCACGTTTTTGCCGCCGTTTCCCGTTTTCGCGGCCGCAGACCTGCCAGCCTACAAAGCTGCTGCTGATGCAGCTGCTGCTGCGGCGGCTGCTGCTGCTATTGCTGCAGCAGCAGCAGCATCGTCAACCATGGCCTCGGAGACTGTGACGTTGTCAGCGGAGCAGCAGCGCCAGCAAATGTTTAATGAGCAACATTCGTACTTGGCCTCCCACAACGGGCAACTGCATCCGGGACAGAAGCCACGCAGAAATCTGACAATGCCCGTGCTAAACATCACGGCGCAAATGGGAAATCACGCGTACATGCCATGTCAGGTGAGTCAGACTGAGTGAAAGTTAAAGCCCAGCAATCCCCCTTTTACCTGAGCTCGATGCGAACTCATTTCAAACCTCGTATAAAGCTCTAAGTGTGCCACATTATTTGTGGCTGGCTGCATGGGTTTGTGTGTGTGTGTGGGTGTTCTCCCTAGCATATGTGGAGCCTGTAATACAAATGAGATGCATGTTCGGGATAAGAACTTAGATTTACCGTCCAATACTGGGCTATAGCAGAAGGTTTGTGCCACGAAAAATTGTTCAAATTAAATATTTAAAATCTTGACTGTAATTTTAATATTTTATTCTTTCCAAATAAGTAAAGATCCTAAAAGTAATAAATGCATAATTTCAATTAATTTAATTTTTATTTTGAGACAAGAGAATCTGTACTTTGCCTTAATTCAGGTGTCGATAGCAACAACAGAATTGTATAAACTTTCTCACTTATGTTTTACTATTTAATTTTTAGACCCTGTACTTTAAAAAAGTACAAAAGGGTCTATTAAGATTGTGCAAGCCCGAAATGTATGTAACAGGCAGAAGGAGGTGTGGCAGACCCCACAAAGTATATATATTCTTGATCAGGACGACGAGCTGAGTCGATCTAGCCATGTCCGTCTGTCCGTCTGTCTGTCCGTCTGTCTGTCCGTCCGTATGAACACCTAGATCTCGGAAACTGTAAGAGCTAGAGACATCATATTTGGCAGTTAGATGCCCCTATAGCGCAAGCAGATCAAGTTTGTTTTAGATTTTTGATACCTCCCCCCCCTCCCCCAAAAACCGCGAAAAACTGCCACACCCACAATTTTAAACATACAAACTTGTGTTTTGGCATACGATAATCTTATAATAATCTTTATCTGTTCTGTGAATTTCGGCCCAATCGGATAATAAACACCGGAGATATTCAAGATTCAATTCCTTGTACTAGGTAAGGGGGGAGCAGCGCGAGCGTATGTGTGGTTGCGTGTGACTTTGCGCTATGTGTGCATGTGTGAGTGTATGTTAGTGTGTGTGTGTGTGTGCAAAGGAAAGTACAGGGTCTCCTACTGTCGGTTGAAGCCGACTGTAGCTTTCCGAGTTTTTACTTGTTAAAATTGGTATACTCTCAACTAAAGATATGCATTAACATAAATGCTCTATTTTTTTGCACTGGCCTGTATTTTCCTGCTCTGCTTTGGCTGTGGACCATGGTACCAAGGCATATATATACATATACATACATACATTGCTTCCTGAGTCTGGACAAAAGAAAACACAAAAAAAAAAAAATGTGGTCAAACAGATCAGCATAATTTCATTTGCATATCAACAAAATTATTTTGTTTACGTTTTTGTATGCCGTAAACAAGCTTTATAAATGTTTGTGTGTATCTGTGTACATATGTGTATACATACATACTTATGCAAACGAGAAGATTCCTGGAGTTTACTTTTTATCGAGCTCTTTGGGTTTTGTGTTGAAAGTGTGTCATCTACACCTCAACCCCCGCATACACACACCCCCAACTATTCAGGCAAATGTAACAGTCCTAAAGTAGTTGCCGTTGTTGAAGTTGTTTTACTTTACATAAACATATACTATGTACACACATATATCTTATTACAGTGCAATATATATTGTGTAAGTATACGCGCTGAGAAGTGTGTTTCACTCTGTAGTGTTTTTTTAAAGATTAAAAGGGTGCACATTTTGAGGCAGTTTATACTCTATATATATCGTTCAATTTTACAAATTAACTATTAAAATACAAGATGTCTTCAGCGAGTTTATAATATAATATTAATTAATTCCGCCCATACAGATACATCGCCTATCTGATAAGCCCGTTTCTTGGGTGCGTTTGCGGGATGGACATATAATTAGCGTCGATGAGACCACGTTCATAGCGGACGAACGTTTTCAGTCGATCTTCCAGGAAGATCGCGACTACACCTGGTCACTGCAGATCAAGTATGTGACAGTCTCGGATGCTGGCTGGTATGAGTGTCAAATGGCCACAGAGCCCAAATTAAGTGCCAAGGTGCAACTGGAGGTTATCAGTGAGTACTTTGTTTTAATCATTTGCAATTCGGTGTTTCATCCCATCTCTATTGACAGCACCCAAGACTGAATTAATTGGCGATCAGAGCCGATTTGTCAAGGCAGGCAGCAAGGTAGCGCTACATTGTATTGTCCGTGGTACTTTGGATCCGCCCAAATACATCATCTGGTTCCGAGGTCAGAAGAAAATCAGTGAGAGCGATGAACGCACCGGCTGGTATACGCAGTTGGACCGTAACATCTTTGGCACTGTGGGTGATAATCAAAACACGGTTAGTAAATCGGTTAAACCAATCTATAAATTTAATAAAAACCTTTTATGTGCATGCTTTCATTGAAATAAACGTAATAAACGTATTAATTACAGATCGGCTCATTAATAATACCGTTCGTGCATAAGGAGGACTCGGGCAATTATACGTGCCAGCCATCAAACAGCGTATCCGTCTCCGTTGACCTGCACGTACTCAGCGGTGAGTCACTACAGAATCCACACGAATACACAATAACCTTTGTGGCATGCGACCTGAGCGATTGCCACTGCACTGAGAGAACAAATTGGCTAAAAACTTTCCTATTGATTATTTATTTATTTAATGTTTCCAATTGATTATGAGTCAACACTAGCTCAGGTTTATGGTTAAAATTGTCTATGGGAATTCGCAATCTTTTTGAATTATTTTCACTGAAATAATCTGTGGGAATGCAGTAGAGTTTACTGAATCAAGTTGTTGTGGGAGTATTCCGGTCTAATAGCAATAATGATTTGTAAGAAGAACTTGGTATTTCAAGTGCGAAATACTTGGTTTTTCTTTTCAGTGTGTGTGTATTATTTCGTCAGCAATGCTTCATATTAATTGCAACTGTCGCCAACTCATAGTCAAGCACACATGTACACACAACTACATATAAACCTATACACATTGTCTATTGCCAACAGGTGAATACTCCGCATCGGCCATCATGTCCGCCGCAGTAGAGCGCACGGAGCGCAGCACGTATCTAGTGATGCCGCTGCTGCTGATGGTCCTTAGGCTGCCTGAACGGTTCGGAGCTCTGGAATGGCGTCGAGGGATGGCACAGGGAGTTCTGCTGACGTGACTTGTAACGTGACTCGCCTATTAAGAGGACAGCTCGGACTTCAATTATTTGTAAGCTTTGCGCAATGTGCAGTTGTATAATTTAGGTTAGAGATTAATTAAACACGTCATTGTAAATAGCACAAGGGGTGGTGCGAGGGTAGAAAGTAAAACTTTCAATAATTAAGTTAAACGTTACTCAACTAACTTGTATTAATGCGTGTGTGTGTTGTATATTAAACGAATAAATATGGTAAATATTTTAAACATGGCAAGTTTCAGTTTTCCACTAACTGAACGTATTCAATCGAGATGTTGCCATTTCAAAGTTGTAAAATTTAATTAAAAATCAGTTCAATAATTTGATTATTGTAAATCAAGTGAAACTTAAACTAAAAGCAAATTTAATAAATTTATGTGAAATTCAGATATGAGCATCTACTTATTGTACTTTAATCGGCTTTTAGTGGAATTAAGTTAAGTCGATTATTATTGGGTTTTTAAGAAGTGTGTCATATTGATACTTCCGTCAATTAAATATATTGGGCTCGATAAATAGTTATTACGACAATGGACTGCCATGAATGAAATTGCCAAGAGTCCACAACAAATAAAAAAAAGGGTCAGTATTGGGGTGGTTTGAATATGCATAAATAATGTAATATTTTATGGTATTACTTTCGGGGCCGCTAAAGTAACTTTCAAAAGCTAAAAGGAGCACAAATGAAATGACCAACACTTGCCACCATGCCCAACGGAGCAGAGAAGTAGTACATAAAAATAATAAAGAAGCAGAAGAAAGCACAGAGCAGAAACCATAAAATGACGAATTTAAGGCAGCTACAAAACGGGGCCATAAAGCCTTTAAGGTGAACAACGACTCTATTTTATTGCAGCGGAAATCACATCTCACTCAACCAAGAAAAAATCATATGCCAAAAAAAATAAGAAAAATTTGTCGCAGCCCGCAAAAAGGAAAGCCGGAGAGGAAAGAGAGTTGGGTGAAGGACTGAATGGGTAATTTCCCAAGGAAAAGTAGCGTAAGAAGCAGAAAAACAACAAGAAATACGAAACAGGCAGTAAATATTCTTCACTCAACTCCTCAAAGCTGACGACTGAGTTGACTGGCAGCCCGTTGAGAGCTGAAAAGCAAAGGCTCAGCCAAAGGAAAAAACCAAAAGAAAGTAAAGTCCAAGTCTGAGTAAGCCAGCCATTAAGATGAACCACTGAAATGCCAGAATGAGAAAATGGCCAAAGAGATCCATAAAAGTCACACTTGGACATTCAGCATAGAATTTATTGCTAATATATTGGTATTCCGGTTTTAGACGAATAATTTGCTGACAAAATTAATATGATGAATAGGACATTTTCAGCCGTAAAACAGTTCTATAGATGATATTATATCCCATTTCCAGCCTTCAGTTTAAGTATGTACATATTATCAGTTTATTCCACTGACTTGACTTTACACCGGAGCTCTTCTACCTTTTATGTTCTAATTAAAAATTTTCATAATCATATAGGCTGTGATTTAATGCGGCTGACATGTGTACTTATAAATTCTCTTTAAAACATGCTTGATACATTTCAATACATTTCAATAGATCTAATAACCAGGCATGTCTGAGATTGGAGACCTAGTTGATCGAATTTACCCAAATGGTCCCTCTAGCTATTTTAGTTTTCGATATTCAAGACATGGATTAATAGAGATTTATATTATAATTGCTATGTACATTTTACTAATTCCACTTCATCTTTCTCTTGAGTATAGCAACTCCTTCCTGCCGGGTGTACTCATAAAAAGAAATTCCTGCAGATGACAAGAGCATGAACAATTTATGCGAATGCCAAAGAAAGAAATCTCATAAAATATGATCAATTTTTCTTTATAAACACTTTGTAGCGTTTTTTAGCCTGCTTGCTGTTGTTCAATTTTATAGGGTTTTCTTTTAATATTTGTGTAGAAAAAATGTGGCAACATGGCCGTGAGTGACGGGGCAACTTGCTTGTGTCGCCTACAGCAGAAAGTTGGAAAAAAAGGAAATAATGACTTAAAAATACATAGGAAGCAGAGGCAAGTGCAAAATGACATCCTGTGCACTGACTTGTCGGTCATCGTGCACCATTTGTTCTGCTGCCTCCGAACTCTTCCCCACCTCTCCCCGCCCATTTAATTGTGTTAAGATTGGGGCTAACTCTCAGCTGTACACTATCAGGCGCATGTGTGTTGGTGTGTGTGTGTGTGTGTGTGTTTAATGTCTTTGATGTTTGCTGTGTCAGGGCAGACCCTGGCACTTGACAGAGCTCTGGTGGGTTGAGTTCTTCGTATGGCATTACTTCAGCCTTTTTCAGTCTGGGACGCCTTTTTACATATTTTGTGCTTCGAAGTTGCCTTTATTTTGCAGCACGCCTTCCGCCTTCTGCTATCCGCTATCCGTCCGCCTGTCCATCCATTATAGTATGTTCTTGTGCTTGAGGCACTTCTCTGAAAGGCATTTAAGTTGGCAAAAGTATTTTTGGTTTAACTTCTCCGCATGCAGGCGAAATGCTTCTTCCTCTTGCCTCTGTGCCTCTGTGCCTGATTGACTCCTTCTACTGTTTGTGTATAGGGGAGCCGAGGGTGGCGTGCTGTCGACCAGTCTCGACCAGAGTCGACCAGTGTGGGGGGTTTAGTTGAGTTTTGCGGTTTCACATTTCGGCAAACAGTAAATAAGCGAATGCAGGCAAAAGTCCTAAATGTCCAAAGTAAATAAATAAGCGTGCTGGCAGCTTTTTGGTCAAACAAATTTGTTGAATGTTGGCTTAAATTCCGCACAAAAAACTTTCATGTAATTGAATAACAGAATAACAAAACAAAACACAACACAAATAACTTTCAATCACAGCAAATAAATGTCGAAAGCAAATAAATTAACATTTGCTTTGACCGTAATGTAAGTAAACTAATTTGAGGCCAGCATACGCTTTAATCATTTGGTTCATTTCGATTTAATGTGATTTATTACATTTATTATTTTTCAATATTAACTCCATTAAATTTACTCCTTACAAGAGGGGAGAAGCTTTCAGAACACGAGTGCCGATGGAAGCCATTAAAAACATAACAGTAGTTGTAATTATAAATATTTATACATTTTTTTACAATCTTGAAATTTAACAAATCTAAGCTTTTGACCAAAGATTATAGTTTAATAGTAACTATATAAAAAGCTTTTAAATGACTATAAGTCCATATATATGTGCATGTGAGTATGTTCATATATGTTGCTGCTGTTATCGACTCCCAAGGCAAATCGAAGTACAGGGTCTTCTACCGTCGGTTGAATCCGACTAGCTTTCCGAGCTTTTTAGTTTTATTTCTATTCAATATTACCAATTTAGTTGGGAATTATGAATGGTGCTCTATATACATACACATGTTTACCTGTCTATAGTAGTCGGCAAAGTGGCGATTGCGAACGAAATTGGTTTTTCCTTTGTCTTTAGTTCCTTTCAATCAAGTTTCTTTTCCTTTTTTTCTTTATTAGACCCTGTACTTTAAAAAAGTACAAAAGGGTCTATTAAGATTGTGCAAGCCCGAAATGTATGTAACAGGCAGAAGGAGGCGTGGCAGACCCCATAAAGTATATATATTCTTGATCAGGACGACGAGCTGAGTCGATCTAGCCATGTCCGTCTGTCCGTCTGTCCGTCTGTCCGTCCGTATTAACACCTAGATCTCGGAAACTGTAAGAGCTAGAGACATCATATTTGGCAGTTAGATGCCCCTATAGTGCAAGCAGATCAAGTTTGTTTTAGATTTTTGATACCTCCCCCCCTCCCCCAAAAACCGCGAAAAACTGCCACACCCACAATTTTAAAGATAAAAACTTGTTTTGGCATACGATAATCTAATGATAATCTCTATCTGTGCTGTAAATTGTGGCTCAATCGGATAATAAACACCGGAGATATTCAAGATTCAATTCCCAGTACTAGGTAATGGGGGAGCAGCGCGAGCGTATGTGTGGTTCCATGCGACTTTGCGCTATGTGTGCTTGTGTGAGTGTTAGCGTGTGTGTGTGCAAAGGAAAGTACAGGGTCTCCTACTGTCGGTTGCATCCGACTGTAGCTTTCCGAGTTTTTTTCTTGTGTCGTTTCGTTACGAAGGGATGGTATAGAGTACAAGGTGGCACTTCAATATCAAAAGAGGCATGCATAATTAAGTTGCATCTCGGAGCTTCATCACTTGGATATAGCTGGCCATTTTATTCAGATTCTCAGGTTTACGTTTACTTTGACTGCGCAACTAGCTTTGACTATTGCCATTCACATGACTGCGCAGCTTGCTTAAGCCCTGGCATACATTTTGTTTGCTTATTGGCAACAAAGCAATGCTTTGGATGAAAGTAAACTTGGTTTTGTTTGTCTGTATTCTTAGACCCTGTACTTTAAAAAAGTACAAAGGGTCTATTAGGTTTGTGCAACCCAGAAATGTATGTAACAGGCAGAAGGAGGCGTGGCAGACCCCACAAAGTATATATATTTTTGATCAGGACGACAAGCTGAGTCGATATAGCCATGTCCGTCTATCCGTCGGTCCGTCCGTCCGTCCGTGAACACCTAGATCTCGTAAACTGTAAGAGCTAGAGACATCATATTTTGCAGTTAGATGCCCCTATAGTGCAAGCATATCAAGTTTGTGTTATATTTTTGATACCTCCCCCCTCCCCAAAAAATCGCGAAAAAACACCACACCCACAAAAGGTACAAATATGTGCTTTGGCATACGATAATCTTATGATAATCTTTATCTGTGCTGTGAATTGTGGCTCAATCGGATAATAAACACCGGAGATATTCAATATTCAATTCCCTGTACTAGGTAATGGGGGAGCAGCGCGAGCGTATGTGTGGTTGCGTGTGACTTTGCGCTATGTGTGCAGTTGTGAGTGGCTGTTAGCGTGTGTGTGTGTGCAAAGGAAAGTACAGGGTCTCCTACTGTCGGTTTAATCCGACTGTAGCTTTCCGAGTTTTTATGTATTGAAATTTACAAAAAATTAAAATATTGATTTCTTTTGACATTTCAATCAGTGCATTATAATAAGTTTTTTAAAGGAGTCAAGGTATAAGTAAGTTTTAAATTATGTTCAAGTATGCTTTAAATTACACTTTTACATGTTGTTTGTAGATAAACATTTAAGGGACTGACTTACTAAGAAGTCTGTAGTAGAACGTGATGATCGACTATAATACGCAAATAAGATATGATATCGAATTGCTTGCAGCCAAAGTGTTTAAATTTGAAGAAGATAAATTACATGCTGAGGCAGTGTGGCACCCAGAGAATCCCATTCGTTTGGTATTAGCATCATCAGGCTGGCGACAGCTACAAATGCAGCATTAAAGCCAGGCCAAGAGGCTTTAAACAATTTGCCCATTCGCCAGCTATGTACATCAGCTACGCCATATTGCGTACTCCGACTCGCTAATCCCCAATCCCTGCTCCATACGTAATGGCAGAATGCACTAGATAAGTTGTGTGTGTACTGTTGGTTGTGCTGGGCTCTAAGCGTAAATGCAAATCATTATCAAGAACATTTGCATTCCGTGTGCCAAGGAGTGGAGTGGAGTGTCGAAGCGAAATGAGGCAGTGGGACCGCAATCCACACACCACAGAGTATCAGCTAGAGCCCAAATGGCCTATTGGTGCTATCTATGGTGTTTACGAGAGTCGCTCTCCAGCAGAAAGGGAATAGGGGGATATGGGGGGAGTGGAATTTGTCTGACGTCGGACACGGTTTTGCATTGTTATGCGCTTGACTATTAGCGCTGATGAATTCGCATTCCCCGTTATAAATACATATTTAAAATTTGCATTTTGGCTGCCAATGCGAAATGTGCAATCGGAAATCCAATTTTGTGGGCAGTGAGTGTTTGCATCGAAATGGGGCGCTGCTACGGCATGAATGACTCATTGCATTAGGCAACAAATTCATATGATGATGGCGTTGCTTAGTATTTATATTTACATAGGCCAAGCTGTTATGCACGACCAAAACAAAGGGCAATAATAACAGTCAACAATCAGAAGACCAACTTACAAGATGCCACAAATAAGGCAGAGCCAAAGAAGTGAGAAACTGCGGGCTGTAGCCAAAAGTTATGCGCGAACTATGAACAAATGTTGAAGTGTACATTATTCTTAACTTTTGGCCGTTCGATAAGCCTACACAAAATTATGACGATAACAACAGCCATGATGATAATGATGAAGATGATGTTCCCTATGATGTTGGCCAACACTGATAACAACTTTTCTGGGAACAAAAGGCATAAATTCCTTTAAAAAGAAGCCGAAAAGAGCAGAGCACTCACTTCAAGATTTTCTTCTTTTCTTAATTTAGGACGGCAAATGAAGAGACTTTGCCTCTTAATTTGAGACTAACGTTGTTTTAAGCACAGTTTATAGTATCAGCCCCGTCTGTCGGTTAGTCTGTCTGGTTTTTATGCATTGTTTTTATTTGGTTATAAACTTTGCAGGACTTTGCAGCTTCTAATTAAACCAATGGCCGGACAAATTTTAATTAGCAACTTTCGACACAACAAACAAGCTAAACGATAACAATAAAAGTCTACAACATTTGCGGCAGCGTGTTTATTCACAAAATTTCGTATTTATTGACAGCCGACAACCGACAATTGTTTTAATTTCAGGACACTCATAAAAAACGCATTTGCCCCATGCAATTAAAAAGCCAAAAAGCCAATAAGGTGTGCGTGCCTTAACGAACCTGAACTTGCCCTGCACATTTTTATGTATCGTCATATTTATGTCTAAGCATAAACCCTCAATTTCCTTGGCCTGTTCCAGAAGTGTGTCAGCCGCCAGACAAGCTGTTCTTTCGCGCCCTTCGAAAAGTTCTTTGGATTGTATAAGACATATACCCTATTGATATGCTGTGTGGCTATGATAGGAACAGTATTAAAGACATTATTCAATTAAAATTATTTAATATTTATGTAAGCATTACTTTAATAAAATTTCTCAATTGTTATAATATTTGAACTAAAACGTTAATTTCATGAATCTGATAACCGATAAACCGATATGCACTAGTTGGTTCTCTCTCCGCACATGAGAATAAAAGTGAATAAAATAGTTGTATTAAATTTAAAGCTCTAATTATAAGATACATTTTTTCTTCCCCTTGCGATCGGTTAGTAATGTAGTTATGAAAATCATCTTTAGCCTTTTGTACATAAAATTGTTGTATATTATTTAACAAGTTAAAGTTCATTACATAATGAATATCTTATAGTCAACCCGTCGAGCGTAACATTTTATTTGGAACTGTATAGCCAATTGCCGACAATTTTATTACCATCTTAAACAAATCTACTCGTTGTTTACGAAAGAAAAACCCCTTGAAAGCCCATTTGTAGCAACTGCTGATGCAAGTGAAATATTATTTTATAACACATAAAACAAGGATTTATCCACTGTTTATCGGTGAGATAAAAATGGCAAAAGGGTGCGCGAGTTAAGCGAATTTATGGACTTGCGAGTAATGCCAAATTTTGTCAGATAAAGTAGCTTATAGTATATGAATATTACGGCAAGGAATACTCAAGTACTCAAGAAATACTCAATTTGAGCGTTGAAAACTAATAGGGAAAAAAGGTCGATGGACCAAATCAGATCAAGTCAATTAATCAATCCGTTTTGTTAATTTGCTCAGACAATTGAATTTACTGCTGTTCTTGATGCTCTTATTGCGTCTTGTAAACTTAAAGGCGCAGCTGGCAGCAATATAAAGAAGGAGCGAAAGACAGAAGGGGAGCAATGGAGTGAGTGCCGAATTCAAGAGCTTGTTCCTGATGGGAGTTCTGACAAATAAATGGCCATAATAAAATGATAATAGTATTGGCATCAATCGAATATTGATTTGATGGCAACAACTAAAGCACAAAAAATATAGACTCTCGCACACAAGAAAATGAAGGCAGAGACAGCAATAAAAGATAAATGCAATATATATATATATGTATATACATTTTCCGTTAGGCAAAACCAAGTCGATTCGTGAACAAAGTTGAATCCTGGTGCGGCTCACTACCCTCTAAAGACGTGCAAAAGGGTATCAGGGGGACGGCACAAAACGCAGTGCCAGCAATTTTCCAATTTAAGCAATTTGTGTCGGGAACAAGGCACAACAGCAACAGCAACAGCGGCAGCAACAACAACAGCAAAAAAAGACGGATACATCCCAGGGACTCGGACAGTTGAAGATGGCGTCGATAAGTTCGATATGAAACTGACTCAAACAGGCACTATAAATACAACCAAAATACGAGGCACTAAATATCCCCAATTGGGGTCCATACGCATACTAAAGCTACATGTGCTCTAAAATTTTAATTCAGGTCGGTGAAGGGCATTAATGAAATAAGATATGGGTTACATAAGGGTCGAGGCTTAATTGAAATTTAATGTTGGTTAAACTAACTAAAAATTGGCGGAAGAAGAAATTTAAAACACTTAACACAGTCAAAATTTTGGCTTATTGAGAAATTTATGTAATAATTCAATGAAAAACAAAATGAATGAATAAACAATTAATGTACTATATGTATTACATACTATTTTGGCTATAGATTTCTGCTGCCATTTTAATGCGAGTTCTTAGTAAAATCAGTAAATATTCGTATATGTATATTTAGTTGAAAATAACTGACGTTGTACTTTAAAATTCTATTTCGATTATTCATAATTGTAGTTATTGCAAAGTTCAGCTGGCAATCTGCTTGAAATGTATCATTTATCAATATCAATGAGCATCATTTCACTCCTACTGGGCCTTGTTAGTCTAGCTACCCAATCGCAGGGAGGGTACAACAATCGTCCTTAGCAAATCAAATGGATGTTACTCGCTCTGACAGCTTGTTTACATCAACATCTCGAAAAAGTCAGCCATGGAGTTTGGAGACGGCGCTGGCTTTGGTTGGGGCACTTGTCTGTTAGGCAGTAGAGGATAGGACAGCAACCATAGGAAAAGTTGCCAATGCCCAGGAATTTCGTACCGATAAACACTCATCCCTCGAAATGCCACCCAATTCAAAATCTTGCCTATATATTTTTTTTTCCTTTCGGAAAGTAGTTAGCAGGCAAATGGCTTTTGCGATATTTGTTGTTGCCACATAAAGTAGAGGAAGTGAAAGAAATTTGCCACGGTCGAACCTTAAGTGAAAGGCTAAATGGAGCCGCAGTTAATCGCTTGGTTAAAGCCATGTGAATGCTGGACACGTGTTGAGAGCCCATACATTTATGCATAACTATCGCTGTTAAGCCATCTCCTTCAAATATTCAGTATTCTAAACCTCGCGTTTAATAATTTAAAAGAGAAATCCGCAGAGTGCATGCAACAAAGAATGCTTAATAATTTACTCTACGTGGTCCAAACATATTGTGGAATTTTTCCAGAAAATTCGAAACGAATATGACTTTTCAGACAGCCATTACCAAAAAAAAAAAAAAAAATAGAAGAGGATTGAATCAAATAAACTGCAAAATGTGAAAAGCAAGAAAAATGTGTTATAAATAAACGGATCAGCTAGAGTGCATCGAAACTGAAGGCTACAGTCGCTTGGAACCGTCAATGTGGGACCATGTTCATACGGAAATATGTACAATATGTACTAGGTCTGTAGTCTTTAGTCTTTAATCTTAACCTCTAGCTTTTACTATTTCAAATTATTTGAATAGAACTCCTTTGTGACTATGACGTCCACCTGTTGCAAACATAACAGACCCTTTTAAACACTCTAGGTACAGCATAAAAGGAATTCAAATAATAATATATTAGTAGAAGAACGACTCATTCAAGCCGCAAATAAATTGTAGGAAAATCATTTGTTTGTATTTTCGTGGAAAATGTAAATGCAGACAGTGATCGAATTTACTTTTCCAACTTTTCTCCCGCTGGCGTACAACAACAACATAATCTGTAATAATGTCGATAACAAAGTCATAACCACACACAACAAATGGGGAGACACCGTACCGTACCTTGTACCGCACCTAACGCAATGTGTTGTAGGGCAACACACAGTGCTGCTTTTTGTTTTTCCATCTCAAGGGGAGTAAATTCCAGCCGGATACGGATGTGGCGCCTATAGATTCCTCCATTGTGGGGCTCAAAGAGCCAATAACGTCGCGCATTTCGTTGCTGATGTCTCGTGTTGGATCCTGTATGTTGATGCTGACTCTGACGCTGACGCTGATGGTGACAACCACTGACATGCCTCACACATATACACACACTCTTGCAAATACACACACACACACACACACACACACATTACACACACAGTCACTGTGACATACACGTGAAAACGGAGCTGTCGCCGTCGGCAAACTTAACCAAAAATTGGGTTCATGGCACTGCGTCCAGTTCAGTCCTATGCCAACCAACACTTGTGTCCCTTAGTCGTAGCTGGGAAGCCAAAAACAAATTTGGCACAGTGTCACACGTTATTGGTTTTGTGTCGTTTATAGTATATCGATTTAACTGCCCTACCCGGGGAGACCCGCTGTGCCAGTGCGGCCTGCGGCTGCTTGGTTTTTTCTTTCCTGTTTTGGTTTTTATACCCTGCACATCGTAAAAATGTATTAAAAGGTATAACTGTATGCAAATGCATGTACACTGAAAATAATCTTAAGCCATACGCACTTAAAGTGTCCCACTGCGAAGTCAGAGTTCAATCTGGATTTTATAGGACGACAAAGTTTTATAATGAAGTAAATACAACATGAGTTGGTTTTCATTTAGAACAAGCTGTGACAATAGTATTGTATTTTAAACATTATTCAATTTACATAAATATACAATTCCATAGACTTCAGTATGTTGGAGATGAACAATCATTTCCTAATGATTCGCCGAGGGCATCGCACTTGTTAAATTACTTACTAGATATGTTGCTCTCTGGAACACCGCTGTGGGCAAATATCTGAGCATCAGTTGTCACATTAAGAAAATGTTGAACAACTTTCGTAATAATTAAATAACGATTTATTATCTTTAATATTTAATTACTAATATAGTTACACAGGCTTATTGCATATGACTTGCTCAAAACAAACGATGACTAAAAGTATCATATCAAAAAGTAATCGTTATCGATTGTCCACTCACAACTTCACAACTTCACAACTTTCATAACAATTGCAGTGAAAACAAAAAACTGGAAATAGCAATCTAGTATTGTAGGGGGATTCAGTTCAAACAAAGTTATTTAGGCAAATTCGATTTAAAATTCAATTTTATTTTAATTTAATTTCGACCAATTCCAACTGTTTTGTGTGTCTTTAATGCAGGCAACGCACCGATTGTGACTATGTGAAATGCAAATGCTCTTCATGTGAGGACATAAAATAGGGTTAAATACGAGATGCAACTAACACATTTAATCAAACTTGCAAATTACGAATTAAATTCAAATTTGTATGTCCATAGATACTGAACATATTGAATGTTACATATGTACAGAAGTACATATGGACGAATAAAAAAAGTAGAAACTGCTTGACACAGAGTTTAAGAGTGTAAAGAATAATTTTAAAGGGTATATTTGATTCGGCCAAAGACTAACTGTATGCGAGTACTCTGATTAAATTTTTAAAAATTTTTGTTAGAGCCTGCAACTCGTTGATTTCGCCTTGTTGTTGGTTGCTTGTGGCAGGAAATTGTTGTTTGCAAACATTAAATTTTTTAATAGGTTTTCAGTTTTTTATTTTATTTTTAAAATACATATTGTTTATATATTTTTTAGGTGCGACTACCGAAGCAAAAAGCTAGCAAAATGCACCAAGAGAATGATAAAATTCGTTGCAGTTTAAGGAAAACCTTGTACAGATTTGGTTTGCAATTTCACTTTCGTTTAATATTCAGTAATATTTGTACCCTTTTTTTTAATGCAATTTACATCCTTTTATTGCTTTACACATATTTGGTGTTGTTGCCATTTGACAGGCAATAAAATGCTCATTGAATAATTTAATCGATTTTGCAACGATTTGAGCGCCATAAATTATATTATGAAGCATCTAAATGGCTGAGCCAATCATGAATCAAAATATGCTCAATTTATTTAATACAAATCGATTTACATTCATAAATCTTATTAATAATAAATAATTAAATGATTCATTGCTTTGAGCTTAAATTCATTGCACAGTGGCATAAGGTTGAAAATCAAATTTGTTCATAATTTGAAATTCTAACTTTAATAATATAAATATATATTTTAAATTTGCAAAGTCCAAACCAATAATTTGTATTTAATTCTTTGTGAAAATACTTATTCGAATAATGTATTATTCTTTACTAAAATCGAGTAAAATATTAATAAATCTATGAATTGATTAAATACGCAATATGCAAAGAATTAAGTGCAGTTACTTAACAGACTTAGATCAAAATATAGTATTACCTAAATTAGATTCAATTAATATCTATTTAGCCTATATTCTGAGTGTCAACTCAAGTTGGCCTTATTTACCAAAGCGAAATTGATTTCAATAGGCTGCTGAAAAATAAAGCAATTGCAGAGACAACAGAATCAGGCATCATTATTAAGATTCAATTGTTCCATTTGATGATTCCGAAAACAAGAGAATTGTCCGATTGGGGGTATGGAAGGGGGTATATGACTGTTACAGATATCTGCAGTTGTTGTCCGAAAAACTTTGCAGCAGTTTCTGTTCTAATTAGCGCTTCTAAGATATTCAACACTCTACATAATTAAATGGGATTTTAAGCGATGCAGCATGTCGCCTTTTTGCAGAAGGGACTTTAATTACTACCGATGCTGGTGCTAGTGCATCTGCCTGGTGTTGCACTCAGCCAAAGGGTTCTTGGTAACTTCATTGCGACAACTCAAGCAACAACAACAACAACAACAACACCGCCAGTGCCAACAATGAAAATGTTGGCCAACTTTTTGGTAAACGGCAAAACTTGCTTGGGCACAAATTAATCATAACTTTGGAGGCGGCTGCTGTTGCATTCAGCTGCTGGCGAATTGGAAATGCAATGCGAGTGCTCAAGTGCCACACCCTCTTCCCTCCCACTCCTTGAGCGGCCATTAAATGTGTGTTAGATTTTGGTTTGCCTTCAGAGTGCAGACATGTTGCAGCATGTCTCTCCATTTGCATGCAGTTTTATGAGTCGTCCCTCTGACTAATAAATCTCAGCAGTTGCTCATCATTTATTAAAATGGCCAAAGTTTCAACTGCTGCACCTGCGCAGTGGCAATCAAAGAGGCCAACTTTTTTACTTATGCGCCAGTGCATCATTATCTTGACTAATATTGCCATGGGCTGTAATAACTCCAATGAAATGAACTTATTTCATTATATATTTCGAATTAAATTTTTTTATACTGTTTGCTAATTAATCAGTATTTGATTTGTACGCGCGGTAATTTGAATTTCAACTGCTTACATAAACACTGCTTGCTTGGGTGGAGTACACCGTCTGTTAACTGCTTGAATCACTGCTTGCAGAAGTTATGTACCATTCGAAAATTCAAAATTGCGCCTAAAACGAATATTAAAGCGCCAATTTTGGCGCAAAAACGCCAAGTGTGGCAACCATAACAGTTAGCTCATTGATACAGTGTGGTAGCAAACAGCTTTTTATCGCCCATAGAAGCAGTGCACAGCTTGCTCGCGTACGTTACATTTAAAAATAGAAATCAAAGAAGATAGAAGTATTTATTTCTGTTGTGATAATTATTTTCATTTTATTTGTTTTGTTTTTTCATTCGTATTCATTTGTTGAAAATGGCGCGTGTTGAGAAACGCAAAGAATTGTTATCACTATATTGCGTAAAGTTCATAAATAAATACAGAATTTCAATAAATATTATAAATAGTAGCTAAAACCTAGTTGAAAGTAATTAATTTAATTTACTTTGAGTCTAGTCATGAGCACTAAAGGCAGGCAATGATTTCGCACTCGAGCTGAACGAACAAACTCTAGACCTCATTGCATTCCAGATACAGTTGGCGACAATCGAAGCCGGAGCGCCCCCGGCGACCAGCGTCATAAAGGTTCTCAAAGTTCGAACTGCTGCTGCGTCCCAGCACATAGCTAGTGGCATAGCTGCAGAAAAGATTAGAGATTCACATAGTAAATAATTGGTAGAGTAGATACTTATGTAATTGTCTGTCTACTTACGATCCCAGCTGGCAGAAGATGCTGCTGCCGCCAATTTCACGCACACAGTCCGTGTTGGCATCGCACATGTAACGCTGCATACACTTGTCTTCAGAGTTGCGATAGGTGCGCACGTAGCCCTTGAATAGTGTAAGACCAGCCACGGCGGCATCGCTGACCGAGTCACGTTTGCCCAGGGAGCGTGCGGTGAGGGAACGATGCGAGAAGGAGGTCTTCAGGGCGTCCAGCAGATTCATCACGATCTGTATGAACTGTGAATGGGGAGCGTCGAAAGTTGGTAGAGTCGATGGGCGTGGCAGGGGGCATGGCATGAGCCATGGCATGGGGAAGCATTAGTCAATTAGTTTTGCATTATTTGTGCCAATATTTATAGCTAGTAATTGTATATATGTATGTAAGTGTGTGTGTATGGAAACAGCGGTGTGTCTGAGTGTGTGTGTAATTGTTTGTGTGATTGAGCGAAACGCATTTACAACGCTTACACTATGCAACAAAAGATGGGCCATTCGAATTATTATGGTTATTATACAAACTAAATTATTCAATTAAGCTTCAACTTTGTTGCATAGTGTCAATCTGAGATGTTTGGCTGTGTGGTGTACGGTGTACGGTGTGGAATGCAATAATAGTTTTTACCTCGCCAGCTTGCTTGGCCATCGAGTTGACTTGATCTGGATCTCGGGTGCCCAACACGGACGATAGCACAGCCGCCAAGATACCCTGTGCAAATTGTTTTGTTTGGATTTTTTGTTTTTTGTTTTGTTTTTTTTTTTTCGTTTTTTTTTTTTTGAACAAGGAATGTCAGTAGGAAAAGCCAAAACAATAGAAGAAAAAGAAACAAAAGACCAGACACCAAATGATTATACAAAATTACTAAAAAGCGGCCATAACACAACTCAAAATAAAATGGCACAAAAGCAGTAAAATGATAGATATTACAAATAGAATTAAGTCCAAGTTACCTGCATGGGCGAGCCACCATTGTCCACCTTGTCGATGCCATCGCTGGGCGCACCGCCTCCCAGCAGCGTGTTGATAATGCGCAGACCTACGAGATATTTAATTCAATATAATTATATACTCGAGAAAATAATGAATATTATGACACTCACCCATCGATATGACATTGGCCCAAGGACTGGCGCCCAGTCCAATCGGACTGTCGACATCATCTGACTTTGTGGGCGCATTGGCGGCGCCATTGAAGAACATGGTCATTACGGTGGACAGCATGTTGGACCAGGTGAAGCCGCCGGGCCCACCCACACTCTCCTGTATCTGATTGCCCTCGATATCATCCTCAATATCATCGAGTGCCACCTTCTTCGATGCATTGGGCTTCACAGCAAACTTGCGAGCATTGCCTTCAGCGTTGTAAACTGGTGACTGGCTTATCTGACGCTGCTGCTGTCTCTGGTGGACCTCTTGCTGGGGAAAGGCGTAGGTCAGCAGCAAGCAGTTGCTGGCCACGATAGAGATCATCAGGTAAGCGTGTAATTTGCGTTGGTCCAACATGACTGTGACTCTAGCGACTCTGTGAATGGAACACAAAACAACAAAAATTAGTCTCGTCAGTCTACAGTTTTGAAAACTTATTTCCAATGCTAATACCCTGAGACAGTGCCACTTGTGGCTTGTCTAAAAATAGTACAACACTTTCACAATACAAATGTACAGATGAGTAGCATCTAGACAGGTAATGGGGTAAACCTAAACATAAGATTTGTCGAATTGGACAGTAGGAAAGGTAAGGCAGTGGAAATAATATCTCTTTACCTCTTAAAAACATGACTTAATAACTATCTTTAAATTTCTTGTAAATATATGTGTTTTTAAATTATTTGTCTATTCACTATACAGCATGCCAAAAAATAAAGAAACGAATTGTCACTCAGATAAAAATAAAAAACAAACAAAGAATCTGTCACAGGTCATATTTTATCCTTTATATGTTTTGGTGAGAGCCCTTTGTTTATAAAATTGATTAGTCTCAGGGTATAATAAGCTTCAATCGGAACATTCAAGGTTAAACCAAGAATTCTGGAAACTATACAACCTAAAATTCGTTTGTTCCACCGAATTGCCAGACCTTATAGTCTGGCTATTGGAAATTGAAGGCAAGTCAGCCAATTAAGTATACTTTTAGATGGGGTTTAATAGTTCATGAAAAAATGGGTTTACTACATCAAGCACAAAGCAAAGAGTGAGAAGCTAATATTCCCGATTCACATCATTGTTTTCTATATTTTTTATTTGGCATATAAATATGAAAGTTAGGCGTAATTAAGAAATGCAAACTTACTTCCGAAATGAGTATGAGTACCCGTAGTCATACTCACATTCACATTCACACTCACATAGAAACTAGTCTAACTGCTCGCAATTAAAGCGGCAGGCCTGTTTGGGTCAGAGTAAACCTGTTTCGGTCGGAAAGCCAAACCAAATTGGTCAAGACTGGGAAGCAACACCCCGTGAGGAGATGGCTTCATTTTCCTAAGAAAAAAAGGCAGAGAAACACATGCTAGATAGCTGTGTGTACGGAGTACTTACGGACCAGCTGGGTAATTTAGAAAGCAGTCTCAAAAATTATGGGTAGCAAAAGGTGGTAATTGCAAGTAGAGAGCTGGCTCTTCCTCAAGATTTACGAGGGAATGAGTACGGGTGCGAGTATGTGTCGATATTCGAATGGAAATTAGCAGCAGCAGCAGAAAAAGAGGCAGAAGAATCTGCAATCAGTTCACCTGGCAAACATTTGCAACAAGTGGAACGAGTTCAACTGCTGCCTGCGTCTAGCGGTTGTTTCTGGGATGTCATGCAACATATTACCGTTAAAATAATAACGCAAGAACCAGAAATACTGGCGGCGCTTCAGAATGCCAATAGATGACCATGGGGCATGGGATTGCATGGGATTGATTTCCATTTAATTGTTGTTGCTGTTGCTGCTGCTGCTGCTGCCTGAGGCAATCGCTTGATAGCGGTAAGCGAAACGGGGTTAACTGTCTCAATATCTATCGGGTTTTATACTACTAGTATGGTGGAAATGTAAATCGTTTGGCTTCATTAATCAAACATTTTCAGCTCGTTTCGTGAATGATTAGAATCTTTTGCGACACACTTGTGTATGATTTAAAATTTAAATTTGCCTCGCTTTTCAAATTATTGTCTCTATGTAAATTTAGAAAGCTGTTGGGAACGTGCAACACCACTAACCATTGACCACTGCATGGGAGCACCATTTCGCGCTCAGCTCGAGTGGAACGTGAGCGAATGATCTGTTTGAAAGTGGTTCACACGTTGGTGTCAATGCACGAATTAGCAAAGAATGCACGAGTTATATAAACAAAGGCCCCAAATCCACTTAATAGAAATGGCTAAATTGCTTTGACAGACATTTAAAGAATATACAGAAATTAAGAGTAAGATAAAAGGGAAGAATATACCTAATGGGGTGTATAAATAATATACTATATTAATAAGAGTCCATTTAGTAGGTAATAAACATGAATACGTAAACCTACTTATATAGGAGAATGTTTTTATATAAATTTTATACATTTCTAAATCAATATCAGAATTGACCGATAAGTTTTTTATTTCAATTAGTCTAATATAGTCTGCTTTCTATGGCCTATCGTTCTCAATCTAAAGTGCAGTTTCAACCCATTGTAGTGCCTTAAGATCATGTGATCATGTGATATAACACGCTTAAGATATTCACCTTGGCGTTTTGCTATGCTAATAGTGCAATTTTACGGCTCAGCAGATTTGCGTGATATTTGAAATTAATTAAGATCTTATTGGGATAGTAGGTAAGCATGAATTAACGCCGTTTTTTTTTTCTTTTCTGCACGCAACTTTTACTTTCACGACGAGCTGAAATGCATAAACAACTGGCGATTAAACTAAGATCGTTATAAGCTGTAATAAAGTAACCACAATAACAGTAACAACAGCAACAATGAGTATATGTATAATAATAACGACTACAATAATACAAATTACTTTTCTTATATTAAACGAAATTAGAAAGTGTAGAAAAAATAATGCTACACATGTGAATGATTGAATGAAGCAGCAGTAATGGTAAGGGACCTGTGGAAAGGGAGAAGGGAATGTGTGAAGTTCTGTTGCGGCAAGTGCGAAAGAAAAATATCACCGCAATTTATGGATATTGTGCGCATTTCATTTTATGCACCACTTTGAGTTGCATTAACTTGATTTTTTCGACTTACTTTTCTCATTTCGTTTCGTGCGCACCTTGCCACGCCCACGCAGAAAGTCAAAAGACAAGGGAGGCGGATGGAGAGTTCGTGATTTGCGGTTTGTTTGGGGTTTACTACTGGGAGCAGTGAGTGGAAGTGCAAGTGAGAGTAGCGGTGAGTCCCTCTGTGTGTGTTGTGTCTGAGTCGTGATTCATTCTTTGCCAAGAGAGTTAGATTACTTTTGTTGTTGCTCATTTTCGTTTAGTCTGGAGCGTAATAACAACAACAGCAGCAACGACAACTTTGCCCAGTCATCGACTGGTTTTACGGCAAGAGAAACTCGAAAATATCGTTTGCGGCGTTTCACTTTCTTTTTTGCCAAGAATTCGAGTACCTTCGGGTTGATTGACCACTAAATATGGGAAGGCGGCATAATTAAAGCCAAAAGCATTACAACCTAGCGTATCTTTTACAGATTATAGTTTACCGTTAGCAGTGAACATGATTTCAAGTTGCATTGATAAATGCTATGGCAAGTCAATCTTATATTCGTTTTACTTAATTCAGCTGTTTGAAACTTAGTTTTCTAGTTTGTTTACACTTGAAGTTGGCTGCGCTTGCCTATCGTACTCAAAATGGTTAAAATCGATAGCAATATCAATGCTTACATTTATCGTTCTTATCGATAATTGCACTGTGCAGAGTTCAAGCTATTCCCGGATTTGCATAAATTGAAAAAAGTGTGTATCATCATTAAACTGCCCTCGTTGTTGGTCGCTGAACTTTCCAGCTAGTTCCAGTTAGTATCGAGTCACTCACGCACCTGCCTAACGGTACACTGTGCTGCATTTCAATGTGGTATGGAAAATGGGGCATTTTTATTGGCTATTTGGTAACAATTGATACACAACGACAGCTTTCTATTCAAAACGCATCCAACGGATATGACGCAATCACAGGTAAGCTGCACCACAATCAAATCAGCATTTCACAGTTCGGTGTATAGGAAAGAAAGGTTGCATATCTCATGCAGAAGTTTCTCAAGCTTAAGATTTCGAAATTTACTATTATTACCTGACCCCAATGGAACATTCATTCATTGCCAAGACGCACGAAAGCAGATCTAGTTTGAAATCCAGCTCAGTTTTGTATCTGTTAGAGCCTTTTTATTTTTATGCATCGCATGGCCAAATTGCAGCTGTCACAGTTTGTTTGACAGTGACAAGAGACAACGCGAACTGAATGCTAACAAAATGTGTAACAAATTGTAAAAGTTTCAGGCGTGCATAAAATTAGCAAGGCTTGAAACGAACACACATATGAGAAAGACTACTTACTTTGAAATGAAGAGACATATTTAAAGAAGCTATTTAAGCTAATGTTCTGAATAATTGCAAATATTCTCTATGACATTGTGTTTGGATTATTTCATTGAAATCATCTAATGAACGATTATTTCAGCTAAGAACACACATACAAATATCTGACAACAATTCTAGAGATTTTTATATAACTTAATTGTAGCCAATAGGAATAATGAAGACTGATCGAAATATATGATTATTTTGATAGGTAAATTCCCTTGTGTTTATTTTTAAAATACTGAATGTATTATTGGAAGTAGTATCACTTCGTGCCCACCGCTGACAATTTTACAAGGTCCCAAATGTATGTAACTCCATTTCTATAATTATGAAACTTAACTCAATATAATTTTTAAGCACGAATTATTCTTTGCCCGAGTTTTTAAGATCAGCTTAAACTAATATTAAATTATTTAGCGCCAACGAAATTTATTGAACACGCTAAAAAACTTTCACCTCCAACACGACGACGGACAGCCACAGCAACAACTGTAGCAACAACACACCATGTTGACAGCATAGAGCCGCAAAATGCCAAAGAAACCAACAAGCAACCACCACAAACAAAAATAAAAATAACGAAAACCACATAAATGAAAGTTACAAAAACAAAAACAACGACAAAAAAACTTGCTTTAAGGTAGAAGCGCTATGAAATTGAAGTCAAAGTCATGGAATTTGTAAGACAAATTGAGCAAAGCAATGCGGTTAGAAAATGGGTTAAGGAAGAGAAATACAGACAGACAGACAGAAAGACAGAGCGACAGGCAGACGGACAGCCTGACAGAGTAAAGTAAATAAACAAACAGAGCAGCAACTTTGTGTTTTTGTGGGCAATTAATAATGAATAAACAAATCATTGAATTCTGTATAGAAATCAAATAAATGTTCAACCACAACACAACAGCACAAGAGCCGAAGCAGAGGCAAAGGCTAAGGCAAAGGCAGTCAAAGCCAAAGAAAGGGCAGGCGTTAATTGGGCAACCACACTCAACACTTGGGCCCAAAAGCTCGACACTCTGCAGCATATTCATACTCAAGTAACTACATACAAACATACATAGTCAGATTCATATAAGAGAATCAAGGCCACATATAGGTAGATAGCTCCTACCAGGCGTGTTGAAAACGAAATTCTTTTGGCCAACTGACAGGAAATTGGGTCAGTTACCATGCAACCAGTTAGCTCTTACCGTTCATTGCTAGGGGCTTGGTTCAATGCACATTTCCATATAGCAACCAATCCCCAGCCAGTTATGTACACTCCGCCAAGTTCTGTGAGGCTCTTTTAGCCACTCTATTGACGTCTTTCGACTTGACTCTGGCTATACTACGCGTGTGTCTGTCCGTTAATCGCTGTGCATGTGTGTGGCTTGTATTTTTTTGTTTACTCTTTTCTTTTTTAATGCAAAGCTGTTAACTTGGTTAACAGAAATTCTTTTGGTGGCGTTTATTATTATTATTTATTTTTTAGTATTCTTTTTCTTTCAATGTGAGCTGCCAATTCTGTTATTTTCCTCTTGGTCTGACCCAAATTGCTGCTTTTAATAAAGCTCTGTAAATAATTGAAAACTTTCCAATTTCAGTTGCAATTTCAAAGTATTTTCAATTGCTCTCAATTGAAGCTGAATATTTGCAAATTTTTGTTAGCTTCATATGCAAATTAATTTGATAATTTGCCAATATGAACAATGTACCGCAATCTCATTAACATAATTATTAATGCTTGCAGGTCACAGGCTCAGTTGACTACCAGATATTTATCATAGCAGTTCACTTGGCTTTAATTCATGATTTCATTTTATGATCAGATACTAATTTGACCTACAGGGCCACAGTTATGCAATTCAGTTTGTCACATATCGAGTACATATGCTATGCTGCTGAATAGTATATTAGATTATATTATACATATGTATTGATTTGAACTAAAAGTCGGCCTTAAATGAGTTCTTAAATTTAAATAATGAAATAATGAATACATATGTACATATGAACTATATACTATCTGAATGATTTTTGAATAGAATACAGAAGGGGTTACTAAGCGACTATTTACTAAGTTTGTAACTAGATTAAATTAAAGTGTAGTTTCATTTGGATTTAATATATTATATATTTAATATGGACTTTTGGATTTTCAACCATATTGAAATTAATTTTAATATTTAACTGTTTTGTATTCAACTTAAAAATACTTAAAAATTTCATCTCATCATTTTAATTAATTTACAGTTTAATTCACATAAACTCACCTCAAGTGTGCAGCTGCTGTTCGAAAATGTTCAGTTATGCCTGATTATATATTATTATTATATGCACAATTATCACTTGTAGATGTTGCACTTGCACTGAATTGGAATTTGCCACGCGATTGTCAAAAGCACAAGACACCTGTTACGGACCACTCGAATACTCTCCTCTTTCTTCACAATAAACTTTCGTTCGCTTCGTTTATGCCAGATGCTTCAAGTCGTTTTAGAAATTTCTCTACGCGAGGTCTTGTTGCTACTGCTCTAAGCCGCTGTCGACGTCTGAAACGGCGATCGCCTTGAACTTGCCTTTATATAGTCTGACCCAATTTGGCCTAGGCGAAGAACTGCACCAACAAGCGGACTGCGACTGCGCACAAGTCTTGTGCTTTGTTCGACGTGCGACGCGCAACATGTTCGACCAACTCGAGAGAGACGCACACTAGAGATGGGCACGGGCCGGGCCGGGCCTGGGGCCCCACGGGCCTCGGTCGAAAAATTCGGGCCGCGGGCCTAAAATTAAAAAACGGGCTTTAAGCGTGCGGGCCCGGGCCTACGAACTAAAGCCCGCCAAGCCCGATAGGCCCGTAAAGCCCGACAGGCCCGTGAAGCCCGACAGGCCCGGTAGGCCTGAAACCACAAAATAAATTAAATTTTTTTTCGGAAAGACACTTCTTTCATTATATTATGGATGATAATTTTTAGTAAATATTTTTCGATAAATGTAAAGTAGCAACAAAAATTGGTGTTATAGCCGGCTCGAGGTCAAGATTTTTACATTACTCCACGTCCTTTGGTGCAGACGTGTCAACAAATTCGCCCTGAAGACGGTTGCCGTGGAGCAGCCAAAATATATTGGAGGAAAAGAAGACACAATTTTTGTTTTTTAATTTCTAAAAAATCTTGACCTCGAGCTGGCTATAACACCAATTTTAACATTAGAAAGGTCGCCAACTTCATAACTAAGTAAAGTAGCACCTTGACAAATTTATCGGTCAATTTATACCTATAGGAAGTAGCAACTTGCAAACTTTAAAATGTTTTGTATGCCTCTCAGCTCTGGAACAAGCGAGAGCCAGATTGAAAGTCAGAACCTAGATATGTTAATATTTTTGCACAAAAACATGTACTTATTATTATAAGATTATATATAAATTATATATAAAAAAAATGTGAAAAATGAATTGATGTCACATATTTAATATTTTCTTTGGGAATCATATATGTATGTCGGGCCGGGCCGGGCCGGGCCTTTTTGATAAAATTCCGTGCCGGGCCGGGCCGGGCCTTAAAACTGTGGTGCGGGCTTAGGACGTGCCGGGCCTTAAAATTGAGGCCCGTGCCCATCTCTAACGCACACACCCGCAGTCCGCTGGCTCGTCTGCAAAGTGGTAATCGCTTCTACCCATTAAGGTGTGTATAATACACACGTTATTTTGCTTTATTACCCATTGTTGTTGTTGTTTGTTGTTGTCACTAGTTAAGGTGCGTTCTACCGTTATCCCTACCTGCTAATCGTCGTCAAGGTTTCGTTTTCATTCGTATGCCTTTGATCACTCATCTTTTACTGGTTCTCATAAGGTTGTCAGGCTTCGGTTCTTCCTCATATCAGCGAGACAGAGAAATTACTCATTCATATTGTCTGTCTGGTTACAGACCTTGGCTGGGATAACATTAAATATTTAGTATTGCAGCAAGGGGCATCAACTGCTGCTGCTGACTGTTCTGGATAATTCCAGAAATATTTAGACCCTGTCCTTTAAAAAAGTACTTAAGTATATATATTCTTGATCAGGACGACGAGCTGAGTCGATATAGCCCTGTCTGCCTGTCCGGCTGTCCGTCCGTCTGTCTGTCTGTATGAACACCTAGATCTCTGAAACTATAAGAGCTATAGACTGTTATAGATTTTACAATTTTTTTTTTTAATTATTTCAGGGTCATTTGTTTGCCCGTAACTTCTATTTGGATGAGGTGTCGTTGCCTGAACTACCGCTTCAGGAGTACAAATTTTTCTTTAACTTTACCCAAATCAAACCAGAGATTTATTTAGGTTCCATAGTACTTTACTTCGAGGCCCGAGAAGAATATCGCAGGAGGAAAAAACCCATGCCTCATCGAACGAAATAACACCTACAAAATTAATTTATATAAATTTAAATATACTAGTATAGATATAATATTTACCGATTCTTGTTGATTTTTTTCGAAATCGACATAAGCACATAATTGTATATTGTTAATGGGCCATGTACCTGAAAAGGGCCTGGCATTTATGGCATCATAAAATGTAATTGCGGTGCAAGGGTCAGCATCTGGTGCATCCGGTCCACAGGCAACGTAATAAAATAATCATTAGAATAATTGAGTAGTTCATCCAATGATTTTGGGTATAAAAGCCCTGTGAAATAGAAAATAAAATCAGTTTGAATCAGAGACCAATTCGTTAAACTCCAAGAAGTGCTCTGCAAAAATCGGTTGCAAATATATTCAACAAAACATTAGGAGAGTACTATAATTATTAAATTAAAAATGCCGTTTGATCATATTCCCAAAGATCTTCGTGGACTTCGCGCCTGTTTGGTGTGCTCTCTCGTAAAGGTAAGCTTCGAATAATTGCTAACGTGTTATCTATATATTTCATTATGTTTGTATTTTATTTTAATTTATTTTATTTTATTTGTTTTCAGAACGTTTCCCAGTTTCAGAAGGATGGCTGCCAAAACTGTGAGGGTTTTCTACACATGAAGCACAACAAGGAAAAGGTTTATGAACACACAAGCAGCAATTTTGAAGGCTTTATTACAATGACAACACCCACCGACTCATGGGTCGCCAAATGGCAGCGAATAAGTATGTGAGAGTGTTGAATTTAATTTAAATATTACTAATTAATTTATTCATATCTCTTCTAGCTCGCTTTACGCCCGGGATCTATGCCACTTCCGTATCGGGTACACTGCCACAATCGACTCTACGAGACATGAAGAAACGTGGCATTGCCTGCAATACAAGGGACACAAGTCAGCGATAAAATTGACTTACAAAATATATATGTACATACATAGTGTGTACATATGTGTAACTGGCAACGCCCCTCGCTTTCCAGTAGACACCAACAAACGAATACTCATAATGTTCAGTCAGCTCCGCATAGGACATACTCCGCCCCTGCAACAAGCAGATATCAATCTGCCCATATACATATATCCATCAATAATCATAGCAATCTTATATAAGCACACCCACCATTATATAGCATACATAGAGTAGTAGGCCTTAGTTTTTATTACTCAAAGTATGAATATTTAGTCATTAATTTTATTGCACGCTCATTTAATAAATAAATAATAAATAAATAAGTAAATATCTATACATTTTGAATAAAATATATATGTGTATGTATCTTTTGGTCGCCCAAGACTTTTTGAGACTTTAAACGTTTGACGGAACCCGCAAAAAATAAGTTGTTCAATGCCTGCACGAATGCAAGTATTTTTTCAGACCATGTACTTTAAAAAAGTACAAAAGGTTTAGGTTTGTGCAAGTCAGAAATGTATGCAACAGGCAGAAGGAGGTGTGGCAGACCACATAAAGTATATATATTCTTGAAGTTTGTCATTTGCACAATCTTAATAGACCCTATTGTACTTTTTTAAAGTACAGGGTCTAAAAAATAAATGATAGCGTCTAAGGCCATCGAGTCAGCAGTTAAATTATAATGTTGTCTATGAACCTGATTAGAGAATTTACATTATTATAAATGGGTGAGGTGAGTAGATCCTTGTGTTTTTAGACCCTGTACTTTAAAAAAGTACAAAGGGTCTATTAGGTTTGTGCAAATGACATTTGTGTGTAACAGGCAGAAGGGGGCGTGGCTGACCCCACAAAGTATATATATTCTTGATCAGGACGACGAGCTGAGTCGATATAGCCCTGTCTGTCTGTCCGTCTGTCCGTCTGTCTGTCTGTCTGTATGAACACCTAGATCTCGCAAACTATAAGAGCTAGAGACTTAATTCTTTTTTTGTTAGGTTCGTGTATTACATAGGCAGGTCAAGTTTATTTCAAATGTTTGAAAAGTCATCCCCCTCCCCCTCAAATTCGCAAAAATATTCCCAGCATGTACAGTTTTAGAGTCACTGTTTTCCTTTTTTGCATGAATAAAGCTTTAGGTGCTTTGCATGTTTGGTGCGAGTTGCAGCCCAATCGGATAAAAAAACACCAGAGATATTTGACAAACAATTTTCTGTTCTGAGCATGTTGGTAGGGGAGGGGGAAGCCACAGTGTACGAGGCCACTAGGGCGTATGCGTGATTTTTGATTGTGAGTATGAATGTATGTATGAGTATTGGATATTGTTTGTATTTGCGAGTATATTTGTATGTATAAGTGTATGTGTGTATGTATAAGTGTATGTATATGTGTATGTGAGTAAGTTCATATATGCTGCTGCTGTTACCGACGCCCAGGGCAAACCAAAGTACAGGGTCTCCTACTGTCGGTTGCGTCTGACTGTAGCTTTGCTCCCGACTGTAGCTTTCCCTACTTTTTAACGTTGGATCAATAATTCTTACCCGCGTTTAGGGCATCTCTATATAGAGTTTCCCCTCAACAGGTAGTCGTGCGGTAAGGCTGTGTGAGCAGTTCTTAGCGGGGTGTTTTCTGTGTTATGAAAATGGGTATTGGAAGGTACTCTAATTTCAGAAAGTAAAGGAATAATTATATATGTATTTTGTTAAATATTCTTTACATACACTGCTTTTGGGGTTTAATTAATTGTATGTTAAATAGTTATAGATTAGTTTTGCATGGGTTTCGAAGAGTACTTATACATTTCGAAGACTACTTCCACACATTTTACTGATGTAATTGTCCGTATGTAGCAGTTTATTATACGCATCAGATATCAGGGAATTCGGAAACGGCAAATTCAACTCGAATACAGTGTAGAAGTGGAAAAGTATTTGAATTAAAGCGTAGCAGGTGGCCGCATCTTATTCCCTCTGCTGATTCTAGCTGTTTCCTTTGCTTTTACGAATGTTGCCTGCGTCTCAGCTCAGACCCTGGCCAGCTGCACACGTGCAAAAAAGTTAAGCCGTACGAGCAAAAGTTTAGCAGGCAGACAGAAGAGAGAACGCTGGCCAGGGCATTAGAACCCTTTCGAAATCAAATCTGTGAAATTGGCAAGAAAAAGAGAATTGAAGATATAGAGAGAAGGACCAGAGTGCTCACATGGTCGTCAGCTGCAGTTGTGAGTGTGAGTGTGTGTGTGTGTTTATATTTAGTTGTAATCGATTTGCATAGCAGGGCTTAGCAATAGTAGTTGGAATACAGCAAGATGGTGTTGGGGGATTAGCCACAACCAAATCGATGCCAACTGTAAGGCCACACACAGGAAATCAGTTATTGAGTGGTTTTGAAAAACACTTCTCCTATACATACGTATACACTTCTCCATACGTATATGTGTAGGTGTGCCCCTAGTTGTTCACTAATATTTACCTAGTGAATAAATGTGGTCGGATTTATGCTAATACCAACTACAGTCTAAGTGACCTGCTGCTAAGTAACGGTTTTTATTTTCGCTCTCTACTATTCACTAGTCTCTTATCATGCACTCTGTGTTGTATTGCTTTTTCTATCCGCTTTCCTATATGTGTTTGTCTTCAGCAGTCTTGTACCCTTCCCAAATTATTTATATATATAGTATATGCTAGGTATTTACATAAGCTAAATATGTAGAATTTAAAAATGAAGACTGAATTGATAATGTTTGCATTTAGCCATTTTCTTTGGATTAGAAGTTTATATTCCCGCAGTCCTATTCCTATTTAATGGGTGAAGGGTCTTAGAGTTATAAATTATATGTTAATTAGTTATTAAGAAGGTTAATTTTCTCCACAATCACGTCATGTTACTTAACACCCTCTGCTAATAGTCTGATATACTGACCCACATTTCGTATGAATGCGGAGTATTGGTTGGTATTTAAGAAAGGATACTGGGCTTTGGGACGGGGTTCGGATGACAAATTGAAATCATGACATTAAACTCGAAGTCACATATCACACATACACACACATACACTTAACAACGCACAAGCATAAAGAAGTCACATAGATTGTTGCATACTTTCAGGCATAAAATTTATGCATAAGCTCCCACAAGCTTTTGCGAGTGCGAGTCGATGTGTGTGTGTATGTCTTTATACAAAATCAATAAATCGTAAGCGTTCTTTTATTGCCGCCAAGTTGCGCATCGTAGCAGAGAGACCAGAAGACAAGACATGAGCCAAACCCTGCTGTCGCTTCTTTTTTTTGCTAGGTTTCTATTTACTTTATTTGATTTTGCATAAAAGATGACAACGATAAAGATGAAGACGCCAGACCAGGCTTGGCCTTGCATCGCTCTCCGAAAGAAGAGTGGGTAACTGGTGCGCTTTGTGAGACAACGCACAACCACTCGAAAATAGTAATGATGTCTTCAGGCAGGACAAGTAACAAGTGAAAGGCTCCGCTGCATTTGGAAAAGGAGTGCAGCAGAAGAGGAATAGCAAAAAACAACTCGTCTTCGTCTTTGCCCAAGATTAAATTTGTTGCTATTGACAAAACTCAACTTTCTTACAAATATTGCTTTTATTGTATGCAATAAGCAGCTTAAAAAACCAAGCGGAAATAATGCTCGGAGATAGTAAATAAATTTCACTTGCAATGACAGAGCACATCCATAAATTGCAACTGAAAGGCTAGAAAAAATTCAGACAAACCATGCTTTAAGTAGATATATAATAGATATTAGTAGTTTAATTCCAAATGTTTTTATTGCTACACGAAATCAACGGATAAAGAAAAATAAAAAATTCAAATCTTTTAAGAAGATTTAAAAATTTTGACAAAAAAGAAATGCTTGACTTGCTAGTAAGAAAGAAGCTCGGACAAGATTTTCAGCTCGGATCATGTTCTATTAGCTCCTATCTTTAACAGTATTAACACGTTGTGAACCCAACTTGTACTGCGCCATAAATTCTCCATCAGTAATTATATTAAATTACTTACATTGCTGTAGGTGTCCTCAGTTTTCCTGTAGGAGGTGCTCAACACATACCGAAATCTATGGAGAAACAAGTTGTAGCTTATTTAACCCAATTAGGCATTGCTGAGGTAATATTCCCAAAGAGGCAAAATAATTAATGGGATATTCGAGATTTGATGTGCAAATAGGTGCTATTTGCACCAGCACACATAATTGCATTCAACTGCTTAAATGCTCATGCATTTCATCAAACCTAGCACATTTGACTAATTTCTGGTTTCAGGTCATTTCCGTTTCCCTTTTGCACTTGGCAAGGTAATCATATTGGTATGGTTATTGACTCCCATATTGACCCACTAACCACACCCATAAAATGAAAATGCAAATTATGGAACTTAACAGCGCTTGGAATACTGCATATCAATCCACATGCATTTGTGTCTCTTGAAGTGGTATATAGGCCGATTTATGCATGAATTTAGATGTGTGTGAATGCGTGGGTGTGTGTGTGGGTGTGCGGGTTAAGTTGATTTGTAAATGGGAGCCATTGTCATGCTGTGACCAGTGGGTATCTATAACAAGCACTCCGATTGTTCCTAATTAAGTATTTCGCTCTAAAGCGCATTGCATTGCAATATGCAATTTATAATTTTGGCTAATTACACAATGGAAAGAGGAAGAGAGATCTGTAATAAATGCAATTTAATTGAAAAACCAGTCAATATTTTGCTCGATTTTACGTATTATTTGATTAAAGTTTCTCCTTCTAAACATGTGTCCTACAGCTATAAAAAGCCAATTTAATGTTTGCCTCCAGATGATGACAAAAGGATTATTTTCACTGCACATGTCTAAAGCATTTTTTATTAGTATTTATCAAGGGGAAATCATTAAAAATGCAAGTCGTAGTATTCGTTGGGCTCATAAACAGGCCGAATTTATAAAGGACCCAAACATCTGTTAAACTTTTATTACATTCGTTTCCTTCGTCGTGTTATGTAATTTTGTAGAAAATTCACAAAGATAAAAAATGCTGGTACAAATGTGCAGAAAGTTGAGGCATTCTGAGCATAATGTAAGTTTAATTTCCACTCAGCACGCAGAAAAGGGTCAATGAATTACGAAACAATATTTTGATAATATAAATCTGTTTTGGAGTAGCTGCTATCATTATGTAGTATGTATGTGTATATTTACCCTTTTGGGTGGCAAAATGTAAAATTGCTTGCCTGGTGATTTGAGGCTGACGCCAAGCAGCTGTTGACTGATGCCATCGCTGGGCGGCTATGACCAATGCACAACGCGGCTTGGGTCTGAGCCTGAACTGGGGCTTGGGACTTGGGACTTGGGCCTGGGCCTGGGTCTCGGCCTGGACTTGTACCGGCAAGATAAAGTACTCTTCTGTGATAAATATAACAAGTACCCAAGGCACGCACAAGCCGTTGCCCATCACCGAGCCAAAACGCATCCAAATTCATTCCGGCAACTACTGGGAGCGGAGCTGTGGAGTGAGTATCGACTGTGGCACCCGAAACGGCAGCTGTTATAATGATGCCAACGATACATCATCGCAAATGCTAAAATTTTTGGTAGCGCCGAGCGTCAGGAGCCGAGTGCTGAGTGCCAGAGCTTCAAGCGCCGTCAGCAGCTGTTACCGCTGATGAATCCTTTGGGTCCGTTTCGCTCCCTCAACTGACTACGTCAACCCCTCTTTGCCAACCTGCCTGCCTAATATTTCAATATTTTGCGCATAAAAGGCGTAAGTTATTTTTCATATTTCCCCCAGCTGGGCCACTTACACATATATTTGCCGTTGGCGATGCATCCTGCTCTGAAACCCAAAACTCTCTACTGCGTTTTCCCTAATTTTGCCAAATAAATCTACAAATTTTCGAAATACACGTCCATAGACAATGCTACAGCACAACAACACCATGCGAAACAACATAATTAACTGTCATAGAATATGCAAGACACGCATTCCGGATTCCATGTTGGTGTCTGTTCCGCCTGCTGCTCGGCATTCGCTTCCCTTTTACTCCCTGCTCCAGCTCCACACTCTGAAAGTGTTTAAAGTATTTCCATGTATTCGAAACGGAAAATTCTATATTGCTATTTGTATGTTATTTACATTCAAACTGCATGTGGCTATCATAGTCATGGATGTGTTTAAAGGTTCTTGCTTTATAACCAATGATATCACAGTGCCTGTAGCAGAAAGAGATTCTAAAAAATTTACAGTGTGTATGTGTAAATAAATGTAAACAATGTGATCAAAGCAACAAACCGAGGCAGAAGTATGTTAAATTTCTTTCCATAGCAATTCACTTCACTCGAAATAATTTGGCGTGAGAAAAGTGTAAGGCAAATACAAAAGCTTAATTCTTAATAAATTTAACTATTCTCTTAAGTAGATCTTAAATTATATAATATTGAATCGATAGTACATCGCAATATATTTAATTTCGTAGAATATCCAAAATGGTTCTAATTTGCATTAGAGTTGCCAAGTTTATTATAGAGTTAAACTTAATTGAAATTATATTCTGGTTCATTGACTTTAATGTCTTATTTAATTAATTTAAAAGTTAATTCCAATATGCAAATGTTATATATATAAATTAAAAATACATATACAAAATTCGAAACCAGTTTTGAAACACATGTGGAGAATCGTCACCTACGGAAACTCATACAACTCCAAATTGTCACACTTATTGCTTTTTATGGACATTAGATGCAATTTATTTGCGCGGACATTGTCACGAAATTCACAATTATCATATGTCAAGGTTCCAGTTTTAAGAAACCCTTCCAGCATGTTAATTAATTTACTTGACACAACTTTCTCATCATCACGTGGTTGTCGAAGCTGGCTGTTAAATATTAAGAAGTAATCGTCTCCATGAAGTGTACCTGTAAATTGATTAAACTTTTTAAAAAATGCGATAAAATTAGTTAAAGTTCACTCACCCAAAGTTACATCAGTACGCTTTGATAACCATTGTGCCACTCCCTGATCAGCTGGGTTATCATAGACATAGGCATAAACCGGGGCCTTTCCGTACTTTCTGTGAAGTTCTACTGACAGTTGTGTGTCATTCTTGAATAGAATATCCGTAAATAAGCGCTGAACATCCAAGTAGGACTCAACAGTAAAGTTCCGGTCTCCTAGGTACTGCTGTCTCAGATCTCTGGAGCGATCATCCAACTCTTGGACTGTCTTCAAAGAGTTCCGATAGAAAAGAAAACGTGGTGCCAAATCGTACCATTGATTATTCAGTTCCTCAATCAGCTCTTTTCCATTAGTTTGTATTGACATTAGCACTGCAGCATCATAGCCCCCATCTTCTTTCGTATAGGTTGTTAACCAGGGAACATTGGAAAATTTGCCACTTTTAATGATATCTATAGGATGCGCAGTGAGGAATGCGTCAGGTGCATTGTTAGCTTCCACTACGGGACCAAAGGTGCTGAAGGGTACATAATCAAGAATCAGAAACTGTCGCACTGCCCTGACTATATCAGAAGCTTCCTTTGATTGCAGACACTTCTTGAGCTCCTTAGAATCATCCAACAATCCACAGCCCACAATGCGACCTAGTTTAAAAGCACGCCGACGGTGTCCGGTCTGTAATACCCAGGGATTGAGGGCATTACCACTGATGGAAACCGCAGACTTTGCTAATTGATTGAAGTCTTCGTGAAGCAAATGAAAATGCACCGAAGCGCCTCCAGCAGAATGACCTACCACAAGTATATTCTCGGGTTCTCCTCCAAAATGCGCAATATTCTCCTTGATCCAGTGCAGTGCCAAACGCTGATCCTTCAGTCCGAAGTTACCACTCAATTCAGAGTCAACTGTGCTCAAGAATCCAATGGGTCCCAGACGATAACTAATCTTAACCACGATTACATTCTGGCTGTCCATGAGCAACTGATGCCCATGTTGAATCGGACCACTGAACATAAAGCAGCCGCCATGTAGATTTACAATTACCGGAAAGGTCTTTCGATTGGGGTTTTTTGGCTTATATATGTTGACAGTCAGACAATCCTCGGTACCCGTTAGTTTATCAGGTTGATCGATGAACTGACTCCACTGTATGCACAACTCTGGCGCCTTGGTAGCATTGAAAGTGTTCTCCCATTTTCGGGTATATGGTTGAGGTGCTTCGAATCGCAGTTCTTTCAGAGGTGGCACGGCATATGGTATTGACTCATAACTGTAAAATCCCTCATTGTCACGTCCATATAATTTGCCATTTGGCAGTTCCACGAGCAGAGGATCAGGAATGGCGACTGCTGCTGTCCATATATTCAGCAGAGCGATAACAAATATTAAGAATGCCATGATATGCACGCGGTCAACGCTTGATACACACTGAATGCTACACGGAGTTAATCAGAAGCTTTTATTGACGCTCTAAATCCAAACGCCTTTGAAATTTATAACATTTTGATTACTAACCTAAAAGTATGCAACATTTTAAAATTTGCATTTTGAACTGGCTATCTAAAGCATGGAATGTTAGCTTACTTTTAGGCACACTTGATTAAATAACCTTTTTGTTTTACTGAGCTCGAGTTATAAATTATTAAATAATTACAAATATTTGTATTGGTGAACAACTTTTCGAATAAAATGATCAATATTACAAAAATGGATAAATAAAAATAAAAAATAATAAAGAAAAAATAAATGGGATATAAATTTGTGCATTAAGCTCACTCAGTTACATGGGGGGAGAATTATCAAAGACACAATTCCATAGAAAGAAATGTGTAAATAAATGAATAAATCATTGGAATATGAAATATTTGTGAAACGCCCAATTGTTAGTATATGCGTTCCAAATATATATTACAAAATTATTAATAGTTTTTATCGGTTTGCTTGAACCATTTGAAATCTTTTATTTTGTTACAAGCTTACAAATCCGTGTTGAATTACAATAACTTTCATAAGCTTAAGGGAACTCGTCTACTTGTAGATTGTCACATTTGTTGCTCTTAATGAAGACTAATTGATATTGCCTTTGATTTACATTGTCACCAAAGACACAACTGTCGTAAGCCATTGTTGCGGTTTGTACAAAATCCTCCAACATTTTGATGAAATTCTTGGATATAATTAACTCATCTGAGCGTATAGATTGACGTAGTTGACTGTTAAATATGAGGAAGTAATCATCTCCATGCCCTGTACCTGTGTATAAAGTTTGCTTTTAGTTATGTTTCTACTTTTGTAGTTTTCATTGACATACCCAGAGAGATATCAGATCGCTGTGCCAGCCATTGTCCGATGGATTCTTCTGCTGGATTATCGTAGACAAATGCATAAACCGGACTCTTTCCGTACTTTCTGTGCAAATCTACCGAGAATTGTGTGCCATTCCTAAACAGAACATCCGTAAACAAACGTTGTACTGGCCAGTAGTGCTGCACACTGAAGTTTCTGTTTTCTAGGAATTTCTGTCTTAGCTCACGTGAGTAATCATCCAGTTGTGTAACTGTTTTAACCGGGTCTCGAAAGAATAATAAATGTGGTGCCAAATCGTACCACCGACTATTCAGTTCCTCAATTAGTTCCTTTCCATTCGCTTGCTTCTTGAGTAGCAAGGCAGCATTATAGCCACCATCTTCGGTAGTGTATGAGGTCAACCAAGGAATATGCGAAAAATTTCCACTTCTAATAACATCAATGGGATGTTCAGTAAGAAATGCGTCATGTGCCTCAGCAGCTTCTACAACTGGTCCAAAGGGGGCAAAGGGAACATAGTCAAACAGCAGAAACTGCCTTACAGCCCTGACTATATCAGATGCCTCCTTTTTTTTCAGACACTCTTTAAGCTCCTTGGAGTTGTCCAATAGCCCGCAACCCACAATGCGGCCCATTTCGAAAGCTTGACGACGAGGTGCCTTCTGCATAGCCCAAGGGTTTAGAGCATTTCCACTCATTGATACAGCCACCTTTGCCAGTCCACTGAAATCTCTGCGCAACATTTGCAGATGCACGGAAACAGCTCCAGCAGAGAATCCAATAAGAAGTGTATTCTCTGGCTCTCCACCAAAACGATGAATATTTTGCTTTATCCATTGCAATGCCAAGCGTTGGTCCTTCAAGCCAAAGTTACCCGTGATTTCACCATCCTCAGTGCTGAGAAATCCAATTGGACCTAGCCGATAACTGATCTTCACAACAATCACATTACCACTAGCCATAAGTGACTCCACTCCATGCTCAATAGCTCCGCCAAACATGAAGGCACCGCCATGGATATGGGCAATAACCGGAAAGGTAACTCGGCTAATGTTTTTTGGCTTATACACGCTCACCGTAAGACAATCCTCATTGCCTGTAAGTTTATCGGGTTGATCGCTAAACTGGTTCCACTGTATGCACATCACGGGTGGTTTAGTGGCATTGAATATCCCACTCCACTGGCGGGTGTATGGCTGAGGTGCTTCCAAGCGCAGTTCACCCAGTGGGGGCTCTGCATAGGGAATCGACTGGTAGCTGTAATAGCCCTTGTTATCACTTCCACGCAGTTTTCCATTTGGCAGCTCTACAATCAGAGGGTCAGCTGCAGCTATCGCTAAGCAGAGCAATATAATCAGAAAATAATTCATGATTTGCTACCGTCCGAGTCAGAATTTGAACTAATCTATGTCGAAAGTGAGCCGAGCGATTTATTGTCAGTTTAGAACTATGTATTCATGAAGATAGAGAGTCTTGGAGAGAAATTCTCCCAGAAAACAAATCTACTCAATTCGAGATAACGCATTTGCTTACTGGAACAAATTAAGTAAACCAAAAATTCACAGCGGGTGCCATAGAAAGTTTTTCAACCTAAACATATATAATCAACAAAAAGAAACTAGTAAACAAAAATAATCATCGCTTTATCATTAGCTAGTGAGAACGATTTATAGCATACAGAATTTATATTCTAAAACTAGTATTAGACGCTGTATCAAACCAGTAGGGATGATCAGTCGGCCACACTCTATAGTCTAATACCCTGCACATCAACACTTAGCTTAGAATGTTTGATATCGATAAGTACTATAGGTATACCTTTTCTGCTGGACTCTAATCGAATTAGGAATTCACACATGTGAATTTATATAATCTGAAACAAAAAGGACTCAGTCGAGTTGCTTAAAAGTTATTTATTTAATAAATATATACAAATTCAATTCTATTGATTAAATAACAAAATGAATCAAGAACTTGGAATGCTAAACAAAATTTGGGTTCAACTTTTATTAACTATAGAGCAATGAAAAAGCAGTTCCCTGACAAATAAGCGGTTCCATTATCTTCGTTCTAATCAACGATAACGAAGATTATCATGCTGGTGAAGATGAGACTTGGCATGTGTAAGGGCCACTCCTAGACTCTGTGTGAGTGAGTGTGTGTGTATGTATATAAATGAATTAGTTCACATTAAGTATACACAGAAGCAAAGCAAGCATGATTTAAGAAATATGCTACGACTTGTTACGATTGCTCATTTGCAGCGTCCTTTGTGGGTCAGTGTTGTGCATATACGGCATACATATGTTTATGTAGCCTTGGGAGATTAACTTTTGCTTCAGCACCATGGGGAAATGCGCATATATCTGGCATTAATTAATAAGTTTTCTACCTGCTCGAGTTCTTTGGGGCAGTCTGAGTTCAATTGTTATCTACAGCATTTGCAGACCACTCTAGGGCACTTTGGGGAATTTATTTTGAAAATTTCGGATATACCACTATTCGATTACCTATAATATTTTACAAGTCCAATTCTGATCATCAACTAACTTAGGAGCTGTCATTAAAAGAATAATAAGTTATTTAATAATGAATTCAAATTGCTTTTACTTTATGCAGACATATCCCCCCAATTGACTTGTTGTGCAACTGTTCAGTGCTTAATAAGCTTACCCTGTCTCTATAAAACTAATTAATTCTCTTTAGTAATTTTTTGTTTACCCCAGACCAAAATAATCCCATAAAGTTTCCATATAAGTGAAATCACATGGAAATGGAATTTTATGTCAGAATAGGTACACATTTCCCACAGTGCAATGCTGTCGTTTGTGTGTGTGTCTGGGTGTAAGTGTGTGGGTGTGTGAAGCATGGAATATTAATTCGTTAAGTAATTCACAACATTTGTAACTAATGTTTGTTAATGAGCTACGACCCCTGCTCTATAAGTCTTTAAGCGTGTTTGACTGACTGTTGAGTATTGTCTGAGGACAAGGAAAAAGCTGCAAGTCGAATTACTTCTGCGTCTGACTTGCTAAATGCTTGAATTAGTAAGTGCAAAAGTGAGAAAGCCCAACTGGACTTTGACTCCTCCCCAGCGGCATTGAATGTAGAGAGTCTGAGCTTAGGGCTGTATGTATGTTTGAATATTTTGTGTCGTCTATTTGGTATGTTATACTATCTTGCGTTACGCGTTGGAGCTGTCAAGCACACACTTAATGAAATAATTATGCACAGCAAACCCGGGCAGCATTGCCGTGGTTTTCGCATTCATTAATTTTTATTTTTGACATTTAATTTGAATGCCATGTTTTAATTCATTATGTGTGTACACTCTCTCGTATTTATCATGTACATTGCAGTATCATTTAGGACATCTCCATATATTATATTGTGAATGAATAAATAAAGAGCCATGTATATAATTACACCCTATGCTTAGCAGCGTTTGTCCGGTCTAAGTATCTAAAGAAATTATCAAGAAAATCCATCCAACTTAATCTGGATCTCTCAAGAGTACATAGTAGGTTCACTTTTAGACTGCACGAGACCTTGGCGTTGACCTCGGGACTTTGGGTGACAGATGGGACAGATGGGTGATGAGTGTTAGTTACATAAAAGCATAGCTAAAGCTGTTTCTTATATGCATATGTAGTACATAGTTTGAACCTACAGCTTTAGCTGCGCAGTTTCTGTTTCTATGCATATAGTATGTGTAAGAGTTCGAGTATGGGCTCCGCGTTATATGTATGAATGCGTGTTTATGGTTTCACCGATACCTAAACAAGTATGAAATACTAACAGCGAACTCACAAATGCATAGAGCGGGCGAAGATTTTGGAGACTTGTGTCGTTGAATAAGTTGGTGAACCGGCTTCTATTCTGTCTTCTAAAACATATCAATACTGTTACAACTTTTAACTGAACTTATTTTAAATAAATAACTCTTCTAACCTAATGAAAGAAATAAAAAGAATAGTATCACTGTTTAAACTTACATATAAGACTAAGGGAGCGACCCTCGTATGCATTGTGACACAAATGTGACGCTAATCAGCTTCTGCCTTTATCTATCCGCGTACAGTCTAACACCTCTTGCGGTGCTAAACCACCGGAGTCGAGTTTGTCAGTATGCCATAAAATATGCAACAAACATACAAAAATGGTGCTAAGAAGCACGTAGACTTCGATGCAGAATTGCACTGGAGAAAGGTAGGTAGTAAGAGAGTTAGATTAAGTTACGGGGGATTGATGCTGCTGTCTGTGCATGTAAAATAATTTGAAAACATGGCATTTGCGTAATGAAGCATGGGGTAAGCGCGATGTGAAGCTGCTGAGAGCAAGTGAAAAGCGCTCATAAATGCCAGAAGTTATGCAAGTCCTTAACTTTTATGAGTGCTGGCTGGAGGCGGATGGCGTGGATTGTAGATAGACTGCAGGTGCAAGTGGCGTATCACACATGTTTGTCATACGATGAGTGAGGTATGGTATGGAAGTGTGAGCATATGTCTCAGTGGGCTCTGACACAAATGTGTGAATTCTCTTTCCAAGTTTTCAACAAAACGTGTGTAGTGAAAATTTATACAGCAAAAGACATAGAGGGAGGGAACGTAACGTGGTAATATATGTAGAGTGTGAGTCTAAAAGCTTCCATTGGCATTCAGTGCGTAATCTTCACCTTTTTCACAGCTTTGCCATGCACTTTTATTGCATGCTCACGGGCGCTCAAGCACTTGCCTCACCTCGCCCGTGTATCGGAAGAAATTGCGCCTATGAATTTGCCACTTTATGCCACAGTTACAGCCACCCAAAGTTGCAGCCGTACCAACGTAGCGCGGTTCTTTTTTTTATTTATCGCAGACAGTACTATGGTGAAAACAGTCGAGCTAGTGGTAACATTTTAAATTCACACAGATACTAGAGTGCCTTATGTTAGTAAAGTTGTAGTAGATTTAATAGTCTAACTATTTTACCCTTGTAATCGCAAATAAACTAAAACTCTCTCAACTTAATTATTTCCTAAAATTGATCTAGTGTAAGCTGTGTAATAGTAATAAATGTAGTGACTATTTAAATATACCAATATGCAATGCTGGCTTGCAAGTTTAATATTAAAAGCTTTTCGGCAAAAATTAGCCACTAAATGCACCGATATGCAAGTGCCAAAAGCGTTGGCCAATATATGGGATTAGTGGCCCATAGTACTGTATATGTATACCAGTTACAGCTCACTAAGTAGTTGTAAGCTGCATAATGTATTTACGTAAGCACCGGAAATTGGGTGCCACGAGCAGGTGGCAGCCAGCAGTTGCCAACAGTTGAGGCAGCTCGTCAGGTTGCAGCTGCTGTGCTAAACGCGAATAGACAAGTGTGATCCCCAGTGGGTTGTGGGTTCTGAATCTGGGTTGTGGGTTCGGGGCATGAGAGTGTGGGCTTGGGGGTTTGTGGGTTGCGGAGGACGCTCCTCGTTTATGCGCGCATATTTGATGGCATTGTGAATATCTGCATGGAATTACAGCTCTTAACTAACGCAGCTCTGTCTGAGCATTCATAATACAATATGTGCTGCTCAGCTCAGCTTAGAGAAGGACAACAGCAATAGCTGCCGCACAGGTAACTTAGGAGCTGAGGAGCAGATTACGAGCCAAGCGAACAAGTGGCGATAAAGCTGCAGTCCCTCAAACGGCAAATGCAGCAAATTCTGAAAGTGGTACTTGAGCAAAAAGATTTACCAATTAGTGGCTCAACCGTATAATTGACGTGATTAGTGTACAAAATAATTGGCATAGTTGAGGTAGGGCTATTTGTCAAGTATTGACTTAGTATTAAGTAGCAGTGTATTTATGAAAATACTTCACTTCCTAAGGACACTTTATTGATTCAACTTAATCAAAGCAGATTGTGTAGTACCAAAATTGGGGCCCATTTATAATATTAGTCAATTTAAATATTTTGTTAAATAATGTAATATTGACTTTTTCCACCATCAATATTATAATTTAGATAGAATTGTATAAAAGTGAAGGTAATATTGTGATATTTACAATATATTCTTTTTAAGTGCTAGTTCAGCGGATGATTTCCTTTTTATTATCTCTGTTATGAAAAGCTTTTTTTAAATTCTAAAATTAAATACGTGTTTGTTTAAGTGTATGGGTGTTAATATGTAGCCGGTAGCAATTGCTGATTCCACGTTGTCCTTGAGTAGCTGAAATTGCCCAGTGCCAAATTTTGTGGGCATAGCTCTGTGTCAAGCTGTGTGTACACATATTTGCATACAGGTAGAAAGTGTGTCTGTACACAGATACGGACGTATGTTAATTTTTAGTAATTGCAGTACATTTAGTTTTTAATATGAGGAGTAGCAAAAGGTAAGCCATTTTTTCTTTTATCAATGTAGACCCGCTTAGTGTACTCCCCTTTAACCGACCTGCCATTCGCACCCTGGCGAATTTTTGCGGTTGTATGCAAATTAACTTAAATGTCAACGTTGAAAAATTTGTGCAATGGCAAACGCAGAATTCAGGGAGACCAGAATGTGAAAGCATCCAGTCGGAAAGGCTTCAGTCGACCACAACTGACTGAAAAATACCCTATGATCACGAAACGCTTACAATATTCCAAAAGCTAATGCTGTGCGTACCGAAATCTGTAATTAGGGTTTTCGCGTTTCTATCGACAGCATGCGACGTCATTTAATGCGCATAATGACGCAGTCACACCTTTTATGGCATACTCTTTTTGCTGGTTGACAATGCGAATAAGAGTAGTAGAAGTAGTATTCCAACACTAGCAGCAAAGTGACTGAAAAATTGGGCACCAAAAATGTAGCACAACGAAATGAGAGAATAGTCAAACACACATAGTACGGAGTATAAGGCAAAATGCAAACGTCAACTAAACTTTTTTTTTTGTTCATTTTTTTAGCTTTACATTGACTGAAACCCAGTGACAATGATGTTAACTAGAGTGTGAAAACTATGATTGGTTGTCGAGAGATACATGCAGACAGAGCGACAGACAAGAAGAGAGTGACGACAGGCCACTGTCGTTGTCGTTGCCACTGTCATTGTCAACCGACGAAAAGAGGCAAATGGGAGCAGGAATAACTGTGAGGGCCCTCATGAGCAATTGCAAGCAAAAAGCTCTATGATTTATACAGCGTACTCAATCTGAGGCACTTATTCGTTGGCATTGGCTTAACTCTCGTTATTTACATATGTATGTACAAGTACCTACCGGTACAGCTATCAAACGAAATAAATCGTAAACTGCTAGTTTTGAACGAATGCATATTATACGCATATATTACGGTACCGATATCCTGTGGTTAGTCTTCCATAAAAAAAATATATGTAGTATATGCATGAACAATTAAATACTCTTTAATTACGAGACTGATAGATAGAAAAACCTTTAATTTAGAGAGTACAGCCAATGGGTGGGTCTTGCATATAAAGATAGGATCATGATATTTTTAGACTCTGTACTTTAAAAAGGTACAAAAGGGTCTATCAAGATTGTGCAACTCGGAAATGTATGTGACAGCCAGAAGGAGGCGTGGCAGACCCCATAAAGTATATATATTCTTGATCAGGACGACGAGCTGAGTCGATATAGCCATGTATAGACCCTTTCGTACTTTTTTAAAGTGCAGGGTCTAAAAATTACGTATTTTCACATAGCAAGATTGTTTATACTTGCTTCGAATATTAAATAATCAATAAATTGTTTTTTTCCTTTAACCTCCCCTTCCGCAAGTAATCACATACAAGCAAGTTCCGATGTCTTTTGACATAGAAGCACTTCACAAATAATCACGTCTGATAGTCATTAAATAACTCGAAATTATTCTAAGATTTTATGAATGCTGCTTTATTACAGTTATTTGCTGTGCTTTTGATTAGTTTGGTTGGTTAATGATCTAGTTATTTTCGAAGTGGCGTATAGACGAAACTTATTTTAAATTGAGAGTGGGGAATTAAGTCCGGGTACAATGGCGGGGTCAGCTCCAAGGATTCCATTTTACTTCTACACATTAGCCTCTAGTTGCGGTTTACAGCGCAGTTGGTGACATCGCGACGGTTGCGGCAGATCTTTAGATCACGGTCGAACCACTGGCCTGGAGGGCACGCTTGGTTTCTAGCACGATTGTTGCGACATATGTAGAAACGACGGCAATGTCTGGAATTTATTAGGTATGTTCCATCTTCTACACCTTGGCAGTCGCGGAGGGACACCAACGCTTCAGCTGGACTTGGCAAAAAGGGATCCTCGGTCTCCACATTCTTTGAGGGTTTCTCTGACGTAGATGGGCAGGGTGTCGGGGTAGTTGTGCACGGCTTAGGGGTTGTGGTGCATGGTTCAGGGGTGGTGGTACATGGTTTGGGTGTGGTGGTGCACGGTTCAGGAGTGGTGGTACATGGTTTGGGTGTGGTGGTGCAGGGCTTCTTAGTTGTTGTGGTGGTTGTTGTAGTAGTTGTTGTTGTCGTGGTGGTTGTTGTAGTAGTTGTAGTTGGTGTGGAGCAGGTGGTTGTAGTAGTTGTTGTTGTCGTAGTTGTAGTTGGTGTGGAGCAGGTGGTTGTAGTAGTTGTTGTTGTCTTGGTGGTTGTTGTAGTAGTTGTAGTTTTTGTGGTGGTTGTTGTAGTAGTTGTAGTTGGTGTGGAGCAGGTGGTTGTAGTAGTTGTTGTTGTCGTGGTGGTTGTTGTAGTAGTTGTAGTTGGTGTGGAGCAGGTGGTTGTAGTAGTTGTTGTTGTCTTGGTGGTTGTTGTAGTAGTTGTAGTTGGTGTGGAGCAGGTGGTTGTAGTAGTTGTTGTTGTCTTGGTGGTTGTTGTAGTAGTTGTAGTTTTTGTGGTGGTTGTTGTAGTAGTTGTAGTTGGTGTGGAGCAGGTGGTTGTAGTAGTTGTTGTTGTCGTGGTGGTTGTTGTAGTAGTTGTTGTTGTCGTGGTGGTTGTTGTAGTAGTTGTAGTTGGTGTGGAGCAGGTGGTTGTAGTAGTTGTTGTTGTCTTGGTGGTTGTTGTAGTAGTTGTAGTTTTTGTGGTGGTTGTTGTAGTAGTTGTAGTTGGTGTGGAGCAGGTGGTTGTAGTAGTTGTTGTTGTCGTGGTGGTTGTTGTAGTAGTTGTTGTTGTCGTGGTGGTTGTTGTTGTAGTTGTAGTTGGTGTGGAGCAGGTGGTTGTAGTAGTTGTTGTTGTCGTGGTGGTTGTTGTAGTAGTTGTTGTTGTCGTGGTGGTTGTTGTTGTAGTTGTAGTTGGTGTGGAGCAGGTGGTTGTAGTAGTTGTTGTTGTCGTGGTGGTTGTTGTAGTAGTTGTTGTTGTCGTGGTGGTTGTTGTAGTAGTTGTTGTTGTCGTGGTGGTTGTTGTAGTAGTTGTAGTTGGTGTGGAGCAGGTGGTTGTAGTAGTTGTTGTTGTCTTGGTGGTTGTTGTAGTAGTTGTAGTTTTTGTGGTGGTTGTTGTAGTAGTTGTAGTTGGTGTGGAGCAGGTGGTTGTAGTAGTTGTTGTTGTCGTGGTGGTTGTTGTAGTAGTTGTTGTTGTCGTGGTGGTTGTTGTAGTAGTTGTAGTTGGTGTGGAGCAGGTGGTTGTAGTAGTTGTTGTTGTCGTGGTGGTTGTTGTAGTTGTTGTAGTTGTTGTGGAGCAGGTGGTTGTAGTAGTGGTTGTTGTCGTGGTGGTTGTTGTAGTAGTTGTAGTTGTTGTGGAGCAAGTGGTTGTCGTTGGCTCAGACGGTGTTGTAGTTGTTGAAGTGCTCGTGCAGGGTTCTGGCGTTGTTGTCTGTGGTTTGTTGCATGGTGGCTTCACTGTGGTTGGTTCGCATGGAACTTTTCCACCTGGTTGCGATGGGTGTCCATGGTGGTCATGGCCAGAAACAAGAGACCCACTACGATCGCCATTGAAACACTCAACTAAGCTGGGCAAATTGCAAATTTGTGTCCTGGGATCAAAGTAAAGACCATGGGCGCACTCTCGCCTGAGGGCACGTCCGCGCAGGCATACGTAGAAGCTAGAGCAGCTGATGGGATCGGCAAATGAAAGGCCATTAATATGCTCTGTACAGTCAGGTTGGATTGCTTCACTCGGATGTGCCTCACTAAAAGATGCGCTCAAAGCAGATAGAGCAATCACAAATGTGAGCAGCAGCAAGTTGTCTGTAAATGATGGAATGCAATTCGTGTTGACCTTTGAAAATGGGTACAAGTTTATTTTAGTTTTATATACTTACAAACTCTCATAATTATAGGTAGTACTTTGCTTGGGGTCTACTATTGGGAGTATAAACTTTTCCACTGTACAACGAACTGCGGCACAAGCATCGCTTTTATAGTATCCATTCCAAATTCTTATCTATAGGTATCATGCCGTTACACAAGCAAACACTTGAGTGTAACACAGTGGTTACAACGATGTCTCGGAAGCTACATACCTGTAAGTCGGGAAATCCATTAACAAATTGTCATTTGCTTTCAAGTAGAGTCTAAGTTTGGAATATTAAAGTGCATACTACTAATACAAACTGTTTAGTAATATTAAGTATATCAGATCAGTTGCACGTGTTTTTGCTTCCGAAAACAACTGTTGAGCGATTGAATAAACCAAACTCATATTGACCTTATTCATCTAATGTTCAATAAAATAATCCTAAGGTTAATATTAATATATTTATTGCTTTGTTAAAATTGACACAATCTTAATCTTAAAAATGGAATAGAAATTTTTGAAATAATTAGTTCCAGTGAACACTTCGAGTCGCATCGTACTGTGAAAGCGAAATTCTTTGAGATTCTTGCACAGATAACTTTTGAAATCTGAGAGTTTCACAAATAGTTGGAAAGTCACATGTATGGAAACCCGTAAAGAATAGTTTCTATTATGCGTATATGCTGCTAGCAAAATGTGTTGTATGTAAGCCACCGAGATGGAGAATTAGTCACAAATTTGCGCTCAGTATTCTGTCAGCTCTGCAACACTTGTGGTCGACAAATGAATGAATATTTAACAAACTTGTGCACAATTCATGAGCACTGTTTGAATATTTTAGTTGACACCCAGAGAATCCAAGCACCAAAAGCCACTAACATTTCTATGCTTACCCTCTTCCTACACCATGTACTTGTTGTCTGCTATTAAGAATAGTTTATTCTATGCAGACGGAAGCGAATATTACACAGACGGATGGGAATGATGTTTTCTTTGCCACTGGATAAGCAAGTTTCTAGGAATGTTGATTGTTTTTCAGTTATTTTTTAGAAAACACATCCTATTCAAATACAAATTAGATCCGAAACTTTTAAACTTAGAACGAGGCTTAAATAAGACGGATTTATATCGGATCAGTTTCAAACCTACATTTTTAAAAATGCTGTGAAAACCCATATATTCTAAATAAATTTCAATTACTTTTTTATAGTTTTATTTTGAATATTTAATATGAAGGAACGCTGCAGCTTAATTATTTATTACATTCATATTCCAAATTTTCCTTTAAAGTATCAATTAAATTAATTAATTATTATTTAATATTAACATATATTCGTAATTCTAATTGTAATAATGAACTTCATTTAATTAAAATTAAGTACATAATTTATTTATAAAAATATTTACAGTTGTCTTTTCCGATTTTAAAAAAAGTACGAGTAAGTTGTATTCTTATGTGTTGCACATGTTAATTATGATATTTGGATACTTATGTATTAAATTGGCTTCGAATATTGTAGCAATGAATCGATCTTACATTTTAATTGAATTTTAATGACATTTACTTTATATTTCTTTTCCATTTATTGTAGTTTATTGTATGCATTTAATTACACTATGCTACAATCTTTAGCCTATATGTTTGGCTTACGGATGAAACCAACATTTTTTGTATTAAACCGAGATAAAAGTATAATTTCATTTTGCATCGATATGAAAAAAGTTGGTTTCGTCCATAAACTTTTTTCCATATTATTTTTGTGGGATTATTATTTATTCTTGCCTTGAAATTCCCTCCTTTTTGTTTAACTATTGATTTATGCTTTGTCTTAATGGCATTTTACAGCAGTTTTTTAGATTCTTATAGTAATAAAACAAACTTGATCTGCTTGCTCTATAGGGGCATCTAACTGCCAAATATGATGTCTCTGGCTCTTACAGTTTCCGAGATCTAGGTGTTCATACAGACGGACAGACAGACGGACAGACAGACAGACAGACGGACATGGCTAGATCGACTCAGCTCGTCGTCCTGATCAAGAATATATATACTTTATGGGGTCTGCCACGCCTCCTTCTGCCTGTTACATACATTTCGGGCTTGCACAATCTTAATAGACCCTTTTGTACTTTTTTAAAGTACAGGGTCTAAAAAATATTTAGTACAAACATAATATTATAAATTATGAATCTTTAAGATTCCACAATGGTTTCACAAAAGGTAAAGTTAAAATATGTTTGCACAATATTTACACAAGTTTTTTTCCTCTATTTAAAAATATTAAAAACTATCTAAATAAAAATTAAACTAAACACAAACCGTTTGCAAAATACTCTTCAATATTTGTATATATATTTCATGTATTAAGTGTACACATTGACACATTTAGATATCTTACCTATTAGCGACTTATCCATCATATTTATTAATGACATTAAGTCGGAAACGAATCCCTACGATTCGATATAATCATTAGTTAAATATCTAGCGTAAATTAAGCTAAACTTAAATCGTTCACTTTACGACCATGGGCAACCGATATTTGTTTGTTCTGTTCCTGCAACTATGCCCGATAACCTTCACTCAAGTTTTGTCCTCAGCCACTTTGGTGTCACTAATTGAGTCGCTAACGTGACCACAGAAACAACCACAATAGCAGTTGGGTTTCAAATGTCGTTGCCTGCGGGTTGTCGTCTGGGCCTGTGAGGAGACCCTATGGCTGCAGCTTCTGTATGTAGTTGTTGCTGCTGCTGTCGCTGTTGCTGTTGCTGTACCCTGCAGCGTTAGAGGATTGTTGACTTTGTTTCGACCACGATTACAGCAAATGCTCATGTTTGTAGCGAGCACAAATTTAATAATCCACAAAAGTGTCAAAATTGTGGACACATTGGGCCAAACCAAATGGCCAGGACATCCAATTAGCGTATTCCAGCTGACACTCGACGATTTAATGGCCGATGCTGAGTATTCACCTGGCAAATAGAAAGATGAGTTGAAACCATACTATTAGAGTCAAATGTGGGCTTGTCCTGATTATAATCGTAATTATCAACAAAATGCACTAATTGGCACTGGCGTCATCAGAAAAATTACCAAAATTGATAATATCCCTGAACAATACCACCCCTCCACCATTAGTATACAAACATGTTGTGAAAAGTTATTTTCAATATTTGCACAATCGTGTTTCATATGAATAAATACAGGCATTGTAATTACATAGTTTGTATAGAACAGTACTTCAATAAGGTAATTTTAAAATAGTTAGACGCATGATCAACTATAGTTGGGTGGGAAATAATATAGTGACCTTAAACTGTACTTTGTTTCTTTGAGTGTAGCCCATTGCCTCGGCACAATTGCTTGGATACTGCGATCGACAAACTGGACTAGCAGTCAGTAATCGTTGAGACATTTTTACAGTAGATACAAGTAATAGACATTACCTGGTAGCTCGATTGTTTTTATAGACCAATAAATATAATAGGTAAACCCCTATTCTGGCTCGTCATCGTGTACAACAGCAGTCGCCATATCTATTCATCCTTGACTTGAAGTTTATGTCAACTTTAAACACTTTAAATTTCAATAAAAACAGTATAACAAACCAAAGTTTATCATTTGGCAAATAGTATATAGTTCTGCACTGCATCAATAAACTATGCAGAAAATTCAAATTTGAGGACAATGTATTCAAATTTATGCTGATCTCATCAAATTGTTAAAAATGTTGTGCTCAGATATAATTTATGCAAAATAATTAGAGCTAAATGCTTTCAAGCCAACTATAGAAACCGCGTTTGAAATACAGCGATTAGATGAATTTGCATAAATGATGAAATGCAAATTTCAATGGAAACTCGAATTAAAGGAAATTCATTAAATAAATAAATAAATGTGTCTGCCACATGATGTGCAGATAACTAGAATATATAAAATAAACCATATGTACATATGTAGGAAAATCAATTATTCCATTAAAGGTTCGCTCCATAAAACAAATTAAATGAAAAACAGCAAAAAATTAATTTAAAAAAGTGTAAACATACATAAATGAAATTACCGTTAAGTTTTAATAATCATTTGTCGTGCTGCAAAACAATGCATGCAGCACAAGAGCCGCTCCAAATTTGTTGCCGTCAATAAGTTCATAGTTACATCAGGCAGTACTTACAAACAATGCAATGGTTACAACAATAGTACCACAAAATGAAATTAATTCTGTTAACCCTTTTGGCATTGATGTTAAAATCTATGTTAAACAATTACTGAACGCGACCAGCACTGAGATACCCTGCACAAAAAAATATATTTGTCTATGCGTTTAAGTTAATATAGGATTAAATTAACCTACTACAGTTCATAGTATATATATATCCTTAAGAGCTCTTTATATACGTTTCAAGCAAAAAGATAAAGGATTTTGAAGTGAGTACTTAGAGTAACATTATGGACGTTCATACTAGTATAGGAAGTCACTTTTCATTTTTACTTAGAGTAACATTAAGGAGGTTCATACTTGGGGAGAAATAACTCTTAATAATGTTACTCTAAGTTGAAGTAGCACATATCAAAAGTGTCTAATTTTTCTATTATTTGAAAAAAATAATCTTGGTCAACATCTCATGAAGAGAAGACTTTCGCAGGGTGTTTTACAGTCGGTTGCACCTATTTCCTATTATTTGGCTGATATATTAAATTTATGTCCTTGACTCCAGTAGAGTTCGTCCTATCGCATGCTTTTGTTTATCAAGAATCTACAATATAATTTTATTCGTCAGCCCAAAGGTATGCTATACAAATTTTGCAATGGTTCAATGGAATCAAGGCAATTGCATTTCGTCTCTAAGATACGAACTAAATTTTATTCTCATTCATGTTAATTATGATACATTATCTGTAACCAGTATATATATAAGTTAGTCTCCACATGTGCCACAGTTTGTTGAAGAGTATCCTTACTGTTCATGCTCTTGCAGACTCAGCCCGCAGTCGCGAATCAAAAGTCAGAAGAGGCGAACGCAAACGCATAAAATTCAATTAAGCTAAATGAAAACTTAATTCAATTGGCATGCAATACAAAAACAGTTGGCACTGATGCCTGCCCCCACGTAATGGTGTGCAGCTCCCTTAATCCATGACAAAAGACCAATTACGAATCCACCAATCCCATTCACCGGAATTTCATGCAGTTCTTACCGTTTAGCACATGCAGCACAATGGTGCGGGGGGCGCTGTTCGAGGGGCTGCACGTATAGTTGCCTGAATCCTGTTTCAGAACGGCGGGTATGATGAGCGCAGCAGTCTGTAAGCATAACAGGAATAAAATATGCAACTATATGAATGTGTGGAAGGGTGATGTCTAGGAAAAAATAGGAGCGATAGTGGAAGAGCGGAGAGAGGAACCGTTTACGAGGTAATAATTTTAGATACAGTGCTCATAAAGCACTTACGTCATATTATGTTGTGTTATTATTACTAATCTTTAAATTCAATTACTCAAATTTAAAAGTTTCCCAAACTCTTCAAAATAAGAAACGCATACTTCTGCCCTTAATTGGTTACAGCTGTCGGTGCAACATGAAAACACCCTACGGTAGGGTATAAAGAGTCGAATTAAAATACAAAATATGCACACTCTCGTATAATATTAAAATTATAATTTGACGACGCTGACAATTTTCGTTGAGTGTTGTGAAAATTGAATAAAAATTCTCTCTGTCGGTCTGTCGCTCTGTTGCTCTGTCGCCCTGTATCCCGCTTCACCCGCTATCGCTCATTTATGGCAATTTGCGTAATGAAAACGCGTTTAATGAAAATGCTGAGAGACACTGACAGGATGTCGAGAGAGAGAGTGACTGTGGGAGAAGTACATATGTATAATGGGGGGTGGGGTCATAATGATGTGAGGTACACCCGCATGTGCGGTAAGCCACTTACCGTTATCTGTTTAATGAAACTGCTGCTTGGCAACATTGTTGTTGGCGTCATACTTGGCAAGAATGTTGTTGTTGTTATTGTTGTTGCTGCTGTGGTTATTGTTGTTGTTGGTGTTGTCTTTGCAGGTGTTGCTGTTGTTGCTGCTATTGCATCAGTTGCTGTCCATATTGCCGGCGTGTCAACGCCAACTACACCTGCTGCTGCTGCTGCTGCTGTGGCCGTTGCTGCTGCTGCTGCCTCAGCAACTGTTGGCGTTGACATTGCGGCTGCTGTGGCCATGGGCGTGCCTGTGCCAGCGCCTGTGCCAGCGCCTGTGCCCGCCAACACACTCTCGTAACCCTCCAGGCCATCGCTCACGGCTATGGCATCGAGTATATAGGAACGTGTTATAGTCGCTATATCATTTGGACTATCTGCCGCTGTCACTGTCGACGGTGCTGCCATTGTGCTTGTTGTTGGCGTTGTTGCAGGAGTGCTTGTTGTTGGCAGCTCCGTGGGTAGATCGATGCGCTCAATTTCCGTACGCCAGCCGCGTCGATTATGCAAATAGATTTGCTTCTGATTGTAAAACCAATTAATGAAAAGTGGTGGCTCCAGAGCCTGGCTAATTATGCAGCACAGTTTCACTTCACTTCCCGCCTTCACGTGGCGCGTTGACTCTCCGATTAGTTCCGTTTTAGGTTCTGCAAAAGATACCCAAACACACCCACACACACACACACATACATTTAGTCAGTCTACTGAATCTGGGTCAAAATCTTTGCAGCTTCCAACTGATTTATTGGCTTGACCTGTGATTTATTCTGCGCCTTCTACCATGCGGATATAAAGATTTTTTTCTGCAGTTATATTTTGGGTTTAAGTAAGGAATATATGTAACTAGGCCAGATTTTTTAGATTACCTCAAAAAGGTCTATAAAATTTGTTCCACCGGTAAATCAGTGTTGCAGGCAAATAAAAGAATACTATGTCCTTTAAGGTATCTATATAAATTATTGAGCCTCCAAATGTCTTATACAGGTTTCTATATTATTTTATAGGTTATGTTATATTATTGATTTGTTTTTCACCATTAACTAGTATAATAAATAAATAGCTAACGACATAATCAGTGCCTGGAACTCATATCTGAATAGGAAACCTGATTGTCTGATCTTTGTCAGCATCCCGACATCCCGATTTGCATTTATCCGCTTCACTTAAATCTACTTACCCACAATTCGCAAATGTACAATTGCGCTAGTTTTGGGCTCCGTGGAGACTTGACACTCGTAGGTGCCTTCATCCTTTAGTTGAACATATTTGATTTGTAGGGACCAGCGTTCGGGATTCGGTGAAAATACTGATTGAAAGCGTTGATCCGCAATGAATGTGGTCTGATCGACGGTCAATATGTGGCCGTCTCTCATTCGTAGCCAAGAAATAGGTTTCTTAACCAATTGTTTGACCTGCAAGAAAAAAAAAAGGAAATTTTTAAGACATTATGAGCCCGTAATATCAAAATATATATTTGATAATGTGCAATGCTTATTCCCAAACACTTTGCACACAGTGGGGCATGTGTCACTTCCATGCCCAGTGTTATGAGTGGCACAAGTGAGAGTGAGTGTAGTGGTCCAAGGGAACAGAGGGGGCATCGTCTACTGAAAAGGCGATTGCGAGCTTCGCCTGTCGCTGTGGCAGTGGCAGTGGCAAATGACAGTCTTTGAACTGCTGTCATCAACTACATTGCCGGTGTTGGGCTACGGTTACGTCGCCATTGGTGAGCACAGGGAGGAGTAGGGAGAAGTTAATGTTAAACGACGTCATGATTAGATGCTATAATCATTTGTGTTTTATGTGCTTGTTGTTTTTCATTGTGGTTGCCGCCATGAAACTAAAAGTGTCTGAGGCACGCACACATAAAAGGCGCCTCTACCACAATACCTCCCACACCCGCACCACCTCCCCTTGCCCATAGCCCCACTGAGATTTTTGCTTAACTTAAAGCTAGCCGACTGTCTGTCTGCCTTTTTCGTAATTGCTGGTATATTCTCTCCCCTTACCCAATCACGTTGTTGTTGTTGTTTTTCCCATTGTACGTGATGTCAAAACTATATGAATATGCCGAACAGAAATGAGCCTCCCATTCCCCTCTAGAACCACCCACCTCAATTTATAATACGCATCTGCAGGCAGCTGGGCGAGTTTAGCTGAACACACAACATAAGAACCAAAACAGCGGATACCTAGTAAGACAAGCAATCAGTCGGGCGCACTTGACACTAAAGTTAACTGCTCCCGACTCGATAACAAATTCAATTCCATTCAATATAATGCTTATCAAAATTTAGTGATGTTTCCAACGAATATTTATAGTGAGTTATTATAACTTGCTTTTATAGCCAGGAACAGTAGACAAAATATGAATATGGCATACTTGACCTTTAAAACAAATTTAATATATCCAGCTTTTTCAGTTCCACAAATTATTACTCACAGACAGACGGAAAAACAAATATGAATAATTTAACTCGGATACTTATACTGTTATGGGAAGTTTATAAAGTCTATCATGTCTGGTTACAGACCTTTGCACAAACTAATTATACCCTGCTCTAGGCAGCTTCTATGGCTGTCATATTTATAAATATAAAGAGGCGTAAATTACTAATTCGCCTACGCGATTTACGGTTCATAATATCGCACTCCATACTCTCCAGGCTTTATTGTACTTTGAGATGTTTTCCTCGTTATTTAATATGGAAGTAAAATTTTTATTTGGCTTGTTCCGTATATTCTGTTTAACTATCTTAGTAATCTTTAAACATAAAATAATAAGTGTTGTAAGTACTGTAGTTAATTAAACGTGTTAATAACAACATTTACATAAATTAATTTTATTTCGAAAACCATAAACTTGCATTTGAAAAGGAAATAAAGACACTTGCTATTACAAGGCATAAAAATTAAATCGAAATTAAAATAGTCGATTATCACACCTGAAGTAGTAGTACCTATTTGTATTTTCTACAGTTGATTCACTTTAACGGAATTAAAGTGTCTTCAGTTGAATTTGACGTATTACATTTGAAGTCTTATTTTTCATTTCTTTTCTGCCAAGTGCTAAACTTACTTAGTTCTAATAATCCGTAGACTTTATTAAATGCTGCGGGATGGAGAATGTCGCACGCTCACAAAAGGACATTATTATCAGGCTAAGCATCGACATTATACTCAGTATTAAGTAAAGATACTTATCCAAGCCAAGCCAAACACAGGCCGACAGACACAGACACAGACTCATACACATACTAGTTGGGCAGCCAGCCAAGCACGGATAGGATATTGGAAGAGCAGCGAGAGCAGAAAGCACAGTGAAAACGTGTGCCGAGCTCTGCTTCTTTGTCCTTGCGGCATCTTTAGCTGGCTGAGAGAAATATGCATGTGGTCTCCAGGTTGAGCGCTCCGATGTTATCTAATTTAAATTCCAGTATTTTATGAATGGTATGGCATTGGGTGTGCCGCGTCTGGGTTCATGTAGATTGCGCTTAATTTGCCAAAAAATTAATGGGCCCTATATTTTGCCATCGAATTTATCAAGATGCGCAGTCTGTTTGTGAAAAATGTAAATATTGTTAATTAGCCTAGGGTTGCAGTCTATACGAGACTCTGTATACTCTGGGCAAATGTTATCATTGCATTAAAGTCAAGTCGAGTCCTGGCAAATGCGACAATAAACCCGCAAGTGGCACTTATAGTTGCTCAAAACTTGACTTGGCTCGTAAGAGGCCTAGACTATGAGTTCTGCCTCGGCTCTCCTCAAGTCGTATCATATAAAATTATAGTATTATATTTATGTACGTTGTTTTGTGTAGTTGCTGTTGTCGAAACGATTTTTGAGAAAGGAAAACCAAACTAAAATGCAAACAAAGTTTGCCCATAACATTTGCGAATTCTGTCCAAACTTGTTTGTAAATAATTTCTTTTATTTTGTCAATTTTTTCACACAACACTACACCTCAAAGAGCCATTCGCTCCACCATCAGCGCAACATTTCTCTTGTTTTCTTTTCTCTTATTTTTTTCTCGTTGATTTTTATATCTGAAGAGCAAAAACTTTCTGCAGACTTTGCAAAATCGCCCAAAATGAACATGGGCCAGGGGCATACAAAAGGCAGAATCGCTTTCGAGAAAAGTAAAAATAATACACATCAGAAAAAATAAAAAAGAAAAGAAAAGCGCAAAATATCAAGTGCTCACAGGCAAAAGCATTTTCACTGAATTCCTTTGTGTCTCAATATGCGTACGCTCTATGTGACGCCTAGGGTCTGAGATTTATTATTAATTGATTAGGTTTAAGCAGATTTCAAGATTGTGCCAAGTTATGGCATCTACTTATGCCATGCCCTGGGTGAAATCTTTCAAAGAAAACAATGCATAATCATGCTTAACTTACGATTACGAGGTAAAGATACTAAAGTGTATGCATATTCAATATGATAATAATAAAAGACAAGTAAAGGATAGTAAGAAAATTAATTTCTTCTCTATTATTCTGGCATAGATTTAGCTCATTTTTATCAAAATTATAAGTCTGTATATTTGGAAAGAAATCAAAAAGAAAATAACTACCTAATATATAAACAAACTCATTACTATTCATAAATGTATGTACCAAATGTTGTGGCTGACCTAAATAAATTTACTTATGTATACCCCATGAGGTCAGTCCCTTCTCCTTCTATCTGCTCTCAGACATTTTACACAATTTAAATACAGAGTCAACAAATAACAAATCAATTCCAATTGCTTTCTTAACAATCCTCTGCTAATTACTTTTCAATTAGCAATCAAAGACTTTGCTATTGAAAAGGTAAAATATAAATATTTATAAAATAAAGTAGAAAATGACTGAAGGTAAACAAACCGAATGTAGAGAGCGGTTATCTCTTAATTAATGAGTGTTTCCATGAATTTTTAAAACGTTTTTATCAAATTGTTGTTGAATTTATGCTCGTAATTGTACTTGAGTTCATTTGAATACACAATGAAGTATTCGCTTACAGTTGTTGGCAGCTGCAACAGTCAAAATTTTGCAGTTTATTTCGTAAAGTGCAAATACGCTGTTAACTGTAATTTCCTGTATATAAGAAATGAAGACAAAAAGAGGAGAAGAGAGGAGAGAGAGATAGTGAAAGGAGCAACTGCGCCAATTATAATGACAAGGACGATAATGCTCAAGTAGTAATTTAGTTTATGGAAATGAACATCAGCAAAACAAGAACAACACTCATCCACATGGCGATACCCTGTACTGAGCACCCGAAAAACTCTTATAAAGGTTTTTTAGACATTGTCCTTTTTCATTTAAGCGGATTCTCAGACCCTGTACTGCAGGTCTAGTGTCGGTTATGCCCAACTGTACCTCTTACTTAAATTTGGCAGAATTTAGCAACCCACTTTGAATGGTGCAGGGTATAATTATGTTGAGGATGCAGGCATTACGCCAAGGCAGCAGACCAGCAGTAACAAAGTTATTAGCGGATGCCATAGTCAGGCACTGCACACACACACACACACACACATGCCACACCCCAAACTGTGCGTGTGTATATGTGGGTAAGCAGCTCACAAGTATTTGGGTCAGCTTCAAAATTAGCGCTGCCTTTGCCCATGATGGGACTGAGAGAAGGCAAAGATTTCAAGGCATCTCTTCTTTGGGGCGTGGCAATAGCAATTTCCGGTTTGTTTTCTTTTAGTTCCGACATCGTCAGGCGTAAATTAGTTCAAAGCGCTGCCAAGTTGAACCGAAAACTCACACTTATAGCTCCTGGGGTTACCACTTCCACTTCCTTCATGTTGATTGAACAAAGAGCTCTGGCCTAATCAGTTGCTTATTATATATATATAATTCATCAATAATTAATATTATTAAAAAATAACATGGAGAAAAATGCTATGTCAATATTTTTGTTATTTCTGCAACCTCCATCAGCAAAATGGAGGGAAAAAATCACCTCAGCATTTTCCGCACAAAGTAAACAACGCGCACCGAGGGGATCCACTTGATTGGATTCCAACAAAATCACTCAACTTTTCATTTTGCCTTCGTCTTCAGTTTGGTCAACAATTTAATATTGTTGTGCTCGGAGCATTATTTGCCATAAGCTTTCAGTTTATGCAAGTCATTGATAAGGGCCAAAAATATATATAAAAAAAAGAAGGAAAAAAATTATAATAAGTGAAATGAAAATGAAATTTATATTTTGCATAATCTCTTCAGCTTAAGATTCCTTGGGTTCAGCACTTCAGAGTGCTGACCAGGTGTCAAATTATTTTGATAAAGAACCTGAAAAGTTCCTAATACTGAGCAACATGAAAGTAATCGACTTTTTGGTATTTACATTTTAAGTCGAAAATTAAGCTAAATTTGCTTATCCCAATGTTATTTGAAAGCTAAAATTAAATTTATGTTAGTTTTACTCGAAGCTAAACTGAATAAAAATATGAGTTATTATCTATCTATCCTAACTAATGAACAAATTATAAAAGAAATAGTATTGATGGATGTATCCTATAATACCATATTTCAAAAGCAAATTGCAAAGATTTCTTCTAACCAAATCGATGTATTAAAGAACATTACAAGCTGATCCGTATGCTATTATTATTCAATCAAGTGACATGTAACATATTTGCGCTTCCTCATCGGATCAATTAAAGCATTAATGGGGATACAGAGAGGAAGTCATTTGAAAGGGCGGCACATATCAAGAGTGCTCAAATGTATATTCATAGTAATGACTTCTTTTGTGCCTGACACCCTCAACTTTTAGCAATACCGAAGTAATCTTATTACCCTTACCCTTACCCTGATGCGAATGGATGATGTTGCTTGTAGCTACTAGTTCATTTGGCACACATTATGGACTGTTAATTAAAAGGGAATATTCGGGGCAATACCTACTCCTAGGCAGGGGGAGTGCGTTACTTACATTGCAGGGTAGATAGGCATGGGTGCCCGCTTGGCTAATTATTGTTTGGTAATCATCTATTGTTGGCGGTGGCTTCAGTGTTGTTCTTGGCGTTGGACGACGTGTTGTTGTTGTTCTCGTTGTGGATGTTGCTGATGTGGTGGTTGTTGTTGCTGCTGCTGTTGCCGATTCGTTCACGGCTGATGTTGTTGACTCGGCCGAAGTAAACATTGTTGCTATTGAATTGCTACTGCTGCTGCTGCTGCTGCTGCTGCTGCTGTTGTTGGGCACAAACAATACGTTATTCTGCGTAATTTTGTACTTGTGTTCGTCCAATTTGTGCTCCTCAACGTTTCTATTGCTCATAATCAGATTCGCTTGCAAAGCTTCTGATAAGTCGGGCCTCAATAGTATCCCTGCATCTGACCATTGCCGCTGTTCACTATTGTTGTTAATGTTATTAATAGCGTTGCTGCTGCTGTTGTTGTTATTGCTATGGTTGCCAACAGCAGCAGCAAGTGCAATCGATGTGCTGCGATTTGTATCCATTGTCATTGCTCCTACTGTTGCTGCTGTTACACTTGCTGTTGCTGCTGCTGTTGTTGCAATTTGTGTCATCAAAATTGATGATTGCGCCTTGGCCACTGTCGTCGCTCTCTTGGTCTGACTTCTATGAAATGTGCCGTCATTTATTGTGTCGCTCTTTAATATTGACGATTTGCCTATCGCAGTCTCATTCGTTGCCGTCGCTGTAAGAGAGATAGAGGCAGAGAAAGATGATGAAAGAGAGATGAGTGGAGATAGAATTCGAGTCTTAATTAATGACTTTGTGTTGTGCTTGCTTGTGCTTCTTCTTGTCCCCCTTAAGCGGCTTACATATTTCAAACACTCAGATCCAATTTATCTAATAATCCAACAACAATTAAAACGATTTACGACCTTCTACTTTAATCAGTTTCGCATCCTCACATTCTCCATTCGATGAATTAATCCGAATTTTGCTTTTAATAGCATTTCTGCATCCCAAAAGTCAACCATCAATAATCCTTTACTAAATTGTATTGCAAACTCTAAGCTATGGAGGTTCACACTCAATCCCCGCTGCACCAAAACAGATTAAATTATACCATTGTTGCTAGAAAAATCTTATTTACATATAAGTCACACATTCATTGAAAACAAGGGGCGCAGGGAAGCAGTAAATATATTTTAGCAGACTCTGCAAAGCTTTTACTTAGATGTTAATATAATATTCAACGTAGTTTAAAGTAACTAACTTATTTATACATTCCACCTAAATAATTGTGATTATTTTAAAATTTTTAAGAACTTTACACCACCTATCAAATTTGGTGCTTCCTATTCTCACTTCAGAATTGCAAAGCGATAAATGTTTTCACTTAGCTAAATAAGCATTAAATCGGCATTAAATATCAATTATATTGAAATACTGGCTATTATAGTAGACCCAGGATTAAAACGACACCACCATCTCCAAGGTAATGGTGTGCTCCAATTTAACAAATTAATTAGCTAATTACAGAGCCCATTTTTATTGAAAACTTATTGAGAAGTTTGTTTTCAAAAACTTTGCTTTGAGTCGAATTCTAAAAATAAACTCTATGAATCGTTTGGAGTGTTTGTTCAATCAATGAATATTTATAAAAGCTCTACTCTACTTTCTATAAATGTTCTTAGCTAATTGCTAAACTTCTTAGAAGCAGAGCTATTTGCTGTTTCCCTTTTAATTTATAGTAGTGGTTTTTTAATGCATTTAATTTCTTAGGCCGCAATTATATTATTAAAAGATACTTAACAGATAATTAATGTGCTGTTGCTATGGCTACCAAATTAAACGAAAACTTCAAAATAGAATTCAGGTTAGGATTAAATTGAAGTGAATTCTAGTGGTATTTTCCTATCGTAGGAAAAGTCTCTCTTAGTCTTGGTCTCTCTGCTACTTTCAAAATTATTCAATGAGTGCAAAGAGGTATTAAAATTTGTAGCATGAAGTGAGAATAACTTCATCTACAGCTACGCAACAGGGAGATGATGCATATTTCTAAAGTTTGCCCAATGAAGTTCATTTTGCTGTTAATTAAGTAATACTCATACACTAACCAGATTGGTACAGTTTTCACTCTGTCTAATCAGTCAGTTGATGTGCCTGGCTGTCCGCCTGCTGGGCTCTTCAGTTCTTAAGTATTTGAGTATTAAGTACTTCAAGTGAATGCAAAACTCAAATGGCGGAACTTTACGAGCCGCGCTTTAAGTGTGTATGTTTATATCTATGTGTGCGTGTGTGTGTATGTACGAGTATGGGCCATGTCATGGTATTATATTTTATGTTTATGCTTCATGTATGTGCAATAAAGATAAAGCGACTTAATATAAAAACTTTATAATTGCTCTGCACTAATGATGTACTGCAACAAGCTTGAAGTTAATTGTTATAATTATTACAATCAAATTACCACAAGCACAACAACACACACACATACACACATACACACACGAACAACAAAACAATTGGCAATTTTAAAACAAATTGCCATGGAAAAAATTAATAAAATAAATTTTAGACAAATTGCTAATTTAAGGGAATTTTGCTGCATTTTAAATATATGCAAAACATTTTAATATTCAGTTAAAATGCATAGCAATTAATTTAAAAGAAATTTCCTTTCTTTCCTTATATATATATTAAATATATATATATTAAATTCATTAAAGTTTCATTTAAATTTCGCTGCTTTGAACCAGTGTTCAAGTACAACAACTGCCTCAACTCATTAACCTCAAGCAAGTAGAGGACCCAACAGCTGCCAGCACCGAGTTCAGGGCAAATACAAAAAACAAACAAACATGCGTATGGATGGGCTGGGCGTAAGAGACAGTAACGATGGAAGAACAAATCAAAACAGCGTAAAAAACTGCAATAAACAAATGAATTACTTGAGAGTGACGTGCACCGCACAGAGACCGAAAATAAAGAATAAGAAAACTGAAAAAGAAAACAGAACAATAAAGCGGTATATTAAGAAAAAAATATCACTTTAGTATGGCGGCAACAGCGCCAACCGTCACAGCCTTAAAGTATACTTTGAAAATTTGCTTAATCTTTGTGCCGCACAAACACAGAGCCAAGTGCCAAACTAAAAAGTTGTAAAACCTCACAAACAGACACATAGATAGACACACACACACACAGACACATGCGTTAGCGTACGCAATTTGTGCACAGAGGATGAAATAAACTGTCGGAAAGGCTACAGTCGGATGCAGGCAACAGTAGCCGACTCTATGCGTAGCCTTTGCAACGTGGCTGGAGGGCAAAGGCATTGAGAGAACCTATCTGTGATTTAGGCAAACCTATCTAACACATTAAAGATATTACAATTAATCAAAATTTAAGTTTAAGAACTCTGAGCTATATGTTACAAACATATTACACTTTTACAAATGGAATAGACCCTTTTGCACTTCTTTTCAGTACACGGTCTAAAACACATAAACTGACAACGACATTTGCCATGGCTCAGTTTTTCTCAGCCCAAACTTACGTAATGAGGTTTGGGCTAAGGCCACTCGAAGATTTCTTGGAGTGGAAGATGGATACAGCAATTGAAATAAGGGAACTTTGGTTTGATGGGGCATACAATAAAATCAGTTTTATTGACCTTACTATACGTTGCGACTGATACACAGGATTTCCCTTTAGAAATGCCTGCAAATTATCCGGTTTAGACACGTGGGCTTTTCTTTTATTTTTTAAGGCATACATATTCTCTTTAGAAACATTAAAAAATAAATAAATAAAATGTAACAATTCAAAAAGAATTTACAATTAATGTTTAATTTGTCACTCACAGCAAAACAGTTTAAAGTTCGTTTAAAAAAAATTATAAACTAAGAAACTGCGAATTACATCTTATTTTTTTTCTTTTTGCCTTTTTTAGCATTTCCCTTTTTTCTTTTTTACTCAATTTCCACTTGAATTCATTGTAGGGTCAGGCATTTATTTCCTTTGTGTGTAGCCCCATTGGAGCTGAACTGATGTTGCTTCTTTATCGTGATGTGGGCTCCCCACTGACAACAATTCGACACTCTTCCTAATTATGATGGGCATGTTGTTGGGCGATGATGAAAATTGGCCTCGGTATGGGCGTGGGCACGGCCATGGTCATGTAATCTCAACTTGAACACCACGGAGCCAGCAGCCGGACACACTCATCAGATGTCTGTCTGCATGGTGCTAATAATGAAGGCAGCTCCCTTTTATGCTCCTGCTCCGACTTCTCTTCCTCTCGGCTGTCAGGCAGTAATTTGTGTAATAATTGTGTCTAAGCGTTTAAGTCAAGCATGCCAGCTTGGCCGGATAACCAGCGGCATCTCGTGGGAACTGTAGTTTGTAACTGATGCAATAGAGACGACCAAGAGAGCTGAAGGAGTGAGGGGAAAGCCACCGAAAAGCCAAACCAGCACAACAATGGGAAAAGGCGCGGCGGCCAAACGCCTGTGGCCGTAGCTGTGGCTGTGGAAAACTGTGAAAAGCTCGGGAAAAACTGAATGAGTTAGTTACGGAGTAAAATGCTCAGTTTCGCTGCCAGTTCCCCAAGGGGAGCGGGCATCGTAGACCAAGACCAAGTGGCTAATGCGAAAGGGGAGTGAAGTGAGTTTTGTTACAAGTATTCAATGGTGCTCGACTTGCCGCAGAATTTGATTAAACAAAAGTAAAAGTTTTCAACTTGTGTGCTAAGGCAGCAGCCACTTTCGTTTCATTTTTCCTTCTTTATTTTCTTCTTTTTTTTAATGTTCGGTATTCTCGTTGTTGTTTGTGTTGTGACCCTTTATTACTGGTCAATGCTAGTGAAGCCAGTCAAGTGTTTTTCTTTCCTCTTGCTTGGCCACAGTCGCAGAGAAAACAAACCTGATTCGGTTTTTGGTCAAAAAGTCGAATTTTGCAACATTGAATACACTTCCACTACGCAGGCTAGTACTTTGCCAACCAAATTTCACACATATTGAACCAGTTCTTTCAATATGCTGCACTTCATCAAATTATCAATACCTTTGATTTGATTTAATGAAAAGGTCAATTTTTAGTTTAACTCCACAAATTGCTATTTTTTATTTACCTTTATTTCGATCAACATTTCAAAAACCACTCTTTATGGCCTTTTGTACGCAGTTCAATTCTGTAGAAAACTTTTTCACTAATGCTATCAAAGAAGTTTTGTAAATAAATATGTACAGGGGCGGCAGACTCCCCTTTATTGTTAGTTTTGAAATCATTTGACCTTAGGGGCTCATACTCGTAAAACAAAGATGCTTATATTGAGTACTTTTATACATTTGCAATGAAATAAAATTCAATGCAATCATTGTGCATCAAATGGCAATACCACAACAATCTGGTTTGAATTAAAAAAAGGCATACCTAGCAAGTCAGTAAATATTTAGAGATGTATCTTCTATTACTGAACTTATCAATTTTCACAAGAAGATGCATATCTTATAGTATAATATAAATACCCAATATGAAACTTTAAATTGGAACTTACCCTGGACGCAGCTGCAGATGAGCATAGCCATAAAGATGTTCAATCCGTGCTGAACGCGCATGTTGGCGAAATTGGGCGCAACTTGGCTTGTTTCAAGCCAAATTTTGAATTTCAGGCAAAACAATAGTCCCAGTCAGGGAAGCAGCAAATACGCTGAACAAAGTCACATATGCTGCCTCTGGTGGCATGAATTACAGCAGCTGCCACTAGAGTCTACTTCCGCTCATACTAGCCTCTGCCACATGTAGCTAGAGGCAATGCGGAGTGTTGTTTCTGGTTATAGTTTTAAGCCTTTTCAAACTGTTGATATTGTTGCTGTGATTATGGTTACTTTTTGTTTTGTTGTTGTTAGTTTTAAACTTCAATTGCTTTGTAATTGGTTTATTTTTGTTCCAATTGCAGGCTTAACATAATAGAGCTGAAACCATACCGAAAAATGAAAATTCTTTGCTTTCCGAACAGAATATTATTTCCTATGGGAGAGCAGACAACAAAGCGAACAAGAAAAATCGGTGATAATTACCTCCTCGCTTATGGCCAATCGACAACATAGTACATAATCCTGTGTGGGCTTGGCTTTAATCCCAGTTACCACAGCTACAACAAGAGAACAATAATAAACTTTGGACTCGGAAACTAGAACTGTGACAAGAGGTTACTTTTCAATATTCCCACAAAAATCCGTCGCTATCACCTTAGCCTCTGCCTCAGCTCAGCCTTTGTCCTGCCTCTACCACTGCCTCTGCCACAACCTAAGCCTAAGCTTCTGCCCTTGCTGCTGCTGTTGGCTCTGGCCTCTTGTTGATACTGAGCTAGTATTTTATGGTCAACGTTTTTGAACCAAATTCTATTTACTTATGTGTCTCTAAGTGTATGTAGAAGCGATTAGTTAAGGTTATGTTACCAAATTCGGTACAACATTTTTAAGCATTTCGTCACTAAATTCCCATTTGAATGTCCAATTACAAGAAATTTAATTCTTTTAACAGGAATACTTGAAAGCTATTTGAAGTTGATCTTGTGAAATATTTCGAAAATTGGTCCAGATAAATTACATAATTGTATTGTGCCTTACTAAATTAAAGTCAGCTATGTATCCTGTTCGTAAAGCTTAATAATTTTCTATATATTTATAAACGATTTAAGTTAAGCTATTGGCAAATGGTTAATCAGAGAATAAAAAAAGTATTAATTTAAAATGTAATAAACTAAATAAACTATTTAGTATAAAACGCTTTATTAACTTTTACTACTAGCAACAGCTCTGTACTTGGCATACTTTTAAAGTTCTGAACCTGCGTACATGGTATAAAAGTGTGTTGAACAAATTATGTTTAAATAAATATAAGATATATAAATGTTGTATCTGTCTGTCTGTGTATGTGTGTGTATGAATAGTAGTTGTATGTGTGTTTACAGCATTCCATTTGGCAGGCTGCTTTTACCTCATCTTTCTTTTACGCTCGAGACTATTTGGCATTAACGAAATTTATTTATGCGGGTGTTTAGTCGGGCGTAAAAGGTGTACATATGGCCAGCAAACATGCCCAGCCAGAAACACATTCGCACACACACTAACACACTAACATACATAGACAGAGGCAACTTGGAAATGCAGGACACGCGCTTACGAATTGAAAGGATTTCGTAAGCTTTGGCCTGGCCTAGGTGTACCTCAGCGTCTGGTTTCGAGGTTGTCTGTCTCGGTTCTGGCTCTGACTCTGGTTCTGGTACGGTATATTTTTGGGATTGCTCGCTTGGAGTTGTGTTGGGAATAATGATTTAAATGCTGTTTGGTTTTGCCTTTTGTTTCTTTGCTTTTTTATTGGCCAACAGATACGAGAAATGCGAAATGGAAATGTGAACAAATAGAGGCAAATGTTAGGGAATGGCTTTGAGAAATGCCAGTTGTTCTACTCTAAGCATATGTATGTACGAAATGATGTATGTATGTAGGGATGTCTGTATGTATGTATGTATGAATTGGGCATCTGTGTAGCCTGACTAAAGTCCGGTCAATGATGCGTTAATTCTAATGTTAAACAAATGTAATGTTCTGGACGAATGAATTGTATGCATTAAGAAGCTGATGTTGCCTCATGTGCGTATTGTTGTTGTTGTTGTTGTCGTTGTTGCTGTAGTTGTTGTTCAAGATGATAACGTAAATAATACTAAATTGATTGCACAAACATAACAACGGCGGAAGTGTAAATGATTTAACACAATTCCTTCGTTGACTCTATGTTTTTGTACGCCTTCAATTTTCCGTCTCTTGTTGTCTGAATTCCCTTTTGCTAACTGATGTTTTGTTTTGCTTTTGTTTTTGTTCTTGTTCGTGTCGCTGCGGCAAAAGCAAATACTGTAACTGTGGATGGACGGAGATTCCGTTGGTTGTCACAACCGGATACAGTATTTTTTGTGACTTGTAATTCAGTTTATTGTTTACTTCAATTTATTTATTTATGTTTTGTATTTATTTTTACTGTTATTGACAGCATGATTTTTATAATAATATATAAGACAAAATAAAACTGCAAAAAAATTAACCAGAATAAGTTAAATAAATTGAATAATAAGTTTTTGTGCTATTTAAATTCACAGATTCCACACATAAAAAATTAAAACACTTTCCAAACATTTAAACATACGTTCGTGTATTAATTTAAAACAACACATTATAAAGTTTATCACTAAAATTATATTTTTATAAAAGTAAAATACTGTACATTCGGTTAGAAATTATTTACATATGTATATTTTATTTCCTATACTTTATATTATTTATATTTAATTTATTAAAATAGATTTAGAATTTATTTAAAAAAGTTTCTGTTCTATTCGTCAATTTTATATATTTTTAATAAGTTTTATATTTTCTATTAATTTTTAAAGTTGTAGCACTTAATTGATTGTTAACTGTTTTGCTATGTTAACACAAATATTATTACCGTATTTTTATATGCTGGCCACCACTATTGGTATTTTTATTTGAATGTTATAATATTTATAATTTAATTATATTGACACTAACCACATACTACAAGTTAATAAGGTTAATTTACTCTAATTTATCACTCGATTCGTTTCTCACTCTCTATTCTGGCATGCGCCGACCGATGCAGACGCGACGCCGGCTAAAAGGAAACTGAATCAAGCGCCAATGCCAATCGGTCGCTGGGGATGCTGAGCTGTTCCCTTACGTTAACATTTGTAAGCTGAGAGCGCCATAACGAGAGAGCATAAAGAATAGGCGACATGCGAATATTACACATGTTACTGCCGAAGCTGTGCTGTTAACTAACATAAACTTCTCTTGGCAGTTGAGTGTGAGACTTGTGATATACTTGAGTTAATCAAGCCAAGTATAACTGGCGCAAATGATTGCATTTAACGCATGAAATTAATTTCAATTAATATATATACTAACTTTACATAATTAGTTTCGCTATCATACCCATTAGCAACAGTAGAATTTTAAATGAAACTATTGTATTGAGAGATCAAAACCAACACCATTATTACAGCCTGTTAACAGTACGATAACATAATTTCTCATTAATGTCATGCCGGCAAATTGGGCGGTGGAAGCATGAAGTTGAGGGGAAGTAGAGCTGAGGTAAAAAAACGAAGAAGAAAAAACAGAATGCGTAACAATAGCAGCAGCAGAAATGCAAGCCCATTAAACGAAAGTAGGACAGCCAGGCAAAAGAAAACAAGAACAATTACAGTAAAATTAGCATTGAACGATTGTCAAAAGCAAAACACAAGGTTACACACACACTCACGCAAACACACACACACACACATCCAGAAAAGGCAAAAAGTCAGCTAAAGAGAAAACAAACGATGAAAATTATAATCCAGACGCACAGGCCACAGAACGATGGAACTAGAGACGAAGAAAGTGTGAGCGCATAAGTGAAATAGATGATGATTTGGAAACAATGCAATAGAAGGAATAGGACAGCAAAGAGGAGGGGAGTGGAGTGTGGAATCGGTACGCGGGCATTGGGTGAGAAGCCTTTGCATAAAATTCAATTTGTCGTGTGCAGCAGCCATGAATATGCCGAACTGTCGGGCTTAAGCTGCAGCTGACACTGAACCCCACATTGCGCTGTCTCTCAATCTGTCTGGTAGTGCACACGCATACACACATACATATACACAAATATTATACTTTTCCGATCTCTCAGACTCTCTCGTTGGTATTCACTTGCCATATAAAATTGCAATTGAAGTGATTGTTGTTATTGTAATTTTTTTTATTACTATTATGGTAACCGCGTCGTATGCAGCGGCTCGAGCGTAACATATGCGCGAAATCACTTACAACTCCTGTGTCTCTGCCTCCGCCTCTGCCTCTCCCTGTGCTCTGCTTTGCTGCGCTGTCCTGTCAGTGACAGCAGCGTAATAGGACTGCTGGTTTGCATGCCGCCAACAAACAATGCCTGCGGCATTCACACATTCATACACACCTAAGTTTTTTATGGCATTTTCAACAAAACAATTTTATATCCGAGCTTATAATTATAATTACTGTGACCTTAAAACTTTTGCCCCAGACAACAACATTTCTGCGGACACTCTATGGCCGCAAATGAATGATAACACCATGTAACCCTCAAATAGCACTTGAACGATATGAACTTTTCAGACCCTGCACTTAAAAAGTCCACAAGGTCTATGAACTGTGCTCGAATGCCAAACGCGCGTAACCGAAAAGCCACACGGACAAACAATGTTATATTGTCTCTAACCAAGAATATGTGTACATACATACTACGTATGTATATTCATATGTGGTCGACCACAACTGCTTCTGTGTTACACACACAATGTTTCTATCAAAAAAGTTGGTTTTGTGCACAGGCCAGAAAATAGGCTAGACATTGTTATGTAGTGTAATCAGCATCCAGGGATTATGTGTGTCATTTACTTGCCCACAACATGTCGCAGGGTTTTAAGTGAGTTCTTACAGCTGAGTGGATGCTATGCCGGGACAGACATTACGCTTACACTATGTGAACCACTGTCTTTGCTAATGATTCTCAAGTAACAGTTTACATCCTACATACAATTGAATTCATTAACTAATATTTTCCTTACAAGTGTTAATAAATATATAATTTTTTATAATTTTAGTGAGTTCTTACAGCTGAGTGGATGCAATGCCGAGACAGACATTACGCATACGCTATGTCGGCCACTGACTTGCTAATGATACTCAAGTAACAGTTTACATCCTACATACAATTGAATTCATTAACTAATATTTTCCTTACAAGTGTTAATAAATATATAATTTTTTATAATTTTAGTGAGTTCTTACAGCTGAGTGGATGCAATGCCGGGACTGATATTACGCATACGCTATGTCGGCCACTGTCTTGCTAATGATACTCAAGTAACAGTTTACATCCTACATACAATTGAATTCATTAACTAATATTTTCCTTACAAGTGTTAATAAATATATAATTTTTTATAATTTTAGTGAGTTCTTACAGCTGAGTGGATGCAATGCCGGGACTGATATTACGCATACGCTATGTCGGCCACTGTCTTGCTAATGATACTCAAGTAACAGTTTACATCCTACATACAATTGAATTCATTAACTAATATTTTCCTTACAAGTGTTAATAAATATATAATTTTTTATAATTTTAGTGAGTTCTTACAGCTGAGTGGATGCAATGCCGGGACTGATATTACGCATACGCTATGTCGGCCACTGTCTTGCTAATGATACTCAAGTAACAGTTTACATCCTACATACAATTGAATTCATTAACTAATATTTTCCTTACAAGTGTTAATAAATATATAATTTTTTATAATTTTAGTGAGTTCTTACAGCTGAGTGGATGCAATGCCGGGACTGATATTACGCATACGCTATGTCGGCCACTGTCTTGCTAATGATACTCAAGTAACAGTTTACATCCTACATACAATTGAATTCATTAACTAATATTTTCCTTACAAGTGTTAATAAATATATAATTTTTTATAATTTTAGTGAGTTCTTACAGCTGAGTGGATGCAATGCCGGGACAGACATTACGCATACGCTATGTCGGCCACTGTCTTGCTAATGATACTCAAGTAACAGTTTACATCCTAAATACAATTGAATTCATTGATTAATTTTCTCCTAACAAGTGTTAATAAATTTAATAAAAAATATTTGTTTCTATAAATAGTTTCCCATATACTGTACTATACTCGCACAGCTGTAAATGAATTACAAGTTTACGTTTATATCAATAGATTGCTATTTTTACCCTCAATTTGTATATAGTACATCTAAAAAAGAGTTTTCTTCCTTGTACTCATTGAATGGCACTCAATTAAGGAGCTTTTAAGTGTGCAAGGCTTTCTGGTTGACCCCTACAGAATTTCTGCACACCTCTACTTTCACAAGTGATTAATCAAAGTGAAAACAAGCAAAAATAAGAAAATGAAATTAAAAATGTATGAAGGTACTTGATAGAAGATAAAAGAATGTTCGCTTAAATGGGTCAAGCTGGCTTAATGCGATTAAAGTGGACAAACGCTTTGTGATTACAAAGATAATCAAATAAAATTCGAAAACAGACTAGAAGACAAAAAAAAAGAAAGCAGTCTGTAATTAAGCATGAGGAAGTTGCAAGCAAGTTCAGCATTTCCGCTGCACTTTAATTAAGTTTCGGATTAGCAGCAGCGTGTATATTACGTAGTATACGTACGACTGACTAGCTGGTAGCAGCTGCTGTCGGATAGGATTGCCTCTTCCTTTAAATTTTCTTTTTGTTTTTGGGTCAACGCAAACAATTCATGTCAATTAATTGTAGCTTGTTTTCGGGTGGCTGGAACAAAAGCTGCAAGTCAACCACAACGACATGACGACAACAAGATACAAACAACGATTACCGGAGCCACCAAATGCCCGCAGACGAATCGGAATCTAAACTGGTGACTTGCTAAACTCTCAAAGTGAAATCCTGCAATCCTGCAAATAGAAAACACAGAGCTGAGCACTAAACTTCAAATAGTAGCTGCTTGTGTTTAGCTAATAGCTGTTGAAGGCATAGCTTACACAAATGTTTATACGAGCTCGGGGTAACTTAAATCTGTCGAAAATTTCTACAGCAGTAAACACAATTAATTCACAGATTTATTCAATGTTGCAACTGGGATAGCATATGGCAAACTGGAGCTTATTGAGGTTGTTACTAGTATGACCAGTTGTGGTGACTGCAGCAGGCTGTAATGTGACAGCACTAACGATTCGCATGACAGCAATACGACCACTGGAATGTCAGACAATTACACACAAGCACAAGCACACACATGCACACACATTATATGCATAAGCTTTGAATCCCTAGGAGGTCCTGCTCAGCAGCTGTCAGTTATGCACACACAACCTGATTGATCTGGCATAACAGCGAGCGAAGCAAAGACGTACTATATGCATATATACATAGGTACGTATTGCTGCAAAGTGCATATGCTTTACCGTTCTGCAAATGCTTTTCAGTTCTTGCAGGAATATTACTTACGCAAGACCCAAATTTACTTACTTATACTCCCATATCACTTATTTTTCATACTCATTACACTCGTATACGCATTCATGGTTTTACTGCTTTTTCCAATCAATCTAAGCTTAAATTTCCATTCTACGAATGTATTTATTAAATGAACTTGAATTGTGCATTCTATTTAATTAAAGAATAATATAATTATTATCATTCAGCTAGTATAGTGAATGTATTTAGATTAATCGAAGTGTATGGAGAAATGAAATATGTTTAGCCAAAAAAATAAAATTTTTAGTAAAATAATCATTAGAATACGATAAAGCTAAGCAATATCTAAAATTGTAATGAAGATATTTAATACTTCAAAAAATACAATCAATAGAGAAAGACGACTGCTCTCGACTGTAAACCTTTTTTTATCGGCAAATCGAAAACGAAAAAATTTAACACAACAAAAAAGGACTGCAAAAATGCATGAAAACTTCGCTCTGTGCCGAAGTGTGTGTATGTGTGTGTTATAAGGTCATTTTATTGTTTCCAGTCAAAATGGTCAGATGGGAATTTGTTTTTTCTCTACTTCTATCTATTCTGTGATGCGATTTGCCTATAGATTTAGATTGAGCTGTCTAACATGTTATTGGGGGATTGTACCGAAATGGCAAAGACAGAAAAAAAACAATAAAAAAAAATAAAATAAACTGCACAGTGGCATAGATTGGTGGGATATCATGTTAAACAAGCAGTTAGAGCCGTTAGGCCGACACAATTCAAATGATTAGAATAATCGCCGTAGGTGTTGTGACTCGCATTGAGCTTAAGTCAAATACCACCCAAATACCAAAATTGAGAACTCACACACAATCTGTACATAGGGCCATAAAACACTGCTTAACCCTTCTATACTGAGACTGTTTGCTTTTTATTTTTAAAAGAAATTTTATTGCTCCTGCATGGGGCAGTCAGTGCTTAAAGCTTAAGGTTCTATTCGCCCTCCAAAGTGAATTTTATGGCAATGTTCGTTTGTCTTTATTTTGTGCCTAAAAGAGTAATTTGGGCATTGCAAATGAGCTGAAAATGTTTGACAATGAACTTTGACACAGAGTAAAATTGAGTTGATTGAGTGGAGAGGGGCCTCAGAACTAGTCTAGTTTAAGGGTTAATATTTATAGACATAGCTTTTTAAACTAATGGGTGGAATCCACTATATTTGATATTGTTATTTACAGAACATTAATTCAATGTATACCATAAATAAATAATACATATAAATTGCATGGATATTCGTTTATACTCTTAATATAATGTTGCTTCTCTATGCCATCCTTTCCTGAAATGAGAGGAGGAAACTAGTTTGGCATCTTTCATACTTTTGCCACACTCATTATATGAAATTATAAATAAATTTTATTGCTAATTAACAATTTTGCTGAACATTTTCAATTATATCAGCAAAGTTGGCTTTTCTTCGTCTCGTTTTGCGGTCTGCGGGAAGCTGTCTTGCCACTGAGTAATAATTAATTTTCCAATTTAGTCAAGTCCATACTCGAAAAAAGTTGTCTGTTTCTCCGGGAGACACTCGAAAAATTTCCTGTTTGCACAGAAAACTCTACGACAGTCACATAATTTGATTTGGTTATCATTGTTAAGTGCTGCGAAGAAAATTTTTGCACAGTTAGCGGAAAACTGATTGCAGGGGCGAAAAGCTTATAAGTCTGTCTGCTCTGTTTCGCAACGTAATTTATTAAAGATTTTGTGAAAAGTGATAAATTACTAGTTTGAATATTTGTTTTTGGTATCGTGCAGACAAACAAATTATAATTACCATACATACTCCTACGTGTTAATCATGATTGAATTCGCATTCGCCTGTCTACCAGGCATTGACATTGTACTGAAAATATTATCAGTTTTTCAATTATTAACTATATGTGTATTACACACTACTACTCCATCTTAAAATTTGCTAAGATATATTAACTATTAGAAGTTTAGATTTTTTTTTACTTTTATATTTTATTATCAACAATTGTAAAATATAATCAAATATTTTACTCAACAATAGAAACATTGTTAATATTTTATTATTTGGGTATCACAAACCACAAGTAATGAAGGTTTTGTATATGAGCAACATGTTTTAAGGAGTTTAATATAATATTTAGCTTTTCATGCCCAAAATCTTTTCGATTTCACAAATACGATCGAGAACTTCTTGATTTCGAATTCTCTGATCCCTAAGCTTATCTGCAATTGCATCCAATGTTGCAGCGAGGGCCAACAGAGATACATCTGATGTATGGAGATCCCTACGGGTTGGAACTATTTTAGCCACAGGTACTATTGAATCGTCTGGAAAATAAATAGCGAGAGTATAAAGAATAGAGAATATATAAACCATTACATGAAGAAGGCTTACCTAAATCAATTGCAGGAATAGCGGTAGTATTCTCTGGCGGTTTTACTACACTTGTATTAGTTAAGGCAGTTTCTAAGGTCGCTTCTTTAGCCTCTACGGCGATTGCACTATCTAATAAAGTCACCGGAACATCTGAAGCAATTGCTGTTGTTATTGAAGTATCTACAGAAGTTGTAGCTGCTGGAGTATCCACGAAAGGTGTGGTCTTGGCGCTACCTGGAGAATCTGATGTCTCTACAGAAGCTGTAGTTACTGCAGCTTCTACGGGAGCTGTAGTCTCAAGTGTCTCCACCGAATCTGTGACTACTGGAGTCTCTATAGGGGCTGCAGAGGCTGTGGTAGTTCCTTCGGCAACAACTGGATCAGCGGTAAGTGTTGATGATTCTGCGGTTGATGCAACAGTTGAAGTCTCTGTTGTTAATTCCGCTGGTTCTGTATTTTCCACAGTAACTGCAGAAGCTGCTACAATCTGCTCAACAACTTCTGGATCCGCTGCATCAGATATTGCCAATTGAGGCTTTTCATCCGGTGCTCCATTCTCAGCAACAGTTACTGTCTCATCGGAAGATTTCACTAAAGCCACCTCTGCTGGAACTGGAGCTGACTCTACTTGAGCCGCATCTGCTGAAACCGGAGCTGCCTCTACTGGAGCTGATTCTACTGGAGCTGCCTCTACTGAAGCTGCCTCTGCTGAAACTGGAGATGCCTCTAATGAAGCTGCCTCTACTGGAGACGCCTCTGCTGGAGCTGTTTCTATTGAAGGTGCCGCTACTGAAGCTGCGTCTGCTGGAACTGGAGCTGCCTCTACTGGAGTCACCTCTGCTGGAACTGGAGTCACCTCTACTGGAACTGGAGGTGCCTCTACTGGAGCCGCCTCTGCTGGAGCTGTCTCTATTGAAGGTGCCGCTACTGGAGCTGCGTCTGCTGGAACTGGAGCTGCCTCTACTGAAGCTGCCTCTACTGGAGCCGCCTCTGCTGGAGCCGCCTCTACTGGAGCTGTCTCTACTGAAGCTGCCTCTACTGGAGCCACCTCTGCTGGAACTACTGAAGCTGCCTCTACTGGAGTCACCTCTGCTGAAACTGGAGTCACCTCTGCTGGAACTGGAGTCACCTCTCCTGGAACTGGAGGTGCCTCTACTGGAGTCGCCTCTACTGGAGCTGCATCTACTGGAGCTGTCTCTACTGAAGCTGCCTCTACTGGAGCCACCTCTGCTGGAACTGGAGCTGCCTCTGCTGGAACTGGAGCTGCCTCTGTTGGAGCCGCCTCTGCTGGAGCTTTTTCTACTGGAGCTGTCTCTACTGAAGCTGCCTCTACTGGAGCCACCTCTGCTGAAACTGGAGCTGCCTCTGCTGGAACTGGCGCTGCCTTTACTGGAGCCGCCTCTGCTGGAGCTGTCTCTACTGGAGCTGCCTCTACTGGAGCTGCATCTACTGGAGCTGTCTCTACTGGAGTTGGTTCTGGCATTGCTGGAGCTGTCTCTATTGGAGCTGCATCTATTGGTGCTGCCTCAGGAGCTGGCTCTGCTGGAATTGGTACTATAGTAGTTGTTTCAATTGGAGGTGGCACTGCCGGAGCTGGCTCTATAGAAACTGGATCTGCCGGAGCTTGCGCTAGGTCTGCTGGAGCTGTCACAACAGGAGCTGGCTCTACAAGAGCTGGAGCTGGCTCAATAGGAGCTGGCTCAGTAGGAACTGGTTCAACATTAACTGGCACAACAGGAACTGGTTCAACCAGAACTGATTCAAGAGGAGTGGACTCAACCGGAGTATTTATTACTTCCGTTGGTGTAGAATTATCCACCGGCGATGGGATTACAGTTGAATCAACAAGAGTTACTGCTGGTGGTATTGCTTGTATTTCAGTCTCCACTAAGGGTGTTTGTGTTGAATTATCTGGTTCTTTCAGAATGGAAATCTCCACAGTAGCTACTGGAGTAAGCTCAGGAACTGCTGGTTCTGGTGGAGCTATAACTGTAGTGTCGAGAGCAATCGGAGGTACTACTAGTGGTACGGCCGGCTCAGCAGGAGCCGTTTCTGCTGGCGGTGCTACTGGAACTAAAGGTTCCTCGACGGCCACTGGAGGAGTTGAACTAACTGGATCTACTGCTGGTGTTGATGCCACATTGACTGGAGGCTCCTCACTGATTACGGCGACTGACACTGGAACTACGGGAGTTGCTGCCGGAGCCTCTGAAGCATTTATCACTGAAGCTGGAACTAGTTCAACAGGAACCTCAATAGGTGCTTCTGCTATAGGTAACGTAGTTGCCACAACTGGAATCACTGTTGGTGCTATTACCACTTCTGAAGTTTCCACAGCGGCTAATGCAACAGGTGTCGATTCAACAGGTGGCGGTACTACGGTCTCCAATGTTAATGTCGGAGCTGGAACTGGATTTGTTGGCTCCTCTACCGCTGGGAGTACATCTACAGCAGCTGTTAATGCTACCACTGTAACTAGTGGTTCTTCTACTGAGGCTAGTTTAATGGCAGCCTCTACTACTGGTGCTGCTGCTGGTACTGCAGACTCCACCGCAGCTATTGGAGAAGCTGCTACTGGAACTAAATCTGCTGCTGGTGCTGAAATCTCAATTGTGGCTGCAGACGTGGAAGTCGCAACAGCAGACGGTGCTGGAGTGCTTAATAAGGCTTCTGGGCTAGTTGCAGTGGCAACTGGAGTTGCGATTACCTCAACAGGTGCAGGGACCGATGGTTGTGCCGCTGTTGACGTTTCCATTGAGGCTAATGGTGCTGGATTAATAGCAACTTCAACTGCTGGTGGGACTGGATCAACCGGAGCTATAACTGATGGCACAGTCGGTTTGAGAGTATCTACAACAGCAGCTGGAACTGGTGTTGGAGCAACTGCAACCACTGGTGTTGGAGCAACTGCAACCACTGGTGGCGGTGCTACTGGAGCTGGAATCTCCACAGCTGCTATTGGTGTTGCAACGGATGGTGTTACCTCTACAGGTACAGCATTAGCTGCAGGAACTATCGGTGGTGCAGCCGGAGGTAACGTAGTAGCCACAACAGGAGTCTCCAAGGCAAGTGGTGCCACAGGAGCCGGTATTTCAACCACAGCAGCCGTAGCTGTTACTTCAGCGACAAGTGGAACATTGGCTACCGGTGGTGGTATTAGTGGTGCAGAAGTCTCCACTGAGGCAGCTGGAGTTGCCATATCTGTGATTTATTATAGTGGTAGCGGCTATTTCTTGACTTTATATATAGAGTTAAGAAGATTACACAAGAATGTTTTCTTTAAGCTGTATTAAAGACCAATCCGATTTTGTGAAATAATATAAAAGTGATGTATGATGTGAGAAAATAATGTGTTAAGTAAAAAAGTAGTTCAAACCACTGTAAGTTGAAAACAAATTTTTTTAAAAATTAATAACAAAATGTTAGCGAACAGCACTCTTTTGCCATTGTATTTAATTAATATTGATCTATGCTGGTTTGGAGACCTCCAATGACCCTACTTTGTATGTATTCACTATTGAAATATGCTAATACTATACTAGAAATATTTTAAAGGTTCTTAAGTGGAGATGATATAAAGGTCATATATTAAAATGTATAAATTAGTTTAGATTTAATTTGTTAAATCACGTCGATATATGACAGAGATTATTTCTAGTTTTAGTTCCGTATCTATACAACATAATAAAGGAATCTTTTAGAATTCTTTACAAAAAATACTCGTGTGAAAATAAAAGCCTGAATCTAATTTGGACTGGTCTTTAATATTTATAAAAGAGCATTCACATAATGTCATATTCTTTTAATTATATTTATATTTATTTTGTTTTATTATATTATTTATTTTTGTTATTCCTACATGTATATTTTATTTGACACACTTTTAAAAACAACCTCACCGGACAACAAATTAAGTTCAACTAACTAACTTATGGCATTTTCCAATGTTTTTACACCTCTTTTGGCTGGTCTTTTGCTACGTGAGGAAGCCATAGAAGCATCCATTGAGAACTGCAAATTAAACGAAGGTTACAAACCTAAAAAAAATAGTATTTGTCCATTTTTAAACGTACTCTCAGTTTTGTAAATAATAATTTCCGGAATAAGTGAATAAGCCGTGTGGTATTGAAATAGTAATGTTGAAATTATAGTTTTATAGCCAAATTGAAATTGAGACGAACCACTCTTACTGCCACTATTAAACGAGTTCCCATTTAAATTGAATGTATGGACTTAAATGTCAATAATACGTGAAATTGAACTGCCAACTGAATCGGCCATCTTCCATCTACGATACGGGAAACGCTTGACTGGGCAGGAGAATGGATGTGGAAGAGAAGCATTTGCATTTTCATGCTACTTTTATTTATACGTTATTTTATATTCTTCGCTTTATCGCGATTGCTTCTTTTTTTCTCATTTATATTGAAAATCTATTTGCAGGAGTCTCAATTCTCAAATCGCAAGTCTCAAGTCTCAAGTGTACTGGGATTTAAACGACGCCTGCAAATTGTACGCAGATCACATTATGCTTCCATGGGTGCTTCCTCATGTCATGTGCGGCACTCCATTGTAACTGTAGCTACACAACGTGTTTGAGTGGGCGTGGTTTTGGCATTTGTGTGACTGTGTCTGTGTGTGCCTTGCAATCGAGAATTGCTTCACATTTGGTTGCATTTATTCCTTTATTCAATCGCAAAATTGAAAGATTTATTTCTTAGTTTGCTTCGATTTTCGTGTTGCTAGCTAATGCATTCCGACCGAACAGCTTCATTCTTCCAGTTTGTCAAGCTGTCAGATATTGAATACCATTTGGAAAATAATCAGCAATGTAACATTTTACTAAATACATATCTAGATCAAATTACAGTTTTGTGTATAATAGTAAATTTGTCTCAATCAATACTAGAACTGCTGTCATTGAGAATAGACAATTTATAGTGAAATCTAGTTAGTTAAGAACAGTATCTTCCACTAGTATTTTCTATCTATCTATACTTTTACCAATTCTGTCAAGCATTCTATCATTTGAATATTTTACCAAACCTATTATAAACCTCTTCTTCTTATTGTACAATTCATGCTGTTAATACTTTTCTGACAAATAGTAATAATAAAATCGTGCAATACACATAAACCTAATTGGTGTCATTCAGCACGCACCGTTGGCGTTGATTGTAAATACAAATACAAATCAGTATTCCTATCCATATACGAACCTATAGAGGAACTCACTGGATGAGCTGCGGCCATTGTACGCTTCCGGGCGCATTTTATACTAAATTGCAAATATTTTCCAATTCGCATGCATCAGCAGTGTGAAACAACTGCGCCAACAAAAAATACTAAAAAGAGAATGTACTGCAGTCAGGGGTAGTCGACAGTCCTATGACCTTGATGAATGAATACATATCAAAAAGCTAGGTTCTATATTGAAAATTATACAAAATATGCAACCAACCGAAAATTAGAGATAAATTCTAAACAAATGTAAAATAATAATAACACTCTAAACACAAAGCCCCATCCATTTGAGTGCCCAAGCCTACCCTTCTCATTGTAATAATTTTTGATACCATTATGTATTATCTTTTTAGTATATTCATTTGTTTCTATTTAACTAATTAAATTAATTAAATTATTGATTTGTGACTTCAACTAATACAAATACAAATTCTGTTTAAATTTTAAATAGAATATCAACTTTAGTCTTTCATATACATGTGGTGGAAGCGTATCCAAACGGAACCCATTGAAAAAAACAACAGCAACAGCAGCAGCTGCATTTTTGTTAAGCATGGCAAGACTCTGCAATTGTGATGGAATTTACATTCCGTTTCATTTTATTTTTTGCCACTTCTTAATTGCAGTTGGCAGAGGAACACGGAGGGGGAGGTAATTAATGAGGCCGGAAGGGGAGCAATGGGAGCAAAGACCGCGCTCATGACGGGTTAAATAAATTATTCAAATTAACACGCATCAGTCCGTCTGTCAGCTTTGTGGGCCAGGTATGTATGTTAATGGACACTGGCAGCCAACAGTTTGTGGTCAGCACAAACCAAACACAGCAAAAAATAAAAATACACAAAAAACCAGATGAAAAAGAAAAATGTAACATACTGCTACAAAGTGACATACTTAATTGAGTAAATATACCTACATTGTATGTACATAAATGTACTCAGGTATGCGCGATATGTAGGTGTAACATACATTTTGTCCATTTGTATAACTGAAAAGGTAAATTTTCAACATATTTCACGCGTTTTTATGTGCATTTACATTTCATGTGGAGTGGCATCACAGAGTACCACAGCTTTGACACTTGAGAATTTGATGCTTTCTGGTAAATTATGCTCCATTTACAGACAGAGTTTTTTAAACATCGATATGCATATCGGTTTGAATTCCTTATATTTGTGTGTAAACTTTAATTTCCTGAAAAGAAGATTTCAATAGCTAAAGTGTAAAATAACTTTGTTTTAATTCAAGCTTATTTACAATGTAATTGGAACTAATGGCGTCAGTTAAATGTTCATAAACTAATTAAGATCTCTTACCACTACGAGTACTTGAATTGTACTTTTTCTTTTTCTTTACTTTTCTTTCTCTGTGTGGCATTGCAGCTACTTGTGGTAAATTAACTTGAATGCCGCAATGTATTTAACGCTAAATGAAACTAAATAAATAAATGTGTAAATGAAAAGGGTTTGGAGTCTTTTGGTTGCTTGGGAGTGAGCACTGTGGTACATTCAAGTTGAGGTTGTAAATTCAAGATGAACGAACCCCGAATTCCTTTAGCATTCAGCCAATCCCAGTAACTTTTATCATTAGTCCACTGGGAAATTTAACGGGCACTTAAGTTCTTTACTCGTTTTTCAGCTTTCTTCTCACTAGCACAACTATTGTTTCGGCGTTTTAGCGCTATCTGCCGGCTAGTTTCCTCCACCACACTCTTTTTTTAGTTTCATTGAGCTTATTTCTGTTTGTTTTTATCCACTACATACCTCGCGTTGGAATGCCTCTGTTGTCACCTCGAACGTTGTGTTGTCTGCGTCAGGTGTACTGAGTCTGATTGCGTCCTGTCTAATATCCCCCAGACTCTATACTAGAAAATTTATATTATGCGCTTTTTGTTGGACCAAAAGCAGACGGAACAAACAAACTTAAAAAAAGGTTTTCCCCCTATTTTAACTTTTTTTTTTGTTAAGTTGTTGGTTTGGAACGCATGTATTCTGAAACTTGTTCTTGGTTATTTTCATATACATACATATACCTTTTTTTGTTTTATAAGTTCTTATGTTTGTATATTGTTGCAATTTATTTTATTGCATTTGGTGCAGAGTTTTTGGTTTTAATTTAGTTTGCGGAATCAGTTCACTTTCGCTCTGAAAATTATCCTTCACTCTGGAACAAGTTGCCAAGTTTTAACATGAAGCCTAAAACTTTTTCGATTTGTTTTCCGGATTTTTATTCCATTCTTTGTCTTCATTTTTCGGCACCCTTATGAATTGGTGTCATAAAATGTATTCTGACCCTGTAGTGCAAAGGGCAAAGAAACTTATAGTAGCTCAATTAGGAAATAAAGCTACTAGATGAAAAAGGAAAGGAAATTCAAGTACACCTGATCTCGAATACCCACTCAACTCTTCTATATACCCTGCATTTATTCACCTTATTTTTGTTTCTGTAATTTTAAAAAACAGTTTCAAATTTCAAGTCCAAATCAATTACATAAGACATACATGCATATTGTGTAGTATAATTTGACTATATTTAGCTTTGATAGTTGAGCAATTCTGGGGTCTTATTGCACTGAATAGCAGCAATCAATGCTGCTGTCACTATGACACTAGCCACCAACCTAAGAACTCTTCCGGCAAAACATAACACGTACTTTTATACATGTGAAGGATGAATTCTGAAACCGAATATTCGCAGCATGTTACAAAATTGCATGAGTTCATGTTCCCAAAATACTCAATGGTAAAGTTTTCCCTTTGGTTTTATTTTCTTAGTCTGTTTTCAAATGCTTCAAGAAATGTCAATTACAGTTGTGCCGATGTAAGCGTCGTTGCCTGAGATTTCAAATTTCATTCTTTAGCCCTTGAGTCCAAAAAAAAATTAAAAAAAAGGATAGACATGACCACATATCGCTTACCACTTGCCCTCTCTGGCACCACTCGAGCTGCCATTTGTTGAGTGTACATTTCATATTTGTCATTGGTTGAGTTTTCTTTTCTTTTGGCTAAAGTCCAGAACTTGGAACCCTGTTCAAAATACATTTCTCTCACTAAGGAACGTCTGAAAAGGGAATAAGGATATTGTGTATATTATAATATCTTATCTTAACGCAATTTAAATACGCGCGGGGTTATTCATCATTAAAGTGTCTTGCTTATACCCAAATTATACTGCTGTAGTGCAAATTAAAATACATTTTGTTCCCTCACTTACATATTTGCACACTGTCGCTCTACTAACATTTTCATTTGAGTGTAAAGCAACATGCGTTACTGATTCGAATTTGATTTTCTCAGCACAAGCTGCCTGTACTGGGTCTGTCCCACTGACTGTCTGTCTCACTGTCTCACTGTCTGTCTGTATGTCTTTGCCTTTCTGGGTGGCGCTTAGAATCGTGCAACAAATGTTAACTGTGATTTGTGGCACTTTCCGAAGTGTCAAACTGATTTTCTGCTGAGCAAATTTACACTCAACATTTTGCCATCTGTGACTTGTTTTACTCAACTTCAAAACCGAATAACGATACGTTCTTCGATATATATACTCGTACAAGTGTTTTTGATTCAAACTAAACTCCAAGTAGTTCTATAGTAATTTTTAAATGTATATTACTTAAATTCTCAAAATTTTAACCTGAGTTCTATATCCTTTTCCAGCTGCTTTGATTTCGATTAGAAGTCATATTCTTAATTAAATGCATTGATGCGCTTACAATTTCTTTACTCTATATTGTAACCAGTACTTAAAAATAACAAAGAGTTTAAACAGGAAAATGTACGACGGTTTTCTATACCCGAATTGGCAACCTCTTATGAAAGAGGATTCAGCACATGGGTTAATCGACTCGACTTAGAAGCTAATCAAATGTTATACCTTGTAAGCTCAGACTGGTATAGGGTATGTAAATTTCGAAATTAAAAACTGAACAGGAATGAAAAGCAGAGGTGAAATGTTCGTTAACAGTTATTTTGCAGTTCATCGTATTAAACTGCGCCCCTATTAGCTTAACAAGTACCTGACAAATAAGTTAATTCTCCTGCGTAAACATGAACGCACATTAACGCTTTTACCCACAACAAACACACATACAAACACAGAGAAAGCAACATATACCCACGCACACACATCCACACTCAAAGAGACCCTGTCGAGTTGAGTTATTCTGCCCCCCACTCATCAGCCCTCAACCCTGGTTAAAAGAGTGTTTCATCAACTCTGCTGGAGAAGTAAAAAAAAAACATACGAACTCAAGTAAGGCTCCCCTCGTGGCACAGTCCTGTGTTGTTGTTCCTGTTGGATTTGTTGCAGAAAGTTGTGGTTGCCGCTGCGCCTGGTTTTGCTCATTTTCCAAATACGGGCAACCTGAGGTTTGTTTTAATTTGTGCTTTTCTATGGGCGATTGTGTGTTAGCTCTGTGTGCCCATCCATTGTCTTTCGGCAAAACTTTTGCATTTTCTCATTTTCGGAAAATGTGCAAAGGGATTTGCTTTCATGGCTGTGCGTTGTACGCGTATTATTCGTTTTGTTGTATGTGTTTATATTACGATATGATTTCGCCTTTGTCCCTCTCTCGAGCTTAAGTATCTCCATATCTGTGCATATGTATCTTGCGTTCCTGCTGCCATTGTCGTTGTCGTTGTTCAGCGCTTGTGAGCTCCACAGAGATTATGTGATGCTCAACCCACACCCACATCGCATGCTATTTTTGGGCGTGGCCCATATCCACAAATAAATAAACCAAAGTACATCTGTTTACCATATAAATTCCATATGCGAATTCGTATGGGCGTCCTCGTTCCCTAAATTACATATGGCTATGTAAGTGCTTGTACTTCGCTGTATCTATCTGTAACTACAAAGTATCAACAGGCATATGGACTATGATAGAATGTGCATTCGTAGGTTTTTTATTATAAACTTCACCTTTATATTTGGCCGAATGCCAGAACTTAAGCATAAGAATTTTTTTATCTTCTTTAAATTAAATTTAATACAATTATGTTCTGTTTTGCAACACACTCTGTTACACTTGGTGAACTGCTTAAAATTCTAGTAATTCAGTTTAAATCCAAACTTATCTTATTTACTTATTTATTAGTGAAAAAAAATACAATAAAATCGGTTAACTTTCTTCATTCTTTACTATCTACCATTCCAATTTAATTTTTATAGCATACTTTTCAGCTACACAATATTTAAACATTCAGTAAAACGAGGAGACAAATAGAAACATGTATTTCTACTAAATAAGCTGTAGGTATTACATTCGCAGTGAAATATAACTTGAAGAATTCATTTAGTATAGATATTTAATTAAACAAATTAATTGATTGCCAAACACAGGGTTCAGATGTCAATGACAGAATTTGCTGTTAAAGTGCACTCATATAAATAAATTATAAACTTTATATTTATATAAAAATAATACATATTTTCCTTATTATATTTTGCTTACATTTCAAAATTAAAAACAATATTTTAATTTATTATGTACACACATATGATTTGAATTTCAATCAAAGTGCCAACGACAATTACAAATGTTTGTTTTATTCTTTTTTTTTTGTAATGCTCAATTATGTAAATAAAATATATTAATGTGTGCTCACGTACTCGTATCACTTCCGTCTGGTGCTTTGTTATTGAATATTTTCTATAAATGTCCGGAACATCCCAAGAGTCTATGCTTATGTCAAGAGGTCTGTGCGTTGTCGTGCTGTGTTGTCGGTGAGCAAATTACATTGTTTTGTATGTTCAATGTTTTGGGCCAGGACCTGACAAGACCTGCTGCTCCTCCTGCCCCTGCGTGACTGGCCAAAACATGAAAGCAGCTTTGCTGTAATTTAATTTGCGCCACTCAGGGCCCAATGCGTGTTTATGTGATTGTCTCGGCGGGGAAGCAGCAGCCGAATGAGGTGTAATATGAGTTAATAAATGCCTTCTGCAGTGAACATACTTGAAAATTAAAGACAGCGAGATATTAGATAATTGATACCCATTCCAGAGATTTCCCAAAAAGTCTCACCTCGTACACGTGGAAAGCCCTGTGACTTCCAAAACAATTAGCTTTAACATTTATTTACTCAAACACGTGAAACTTTCGGTAAACAACTCAGCATAGGCCAATTCCTTGTCTTTAAACCCCAAACTTTCCACTCTTCCTCTATCTATCCGTCATGCTTTTTGTGTTGTCCGGGAGCATGTTACAAGCATCTGAAAGGAATCTGCGCTCCAAAATCCCTAACGGACCTGAGCTTATTTTCAATTTTTTCCATGCTCTCTTCCTTTCAACGTAGCACGTGCGCCACGTGATACAAAAAAATGGCATGGAAAACCAAAGTAAAAAAATACTAAGTGATGGCTTACTTAGTGGCAGTAGTAATAAATGGTCATGGTCGCCTCGCAGAGCCACAAATGATGTTTCATATCGTTAACTGGCTAAGACCAAAGAGCGTTTCCCAAAGAAAGAAATTCTCTAAACAAAAAATAGTTTGAATCGCTGTAGAGCCAAAGGCAACCAACAGAACGAGAACTTATTTCACAAGTTTATAACTATGTAGTAAATTAGTTGCAGCAGTTTGTTCTTGACTTTCAAAGGTTTATTTTTAATTATATAAAAATGCTGCATTTAATTCTTAAAAAATATTTATAAATAATAAATGCAACTATTAGAAATGGAATCAAAATTGGGGCATTTGTTTGCTTAAGTCAGGCCGATATTTCCTAAGATTGGGAAGCTCTTTTTTTCTGCTTTAAGTTTAAAACTGCAAAGCTTAAGAAATATGTTTTTTCATTACGATGCATAAGTGCATTCTCTAGTGATTTTCCAAGTGTTCTCATCTGTCTCAGGAGCACTTCTCCATTTTAACTACATTGCCACGCTGCTCCATCCATTTTCCCTATTGTAGTCCTTCGCTAGTTTGTTTGTCGATGGCGTCGGGCAGTTTTCCTCGATGGCATGGCTTCGTTGTACTGCACAAATGAAGCGCAATTAAAATGTAATTTTCATGCAAATTCCGTGGTAAAGTGAACTTTTAATTAATTCAGTGTGAAAATAAATGCAAAACATTTTCATAATTATGCATTTTCTACTGCATGAGAAACCCTTCAACTTGTACAATTTTATCTAACTTCAACTATCTACCTTCAGCTCCTCGATGTGAAAAACTGGAGACATTCACTTCACCAACTTCACTTGTAAGTAGTTTGTTTAAGCTTCCCAGGTGAAGATCATAATGATTTGTTAGCTCAGTAAATCAACTTAAAACGTATTTCAGTCACGGTGTAACCAAAATGAGAACTTAGGTATTCTTCAGACTTGAAAGCTATTAAAAACCTTATAAGAATAATTCTACTGACCATTAAAAAATATAATTATATCTTGACATTCATCTATTTCATATTAAAATATAGTATACAATATACCAAAATTTACAATTTCATCAATAATTTAAAAAAAAATATAATATTGCTTGAAATCTAATTGAATACATAATAAAAGGTAGTTCGATGACACATTATTACTTTTTTCTTCTTTGATTTTCCTTTACCCCTATTACTTGCTATCATTTCATTCAATTCGTTTCAGAGCCATCTGCAAGCTGTGAAATGAGAGGACGAATGGTCCTTTGAGGGCCAGCTGAATGGTAATGTGAGTGCCCAAAATAAACGAAAGAAATAAAATGGCGAAGAGAGTGGCAGGAGAAACCGCCATAATAAGCTCTATTTCCGCACACGTACACTAAATTGGCGCACTAACACACCTTTCTGAATGGGCAGACAGCCGCAGGTGCGAGTAAAACACTGAATTTGTGTGTATTTTATAGAATGCGTTTGGATTTGCGAAATTTCTTCGCAAGGAATTGAAAAACATTTACCACAAACATATGTACGTGAGGACTTTTGTAAAAATTCAACGGAAAATACGCTCGAATGGCAGTTAGAAAAATGAAAAAGATAAAATCGGAGCAGACGCAAACGCAAAACAATGAAAAAAACTAAACGATTGAAATCCCCAACTACAACAAGGTGCTAAAGCATTTTTCTAGCTACTTAAGCACTTAAGTACTGAGCATATGTCTTTCTTCCCAAAATAAAAATAGAAAAAAAACCACGTAAGTTCTAGGTAGTCGGAAGTAGCTCGATTTTTACCTCAGTACCCTCTGGTCACACCAAATCCGTTTTAAACATTCTCTCCAAATGCAATAGACGGACTTTGCACATTTCATTCGTTATTGAAAAAAAAGGTACACATATAGAAATTAATATATCTTACAGTGTTGCTTATGAATGAGCGTTTATTGAAAAATAGAAAACTTCTACATTTATTTCAACCAGATGAGACGAAAGCCACACGGCTCTTAATGCTATAGTCGGACGCAACGTACAGCTACATTCCAAAATTATTGAAATACTTAAATTTGCTGTATTAAAATAAATATGTGTACGTGCGTGTGTATTTAGGATATCATACAATATATGAATTATATAGAACTAGGCAATACAGCAAAGACCCTTATATACGCACAACATTCTGGGGTCTCTAGAGGTCCATTTTAAACTCGAGCCAAATAGCTGAAAAATGATTTCCCTTGTAAAACCTCGGCACGGTAACAAAAAAGTGTTAATTTAAATTTTGCTACGTGCTCTGAATTTCAACAGAGTAAGATAGAAAGCGAGGAGAGAGAGCTAGAGCGAAATCTACGCAACATGCCAAAAGCTGAAGCCTGAACACAGTGCCCTAGTGCTGCACAGTGGGACATTTGCGGCTAAAGTGTCGCTTTGAACAATGATTTATTGTTATTTTATTGAAATTTTGACATTTAAAATCAATGTCAATACAGGCACTGCTCTTGCAATTTATACATTATACAATAATTCTGAGTTTAGACTTATGGCTAATTCAACATTTAGGCAACAGATTAATTAACCTTAATTTCTTCATTTTATTAAACACTTTTAACTGTGACATAATTTGGGTATAACAGTTACTTCCATTTCATTTCTTTTGATACATCAACTACAGTATTTAGTTAAACCACACATACTATCTATAAACGGGATTATACGAGAGAGCTGTGCTAAATCACATGCAAGTGTCCCACTGTGCTTGGGTTACACAGTGTGTTGTTGCACCACATTTTGAACGCTGTGCACAAAATTTTATGCACGTCCAGTCTGTAAAACACCTAAAATGCCGCCGTGCCGAATAGATCGCCAACCTCCGCCATGTTTCCTCTGTTAGCTAGTGGGCACATTGCCATCATTTGCGTTTATTCTCTCAGAGGTTTCCGCCTTGTTACGTCCCTCAACGCACATTGCTATCGATTAGTTTTCATTTCGTGAACAATTTTGCATTGGCTGCGCTGATTATACTACTCCGGCGCATTTCAGCACTGCCCTGGCTAGTGGTCTAGCTTTTTCCGTCACCCGCACCACGTGCTAGGCGGCACGCCCTTAGCTAACTATTGCCGTTAGCTGTCAACGGGCTGTCACTGCTCCAAGCCAATTCGAGTGGATTTGTGTGCGAGTATACTATTAATTCCCCACTCCACTGCCGCCCCCTGCCACTCAAACATCAGTAGCATTTTCGCTTCAGGCCAATTGCATGTACCTGGTTCCATGGCAACAAATTTGGTCACTTTGCATTCTCATATAAATACCGCGAATCCATTGATTTCGCCTGACCTGCTGATAACAAGTGTTGCAGTTGAATATAAAACTAGCCTTAATTGGAATATATGTATGTATGTTTTTAAATCCGCAAAAACAATCCGTAGAAACATTTAACTTTCCTCATTTGACAGACTTTGAATGTGAAACATTTATTACTCCAACCATGTCTAAGCTCAATTTCAAAAGCGAATGCCTCATCGAAAACAGCGATCAAACTGCTCAAAATTTTTAATATTTCCAAGTTCACTTGACTAACTTAACCCCTTCTACTGTCTAACGCGAAAGTCTAACAACGAGAAAAAGTAAACGTCCAAAATATTGTGTTATTTATGAATTTTATGGCAAATGACTAAATTCGCTGCAGTGGTACATATTTCATTCCAAACTGTACGCTAAACTTTTGGGGGCCAAAGAAAACCTTTTGGAAGTCTGCGCAACTCACTTCTTCCCCCCTTCTGCATTTATGTTTAGTTATTCGGTTATTTGGTTGGCTTCGCAACAACAACAAAATGAGAAGAAATCGAAATTCGCATAGCCATAGCACGTTTGAACGAATAGTGCCAAACAAATTGCTTACACGTGAGTATGCATATATGCATTGCTCAATGTTTGTGTGCATGTCATGTGTGTCATGCACGGCTTGATTTCACGATTTTGTCAATCAAAAATAGTGCCAGTAGTCAAGCGCAACATATAGTATGATACCCTGCATCCAGCTCTATACAGTGGCACTTATAAATTGTGAGTATCATAAATTTGCTTTGAGCATTTCAGACGAAATGATCACATGAGGAAAAGAGTAGATGAGTAGAGATAGTTTTAGGTACTGTAATATGTAGATAGATACACTATATGTTTTAGAATAATATTTATTTATTTATTTATTTTTAAAATTAAAAAAAAATATTCAAATAATAACAATAGTTATTAACGAGTACTAACCTAGGCCTTCGACTCGAGTTGAGAATAATATTTACTCTGCTTCATAGTGTGCTTCTCTGTTAAGTGTCTTTACTCCAAGTGTTTTATACCCTGTTAACCACTTGTCCAGGGTATAAAAATATTGATTTCATTGATTTACGGGCAGCAATAGTTTTCCCTTTGCCACTTTTATATCAATTTCAATGCAGAGCTCTTAGGAATTATTGATATGCCACAAAATATAGAAAGAACTAGTTTTCCATCAATTGGAATTTATTGTAAGATTTCAAAAAACTTCAAATGTATTAATTTTTTTATATTTATTGAATCTATTTACTAACACCACAAATATGTCTGCTCATAATTTATAGTGTAAGTCACTTAAAATTAACATTTCATTTGAGTATGTATATAATGTAATACATATTAGACAACTTTGATAACATTAATGTTGCAAAAGGTGTATAATTATACGTATGAGTAATATATTTTTTTTCAAAAACAATTAAAAAATTTAAAAAAAAAACAAATCACAAGATAAAAAGATACCTGTAGGATTAAGATGTGATTAGAGAGTGTGCTGGCATATTAGTAAGCCAGGTCTTGAGAGCATTAGCCTGACACTAAATGGTTGTCATCTTTCATTAGTCGTGCAGGTGGAGGTTTAACTTTGGCTTTCTGGACTCTGAACTCATTTTATAACACAACTGGCTGATTTCCTGTAAGCACAACACATGCACCCGCACACACACACAGACACATGTCTCTGTTGCCATCTGTTGCCTGCATAAGCAACTCCTGTGTGCTTTAGTCCACCTGCTCACCTTTGACGTATTAGATATGAGAGTTGGCTAGGGGCTGGCTGGTTGTCATTGCAGTAGTTGTAGTAACTGCATAGCCCTGAAACAAATTCATTTCAAAACACATCCTCATTCTGCTTGGCTAAATGGCTGACAGTCTCTGTGTTGGTCTTCTCATAGCAATTATTGTTGCCTTAGTATTTTAATTAAAATGTGTTTGCTTAGTTGGCTTCTTGCTTGGACTAGCACCAAATTATGTATAGCAATCTGTCAGTCTGTCTGCTCGTGCTCCTGTCGTTTACCACAAGTGTGGACCACATCGATTGCAGTTGGCAGAGGACTCAAATTGAGGTTACTTTATGCATATTGTACAAACAATTATTCAAACGAAATGTACATTTCATTACATTACATTTCAATTTAATGTCAATAAAGAGCAAATATTAAATTAATTTCTTGTGGTGTTTCTATGCCCATTTTAACTACTAAATTAAGTAATAAAATTGTTGAGAAATATTGTAACACAATCCTTTGGCAAAGCAGGAAAATACATAGTTTAGCATTAAATCAATTAATTTTGGAATCTATGTAATAGATTTTGATCACATTTTAACAGATTTATATTCAGGAATCACAATTCAATTCATGAGAATGTTATGATTAGGTCTATTTATTAGAAAAATATTTTGTAGTAATATTTTTATCGTCCATCGAATAATAGATTCGTACTTTAAACGATTGCTAGAAATTCTAACAGTTCACATATTTTCAGTTTCTTAAATGACCAAATATCCCGAGCTACTGTATTGAGAGCTATTTGAATGGAAGGAGATAGACTTGGCCATAATAAAACTATTACCAGTTTCATATATAACCAATTTCCTTTGTTAAAATTTGCCATATACTATTTCCAAATGATTTCCTCATAGTAAAAGCCACTGAATAACCGAGAACCTTTAAGTCGGTCAAGCAGAAAAGCTTACGTTAGTTTCAGGATTTAAGCCACAAAAATGCGTAATTGAATCATAAAGTTTTCAATGCCATAAAGCTATAAGGAAATGAGAAAAATTAGCTGGCAACCAAAGGGCCAACGTCATGGAAAGTTTTCAAATGTCAAAGAGTATAAACGCATACCCACACACACGCACACACACACACACACAGAGACGCATTCTTAAACACATGCCGCGCATAGGAGTATGTAAAGTATTTTAGCTACGATTCAATGCACACAGACAGTAACCAGTATTTGTATAAGCCTAATGCACTCAAACACACTCAAACATATATATATCTAAAGAGGATGCTATTGAGGCTCTCATAAATCTTCATGCAATACAAGAAAAGGGACGAACCCGCTGGAAAGGTTAACGTCAATATTCTAATTAACTCATGCATAAACGAATAATAACAAACAAAAGTGCTATAAATTTCCACTTGACTTGATTGATGGCCTCTTAATTTTATACATACACATACACTTGAGTATGTGTATGTATACACAGATACGCTCACACACACATTTATAGGAAAATACCTATTCGAATAGTAAATATGCTTGACTTCTAGTTAACCCAGTTAGCCATTTATTTCCGTTTTAGTTTCCTGCTGCCCATTCAACCCATTCAAATATGACTTCAAGCTATGGTAAAAAGGATTTAAAAGCTGTTCGACTTTCTTTAATTGTGTATGTTAGGGTAAATAGGATGAGCACAGGTAATTTAGGCATGTCTGTCCACTCAAAGTTGTTGTCATGGCCTACATCGAAGTCCATCAAATTTCTGTGCTTCCGAGAGCAAATTGTCAATTGACCATCATATTCCCAATAAATAAATTATATTTGGCGCGCAATTTAAACCCACAATTTCTTATGGCATGTTCGATACAAAAACACTGCAAAGCTTTTTGGACCGAATAGCAACATGCATTTTGGATGATGTCAAACAGAAAATCCAAACCGTATGGCATTTTGTATAGGCAGGGATGTGTTATTCTAGAAGTGAAACTTCACGTTGACATGTTGTGTAGAAGGGCTACAACACAGATCTAGTGTAGTAATAAATTAGGGATACCTTTTCCCCTTCTCCACAACCAATGAAAATCCCTACTGACTGTTAGTAGCAGAAAAAAGAATATATGTTCAATAATATCTTATAACAATTGCCAGCCAATAACATTTTATTTTCCTTGAATATGAAATCCAAACTCAATGTTTTAAGAAGCTTTATAGTAAAAGCTTGCATTCAGTGCATTTTTTAAACCCTAATAGCACCTAAAGCATACGCACAAGTGTTCTACTAATTTGCCTATGACTTGACAGTTTTCGACGTAACCAATGCAACGGAAATTCCTATACGAAAATATGTGTGTTAATAGGACAATACATGTAAGCGCAGCTATTCGCATTCGTGCCTCTCTAAATTGCGAATGTCATGTTTTGAGTGTTTTGCAGCTTGCGAGATATGACATTTTCCTTAAAATGCGTTTAACAGCATCGAGAACGCATGCGCAATAGGAGTGTTCACTCTCTAGTGCTCTGTCTAGAGCCGCTGTTAACACACTGTTAGCGGACTCCCTCAACGGACAGAGCAGTTGAAGAGTTATAAAATTCATGGCAAGCGATTATAGCACTAGCTAATTTATGTCAATTAGAATTTAATTAATACAATCTTCTTTTTAATTAACTAAATCAATTTAAATATAAGATGAGCTAGACAAAATAGCCAATTAATAAAAATAATTTAAACTAAACACCAATTTATTTATATTATCTAATTAAACAAAATAACGAATATTTTATTGTTTTTTATTTTTTTATACTATGTGCTGATGGAGGATATTTTATTAATTTCTGCTTAAGCGTGGTGCAAACAGATGCTCTCTTATTGAAATTAATAGCAAATATTTGCTTATACATTGGCTGGTCCAACTGTTCATTGTTGTTGTTGGTTACATTTAATTTTTAATACCCTGCAGTAAACGAGTATAACGGGTCTATTAACATTATTTAACTGCGAAATATGTGTGTATAAATGCTAATCAAATGGCATTTCTGAATCTGCGCTTTGGCTTATTGTGTATTTAATCTGTATAAATTAATTTATTTCAACACTCTGCTGTTGCATTGGATGGGATAATGAATTAAATTATACAAGGTTACTTAAAACAATGACAAAATTCATCAACTCTAAGCCAGTTACACTTACTTGTTAAAGCGGAAAATCTAGGAAATACTGCTGTATGGTGTGCAAGACTATCAGGTATATGAAATGTTGCCGATGTACATACATAGATAAGTTTAACCTCAAGCAGTAGCCTTAATAAATTAATGCAATTAAATTAAATTTAAACAAAAATTAAATCAAGTCTTTGACCCAATTAGACTTCGATCTGCTATAGTCAAATATTGGTATTACTGTTAACTTCATATAGAAACCCTGAAGCAATTGTACTAAAAAAAAACAAAAATTTTAACAAAAAGCCACACAATCAGTTTATAGTCGATAACCCCTCTCTACACTCGTCTTCATCGCACAGAGGGTAGCGGTTTTACGGTTCTGTGTTATCGCACAGTCGTTGATTAAGTATGTGTATGTGTGCGGATGTTTTCGTGAGGGCACGCCTCCAAATGGTATCAAAAATCCCGGCTAATAATTTGTCAATATAACGTGAGCAGAAAATTGAATAAAAAGCGTTTTTGCATCAAATGAAGAAAGTCAATGTCAGAGGGGAGTAACAAACCCAAAGTAAGGGGGAAAAACATTGCCATGAAATTTGTAGAAATCAAATAAATTGTTACAAATGAGTGCAACTTTTTTTCGGCACAAAACCTGTTCCAATAGCTTCTGAACTTTCTGCCGTTCCCTATGCCACTTCACGGACATTCAAATTTATTTATGCATCTCGTCTGTCTTTTTTTTCAGCTTCTTTCGATATTTCATTTGGTAAGCTGATTTGCAAATTGTTTTTACTGTTGTCCTATTCCAATTTTTGTTTTTTTTTTTGTTTTTTGTTCATGGTGTCTGCTTAGTTCGGTTTGCCCATTGACAGAAATATGAATAATTCAGGATGCGATTCTCTCATTGCACATTGAGCAATATTGCAAATGTTTTGGCATAAATTTTATAAATTCAGCCATAGAACTGAACCATTGGCATTGATAGGCACCAAATGTCTATAAATATAAGCCATTTTTGGATTGATCACAGCACGCCCACTCTTGCATACCATTAAAAATGAAATTCATAGTAAAATAACTATGGACGAATGCTTGATCTTATTACACCCTGTATATAGTATGTTTACTGTATTGAAATTTATATGTTTCGCATATTTTCTAAATCGATTTTATTAAAATATACAACTGAACTATAAAACTGTCGAAGGTCAATCTATCTACCCTTCGTTGAAATTTGATATATACACATAAGGTACACTAGAAATGAATATTTTGATAAGATAAAGATAAACTAAGTGTACTATAAGAAGACTTTTATTTCTGTAACTACAATACACCAAAACAAAGTACACGAGTCGGCACTACTGTCGGTTGCGCCCGACTGTGGTTTTCCATGCGGTCATAATTGTGCATATTAGTGTTCATTGATTTTGTGCGAGGGCACATACTATACGCTTGTTTATCACTTAAATGCAGGGGTACTGAGTGGGATACTTTTAGCGCTGTCATCTTGTTTAGTAGACCACGATAAACTGAGTTAGGCACACTGTTATTTTACAGTCACCTAGTTAAATATTAAGCATTTTAGGTAGCACTTAACTTTCCTAAGTAGCAGTTTAGTGAGGAGAAGCAATTGGAAACTCATTTGAAGCTATTAACGCTTCGAATGCAATGAGGCAGGAGTCGTGCAACAAATTGCTGCACGTCACTCGACGTCAGTAGCACACAGGACAAATTTCATTTTGCTCATTGGCATTATTGACAGTTGCGGCTCAACAGCAGGCACGAAAATTGTTACAAGAAGAGAAAGGGGTGTGGTAAGAGCCGGAGGAACAGAGCATTTCGAATAGGACAGTTGCGGTTGGCGCTCTTTATAGCTGTTGCTACAGCAAAGAAATCATAGAAACGTGGAGAGGGAAGGAGAGGATGCGGCGAGTGGAGAGTGGCAACTCCAGCAGGCATTTCATTGCATCATAATGCAAACAGTTCGAGTGCGGAGCAAGCTATTTCCGGCTGACTGAAGAGACGGCATGTGGGCTGCCACACACATACACCTCTCCCCGCTACACATACAAGTATGTGTGGAGACTATCCTTGTAGAAATCTGCTCTGTTGTCGACATATCTCAACCCACTCTGGCTGCCTCTGACTGACTCTACCTAAAGCGAAAGTAAACTTCTCTTGTCTGCTTTCGGATTTCATGCCACAGAATGTTGCAATGCATGTCATGCTAGGGATGGAGAGGCATGTAGGTAGATAAGTATAGTAAGAGCTAGTATGTGTGTGTGTGCGGGTATTTTAAAACTGTTTGTGGCACTGAAAGGTGTGTTTCTTGTGGCCATTTAGCTTCTCCTCACTGCGGCGTGTGATGCGGTCGCTTATAGGCTAAAGTCCAATACCACTCTGAGTGGCGCCCTTCCCCAAAAGAATCACAAAATTAAACTCGAACTTCACCATTAAATGTTAATTCAAATCTAACGAATTTACACCGAAACGATGTCTTTGCTGTTTTTAAATTTTCAATTGAACAGTTTTCTTGCAAAGATTTTTGTTATACCCTGCACGCATTGCAAATGTTTAAATTAGGGTTTAATAACTGTACGACAAACACTGAAAAAATATTGGTAAATTCTTGAACAGAGCCACGAGCTGAAACTTAAGAAACTAATACATATTAGTGAATTCTAAAACCGGAAGAAAAAAGTAACAATAACATTTTTAACAATAAGTACTAATGACAGTGACCTTAGCCGGGATATACTTCGACATTTTTTCTGTTTTTTATATTTAGTGTCCATATATAAAAATGAAATATACGAATTAAAACTTTATAATATTAAACTTCAATATTAAACTTATTAAATATTTCCCTGTTCTTGTCAAGTGTGTAAAAACTATAATCATTATTATAAGTGCGAAGACTGTAATTATAATTTTTTCGATATACTAGTTAACAGGGTATATACGATTCATGAAGTATGCGTACGTGCCGTAGTGGCACAAACTTTAGCAGGAGGGGGCGTGATAGGAACTGCATACGATAGCCGTAAGGCGAAAAATTGCCATTGCAGCATAATAATGTCAGACAGGCGACGTCTTTTTCATGGAGTAAATTGCACAAATGCAGACAGGGGCACACACAAAACACTAAGAAAAAGTACGTCCAAAATGTTTGAATTGGGGTTTTGCTCCGCTAAAAATTCGCAAAATTTTATCAAGGAATAGAAGAAAATGGGAGCAGCTAATTTATTCCAGCTTCAATTGGTGGCGTAGCAAAATTTTATTGGAATTTCTAATAATATTAATAATAATAAATTGTAAGAATATTGTTATCTTTTCTTAGAAACTTTCAGGAGTTCAGCGAGATTTTATTTAGTGACATATTAGATTGAATAACAACTATTCTCAGCTAAGTACTCAATAGTTGATTATTTTTCTCAGTGCATGCAAGTGCACATGTGTGAGTTTTTGCTCGTTTCAAGACCAAACGGAAGCAAACATCGCGATGCTGCGCTCTGACAAGCAGCATACTACAGGACAAAAAAAACACACACACATCCACAGAGAGGCTCAAAAAACGAAGAAAAGTTTATCAACATTAAATACGCGGTAGCAGCTACACAGCGACAACAAGGAAACAGCACAATAAATCCAGGATACATTAAATAATACACAAACACACACAAACGCAAACACGCACAGGCACACACACACAAAAATAGGCAGCGAGTAGTCATCTCCTTTTTCATGTCTCTTGTACTTGGACGCCAACGATTTTTTTTTTGTTGATGTTTTTCTTTTCCTGTCTGTCTGTACATCCTCTTTGTATCGCAGCCCATGGTGCGCCAGCCTCATAATAATTTCTTATTTAGTGAACGGCCAGTGAGCTATCAGGTGATGTGAGCAGCACACACACAAACAAACTCAAACACATACAATCGTACATACCTCGCTGATTCTTTTCGTTTCGTCCAGTTTTCTTTTTTTGTTGAGCATTCAACATGTTTTTCGCTTATTTTCGCTTAATTTACCTCGCTGTTCTCTTTCCCAGTTTTGTGCACCGCAGTTTTGTGTGTCAGTTGTATCAACTTTTTGCGTTTTCCTATCGTTTTTCTTATTAATTTCTCTTCCTGTTTCCTTTTTTTCCTTTTAGGTGCAGAAGAAGGTATTTAAATTCAAATTAAGCAAATGTCATGGTTAATTCACTTGACAGACATCAGCACCCTCTCACTTTCCCTCCTTCTCTATGTAGACCTATGCAGTACTTAGCGGAGGAAGCTGACATTTTTGCTGATTAACGTAAATTATTTAATGCGGCACCTCGCACTTTTCATAGATATGCAGTCAAACTGCTTAGCTTTTACAAGGAAATTATTATTATGACAGATAATGTACCTACAAATTCAGCTTGATGATGGATAAATGCGGCGTAAGTGGCGCTATCGGTCATTGTGCATTATGATATTAAGAATACAAATATTATGTTTAAAGACATATATTATTAATATTAATATGAAATATACCAAGTCATTCTGGTCAGTTGAATTAAAGTTAGAAAAGCCTTTAGACTTTATTTCGAAAATATCGGCCTCAAAGTATGCTACACTTTTTGGACTTTCTCATCAGAATGACTTTACATTTTATTTAACTCGAGAATGTTACTAATCATATCCCTGATTGTTTGTTTCAAAAACACTTAAGAACAAATAATAATTTAATGAATTAAGAATGAAATAAAAAGAATGCACAATTTTTAAATATTACAGAGATATATTTTATATTCCAATTTAACACCTGAATGTCGATGTCTAACGATATTTAATATGGTTGATAACTTAGGCCTAAGCTCTATAATGTATTATCTCGAATAAGATCGCTATGTTTTACCGTTTGTGCTGTATGTTTTTGGCACTACTTTAATCAGTCAGTTAGTCTGGACCTTGAGTTTTATATATTGTAGATTAAGGTATTGCTCACTTGGCAAAAGTCTTTGCCGGTAATGCGCTTGTTTAAATAAAACTTAGATTAAATCAGATCATAATACGTCTGACAATTGGCACACTCTCACGACAGGTTCGCAAAGACAAGAGGTTGAGAGGAGGCCATGTTAGAAGTACCCAAAACGGTGAAACATTTGAGCAGAGCATTTGGTTTTGTCAAAGAGCACCCATAAAGCAAAGTTTATGGTGAACATTAAAGTACGGAAGTAAGTGGCGCTAAAAAAGCATAGTGACAGAAGAAATATTAAAAAAAAAAGAAGGCAGGAGGAGGAAAGAAAGCGACGTCTAACACTAAAAATGTAGAAGCAAGGCAAAAACAAGCACACAAATATCAGACACATTAAATATGATATATTAGCGAAGCGGCGGAGTACTCGGAGATAAGTTATAGGTACTGTAGGGTGACCAAAATAAAAGTATGACCTCATACTCATGAGTACTATAGGTGGTATTCAGAGTAACCCTGTTACTCGAGCACGTTCCACATCCAATTAAAGTTTACTCATTTACTAATTAGAAATACGACTAAAATTATGAAAAATGCTGCCATTATGAATCGATTCGATTTTCGAAATTTATATATTTATTTACATTTATATAGTATATGTTTTTTGCTTCTCGAAAAGCTACAGAGATACTATGAAACTATCAGTGCTTGAGTGGCCAGATTTGGGCAAGTTTACGTTATATATCGTAAGCTTATATGTCGAATTCATTTAGGAAAATCTCTGTGAATACTGATACAATATCAATATAATTTATACATTCCTAAAAGAGCTCTGACTGCTCCTCTTCCGCCTGTTAAGTATTGCCGTGAAGTACCTGAACACTTGCCAATTGCAGTAAAATAACATACGAAGTAAAAGTGGCAGAGGAAGATTCCGGCAGATGGCTAAGAGCTGTTCACATTGTTCAGGCAACTTTATCAAAATCAACTTGATATACATTTTTGTGACGCCAACAAGTGATGCACTTAATCTTTTTCTTGACACTTTGCACTGGACGACGGCGAGATTGAGTATATGTGAGTGTGTGCGTGGCAGAAAGGCATCATCAGTTCGACACTTTTAGGTCAATTTTCTTGAAGTGGAATCGCTGCCAGTATCTATTTTCTTTCAGCAATGAAGGAAATTCTGACCGGTGTAGATAGAACATTGGCTCGAATGGAATTTAATTTTGTGCGAAACTTCGTGCAAACATAACAGAAGTCAGACACGCACATATGGTAAATGTATCTGTAGCTTCAGCTGAAACTGTATCTTTGTGTTGTGTTAACATTGTGACCTAGACATCAACTGGCCAGGAGCAACAGCAGCTCGGACTTAGTTATCGCATCAGCTGCCTGGGCTCTTGGAACATAGATGGATAAATCTAATTTGTATCAAATAAAATAAAAGTCAGCAGAGGAGACTAACAACTGGAGTATTGCAAAGTGTGAATACTCTGCATATCATGTTAATCTGTGATATGATTATGCAAATGTTATAATTAACTTGAAGATTAGTAAATTTAACGAATTCCAAACAGACTAATTACCAGAACGGTGGGGGTTTTTTTTAATGTTGAGCATAACTAGCCTTGATTCTTAGAGGCGATTTGATGATCAATATACCTAGTTTTAGCTTGAAACATTGCTGAATACATTGAGGCTAGTACTTAGTATACGAATTGATAGGATTTCATAGTGTCATAGCTCAATTTGTAACAACATAGAGTACAATAGAAGCTGCTGGTAAGACAAAGCATCAAACAAGAACTTCAATCGATGCATTGGTGAAACCAATTGAACAAAATCATTGCAAATTGTATCAATGATGCTCGGCAAAAGTTTCAGCCTGCTTGCACTTAAGTTCACATCAACGAGTTGTATTTGACAAATCATAGTCCCTCCCTCAATTCTGTACCAGTTTGCAGTTCAATGTTGAATTAAATGAAATCAAAAATGAGAGGAAGAAATCCTTGTCTGAGATGGCATATCTCCATGTAATTTGATGGAATTCTCAATCATTACGAAAGACAGACAGATGCAGACAGACACCTTGTGGGAATACTTACGTACATTTTTAATTTGAATACTGCTTTGTTCTTCTTCATTGTTGTTGAGTGTAAATGTATTCACATTCGTTTATGCAAAATCTGCTTACTGAAAACAATCAGCTTACTTACACCCACATCCACACCCACACTCACACCCACCTCAAAAAAAAAAGTCAAAACATTTGATACGGTGTATTGTACCACCCACAAATAAGCAGACATACAGTTGCTCACATTTAAGTATGTGTGAGTAGGTATGTATGTATGTATATGAGTATTTTCCATTTCGTACAGGTAATCGATTTTCATGCTTTTGGCAAAATGCACAAAAGAACCCGAAGAAAAAAAAAAGCAGCAAAAAATTAAAACGAAACAAAAAAGTAAAACCAACTTTGTTGTGCGTCTGTTTTTGTTTTCTTTTTAGCATTTTTTATTTGGTTTTCTCTTACCTTATTCTAATGCTCGTGCAGTTTTGTTTTAGGTTGTGTGTGGGTTATGTTGAAAACTTTAAGCAGTATGAAGTTCACCGAGCTTAAAATATTCTGTCCGTGTGCTGCCAAGTTCTGCAACTTGTTGATTGGCTTTTTTCCCACTTTTCTGGGTAAGGAACCACCTGATTAGAATAATCCAGTATCAGATCATGTGGAATAAGAAGTCTGTCAAAGAAAGAAAATTAAAATTATATCGCAATTTCTCAGAAAAATTTTCCTCTTCAGGTAAGTAAAAATTTTGTAAGTGTTTTGCAGTCAACTGTAAACGATTGAAAATATTCACAATCACTACACTCTTGTCTACTTATTTTTGATTTTCTGATAGTTTATATAGAATTTGTATCTTACCGGTAATCAGCTTAGTAAAAAAAATAATTTTGCTTCGATTGTCTATTTAAAATATCTTAATTTTAAATTGTTTTCGTCTGACTACTCACAATCTTTATAAACTATTTGAATCGAAACGAATTTCGTTTTTATTTGGTTTCATTGGCATAGTATGTTAAAGAGGTTTTCAATCAGAAGTCGTAGCACAAAAGCTTTAACCAAAATTGCGTTTAAAATTATTCAGAAAGTGCAAAGTGCACATATGGCACAAGCCAAAATCCAATTACGACCATTGAGTACTACGAATTGAATATTTTGACAAGTATTCAATGAATTTAATTTGAGATTTGCGAACAAGCAGACCAACCAACCCGAGCACCGAGCATCGAACACCCAAAAACACAATCGAAATAAAAAGCGTCTGCCGGTTCCCTATTGCCTCCTTCTGCCTAGGTCAGCATACCAAATGCAGGAGCAGACATTGGGAAACCAGACGGATGCCACATCGACTTGCCAGATGCGCCGACTGCACTCGCAGCAATAGTTTAGGTTCAGGTTAAGGCTTGGGGGCGTGCTGCAGCTCTGTCTGATACGAGAAAAACGAATTAGAAATGCGAACAACAGAAGTTACTCAATTGCCAGTTGGAGGTCCCACCAGCAGCAGCAGCAGCAGCGGCAGCTATGAAAAATGTTCTGTGGCTATAAGAAGGTGCCAGCTGCAAACGGAAATCTGTGCAGGAGGCGCAACCCGAAAAGCTAGAATGATTTCCGGCCTGGCGGGTGATAATTTTTTACCCATCATGAAATGGTAAGGAAGGCGCAAAACTTTTTGCAGTCACATTATGCGGGGTGTCAGCGCAAAGATTTCGCTGCAGCAGTACCAGTCCCTGTCCAGCAGAACCGAATTCGAACTTTGGGAGTCCCTGAACATGAATGATTTAAACACACCGAGGTGGAGGAGACTGCAAACTGTGGACAGTAGACTGCAGCTGAGTTACCCGATAATTCTTCCTTCATCCTTTCGAATACTATTCACACTTAAATTCACAAAGTGAAAAAACTAGATAAAAAAAGCCCAGAAAGCTACAGTCGAACGCAACGATTCACATATAAATACGCACATACACTTATACACACAAATATACGCTTAAATACAAACCATTATCAAGACTTACACATTCATACATGCCTGCAATCAACAATCACGCATACGACCTAGTGGCCGCGTACACTGTGCTACACACAAATGTCATTTGCACAAACTTAATAGACCCTCTTGTACTTTTTTAAAGTAGAGTCTAAAAATAAACTTAATATTAATGACTATATATTTAAAATCAAAAAATCGCTTCAAGCATCAGTTCTCCTCACATGACCAACTTTCCTCATATCCAAACTATTTGCTTCTCAGGAGAAAAAAGTTTTCACTGACAAATGAATATTTAAATGAGTATTTGAAAAGTTAACTTTTTGTAATGACGGAAAGTAGCAAAAAAAAAAAATATTGGCATTCTCAATGTCTTGGGTGCACTGACAAATCTAACAAAAGTCGCCAAATTAAATATGCCAAAGGGCAAAGAGACCCAGAAAAATCCAGTAAAAAAACTTTTACGTACCCAACCAATTTCTAAACTTTTTTTCTAATTTTGATTTATACTAAGCGCAAAGGTCTTACATTTCGTATGGGAAAACGAAGCATGAATTTTGGCCGATTTGTTGCTAAAACGCTTAAATAGCCGCTGGCTAAACCGTTTAAATTTCAGAAACTGGAAAGACATAAAATGGGGATTTAGAAAATTTTAACTAAATAAAATTTACAGTTGTTGGAAAAGTTGACGAGTGTGGTCGATGTGTGAATGTGTTTTATTTACAACAATTTTCAATGTGTGTAAAATGCAAAAGAGTTTAATTTGCAATTTGTCGCCCTCATTCATAGCTTAACTTTTCCTTTTTAGTCAGCCCGAAGGCTGTGCCCGCTTGCGGTTGCATATGCAAATGCCTTCGGCTGAGTGCCACCCCATGGCAATCCCAAACTGTCTGTAATAGTGTAGTAGTATATGTTGAAAAATTTCACAAAAACTTTTGCATTTGAACAGGCGCCACTTGAGTTGGTTTCTAGAGTTGCAGTGCCAACTTCACGCTACCAACTGAGCAAATTGTTAAATGCCTTTTAACAGCGCGGTTGGGCAAGCGCAGACCTTGAAATGCTACCAAACTCACTTAAGTATACAGAAGCAGCTGCAGTGGAATCCAGAACCACACTACAAAAAAAACTAGTTTAAATTGGACTTTATTTTGGAATTTATATAAAACAATGCCAAAATAATCTTCGGTTACCGAGAAAATCATGATAACGAATAGGAGCAAGAGTGAGTGCATGCTTGTGTGAAAGCGTGAGTGTAATAGCACAGAGGCGTGATGCGAATTCACTTATAAAAACTTGGAAATAAATGAATGAGGAATAAAAACTAAACAACCAGTTTTTTTTTAACTGTGTAAACGTAAAACCAACGGAAAGACCAGGCGAACGTGAGGGTAACCGAGCGCGTAACTTTTCTGTGGTTAAGGCTTTAACATAAAACAATCAGCAGAAGTCGTTCTGCAATTTGTTTCCATGGATATGTTGATTTTTCAGACAAAATGTTGTAATTAAACAGCAATTTGACATATTTGACTCATTCCCCTACTCTGTAATATAGTAAGAACTTATTAAATATTATTTACTTCTTTCGGCAACTAGAAATCTTATAGAAAATATTTGAAAAATCATTAAAATTAACAATAAATAATTAAATAAAAAATATGATTAAAATCGTGAAGTTGAAGTTAAAATCGCGAAATTGATAGAAGTAAGTATCATACGTCCAACTATTTCCATTTTGACAAATTTTGCGCAATATAGTACGACAATTTTACAGAAAAATAACAGTAAGTCAATAAAATTGACACAAAGTAAAAAGCACCGCATATTTTGTCAAACTCTTGAGTATTTGCTTTGATGTGACATATAGCAAAACGTAAAGTTAAGTAATGTATTGGCAGAGCTACAACTGCTTGAGATACAAATGGAGAAAGAAGAAACAAGTTTGTTGCAATTGCTTGGGGAGTGAGGGTGGTTCTACTGCTCTATTGTAGGGTGTAGTCGACTGTTGTCTTTCCGATTGGATTACTTTTGACCGTTTGAAGGATTTTCTTTGTAATTGGTATGGCGCCAATACTAATGGACTTTAAAGTGTGTTTTCAAGCGTCTATGCCTAAGTGGCTTCAGCATTACAATATTGTTATTATATTATATATGTAATATAATTGTTATATATAGCGCATTGCTGTGGCTGTCAAATTGCACTTATTGTCATTTGAAGTCAATGCATTTTGTGTCCGTATATGAGAAAACTGAATTTAAGTTACGACTCTAATAAGTAAAAACTCGGAAAGCTACAGTCCGACGCAAAGCTACAGTCGGACGCAACCGACAGTAGGAGACCCTGTACTTTGGTTTGCCCTGGGCGTCGATAACAGCAGCAGCATATATGAACATACTCACATACACATACACATGCATTTATACATACACACATACACTTATACATACAAATATACTCGCAAATACGAACAATATCCAAAACTCATACAGGCATTCATACTCACAATCAAAAATCACGTATACGCCCTAGTGGCCGCATACGCTGCGGCTTCCCCCTCCCCTAACCATATGCCTAGTACTGAAAATTGTTTGGCCAATATCTCCGGAGTTTATTATCCGATTGGGCTGGAACTCGCACCAAACATCCAAAGCATCTAAATCTTTAATCCTACAAAAAAGGAATCCAGTGACTCTAAAACTGTATGTATATACTAAGATCATTTTTGCAAATTTGAGGGGTAGGGGGATGACTTTTAAAACATTTGAAACAAACTTGACCTGCCTATGTAATACACGAACCTAACAAAAAAAAAGTAGGGAAAGCGACAGTCGGACGCAAAGCTACAGTCGGACGCAACCGACAGTAGGTGACCCTGTACTTTGATTTGCCCTGGGAGTCCATAATAGTCCATAATAGTCCGTAGAGTCCATAATAGCAGCAGCATATATGTACATACTCACATACACATACACATGCACTTATACACACACACATACACTTATTCATACAAATATACACTAAAATACAAATAATAACCAATACTAATACAGAAATTCACACTCACAATCAAAAATCACGCATACGCCCTAGTAGCCGCGTACAGTGTGGCTTCCCCCCTCCCCTACCCAAATGCCTAGTACTGAAAATTGTTTGTCGAATATCTCCGGTGTTTCTTATCCGATTGGGCTGCAACTTGCACCAAACATGCAAAGCATCTAAAGCTTTAATCCTTTAATCCTTTAATTCCTGAAAAATGAATCCAGTGACTCTAAAACTGTATATACTAAGAACATTTTTGTAAATTTGAGGGGGAGGGGGATGACTTTTCAAACATTTGAAATAAACTTGACCTGCCTATGTAATACACGAACCTAACAAAAAAAAATTAAGTCTCTAGCTCTTATAGTTTCCGAGATCTAGGTGTTCATACAGACAGACGGACAGACGGACAGACGGACAGACAGACGGACAGACAGACAGGGCTAGATCGACTCAGCTCGTCGTCCTGATCAAGAATATATATACTTTATGGGGTCTGCCACGCCTCCTTCTGCCTGTTACACACAAATGTCATTTGCACAAACTTAATAGACCCTTTTGTACTTTTTTAAAGTACAGGGTCTAAAAATTACGTTTCTAGCTCTTATAGTTTGCGAGATCTAGGTGTTCATACAGACAGACAGACGGACAGACGGACAGACGGACAGACGGACAGACAGACAGGGCTATATCGACTCAGCTCGTCGTCCTGATCAAGAATATATATACTTTATGGGGTCTGCCACGCCTCCTTCTGCCTGTTACACACAAATGTCATTTGCACAAACCTAATAGACCCTTTGTACTTTTTTAAAGTACAGGGTCTAAAAAAAGTAGGGAAAGCTGCAGTCGGACGCAAAGCTACAGTCGGACGCAACCGACAGTAGGAGACCCTGTACTTTGGTTTGCCCTGGGCGTCGGTAACAGCAGCAGCATATATGTATGAACATACTCACATACACATATACATGCACTTATACATACACACATACACACAAACACATATACATACAATTATTCGCTCAAATACAAACAATAACCAATACTCATACATACATTCATACTCACAATCAAAAATCACGCATACGCCCTAGTGGCCGCGTAGACTGTGGCTTCCCCCTCCCCCTCCCACATGCTAAGTACAGAGAATTGTTTGTCAAAAATCTCTGGTGTTTATTATCCGATTGGGCTGCAACTCGCACCAAACATGCAAAGCACCTAAAGCTTTATTCATGCAAAAATGGAAAACAGTGACTCTAAAACTGTACATGCTGGGAATATTTTTGCGAATTTGAGGGGGAGGGGGATGACTTTTCAAACATTTGAAATAAACTTGACCTGCCTATGTAATACACGAACCTAACAAAAAAAGAATTAAGTCTCTAGCTCTTATAGTTTGCGAGATCTAGGTGTTCATACAGACAGACAGACAGACGGACAGACGGACAGACGGACAGACGGACAGACAGACAGGGCTATATCGACTCAGCTCGTCGTCCTGATCAAGAATATATATACTTTATGGGGTCTGCCACGCCTCCTTCTGCCTGTTACACACAAATGTCATTTGCACAAACCTAATAGACCCTTTGTACTTTTTTAAAGTACAGGGTCTAAAAAAAACCTGACTAAACAAATAAGTAGATGTCACAATTTAACCTCTCTGAAGCAAAACAATTCCTATTTCCCTCGTAGACTATTTAAACTCCATCAAGAGTTCTGTGTCCGGACACTAGAGGCCCAAGTAATCCAACCCTCCCATTTAGTTACAGTAACTCATAGAGAAAGGTAGGTATGAAAAATACATTTGTGCACATTACGGAAATTGCGCGAGATGAGAAGAGAAACTGCCTGGAGAAATAAAATAAGAGAAAAACGGAGAATGTATATAAAAAAGGAAGAAAAAGCAAGCTAAATGCGCATTTAGTTGAAATGAGCTGCGTTTTTGGAAATTAACTTTCAACAACATGTGTTGAAATGCATCTTCCGGACTCATAACGACTTTCCTTTGAAACTTCGCTTAACTCTACAAAAAAAAGGGATAGGTGGAAAATAATTGCAGAGAAAAGCTCGACGGAGGAAAAACCTGCCAAATTGGACTAAATGAGCGCAACGAGCACTTGTTTGAAAATTATAAAAAAAAAAACTCGAATGGGCACAAAGGCAGGCGTACCAAATGAGGAGTAAGCGGCTGATGGGCCAAGAAATGTTGAAAATACTAGAAACACTAATAAATACACTTGAAAAAATGTAAGACATTGAAAGCAAAAGGCATATGCGAAATGTATGATTCATTTATGAATGTATGTATAGTTTTATATTCAATTAATTTCATTTATATTTTAGTTATTATTCTGTTCAGTTTTTCTCTTTATCACAAATAATTAAGATTGCAATTTAATGCTGTCAGAACCAGAAAGTGCATATTGAAAACAATTTTAAATATGTGCTTTAGAGAAATCGCAATGCTATAAATATTTAAAAAAAATTTAAAAATGTAAAAAAAAATTCGTACACCGAATAATTTGTAGAGATGAATTTATGCGAAATGCCTGAGGTAGTTAGCTTGCATTATAATTGCATCATTTGCGACTGATTTGCATTTAAAAACTCGACTCGGTTATTGTTCAAGCGCAGCACGAAAACTTTTACCCTGACATCGAGTAGGGTAAGGGCAGAGAGCACAACGAGGAGTGGCTGTACGCCATGCCTTCGGTCATAGACTTGTACAAAAGTTATGCCAAGTTAAGGATATCAAAAAATTGTCGCACAGTTGCCGGACAAGTTTAGCTTCAGCCCCGACAGCACCTTACACCTTGTGAGGACATTATACCGGCCCCAAATCCCTAGTACAAAGTGGCGCCGTCGTGTGCTCATTATTCAAATGGAGCGTCTAAAAGACTTTAGCAAATTCGCTGGGCTTTCATTGCAACAGGCAGCCAGCTGCCAAGTGAAAAAAGCGTTAAGATTTATTAAACGACCGATGAATAATATCTTAGTCTCTCTACCTTTTCTTATGCTTGACTCTGTACTTCAAAACTACAAAGGGTCTATTAATTTTAATGAACTGTCTCTATTAATTGCTTTCCATAAAATAAAAATAATAATAATAATAATACAATAAATTAAAAATTATTGTAAAATAAATGTAATCTTATCTTTTTTGCAAGTCATCTTTCAAGTCATCCAATTTGAATGCTGAACTTATTAAGTATAACTTATAAGTATAATTAGCCTTAAACAAACTCCGTTCTGCCATTTGCTTGCAGTGTTTCCAACTTGGTCCCGCTTCTCGGTTACTCCAATCGAGGGAGCATTGCAGATTTAATAACTTGCTTTTAAGTTCTCTCTAATTGTGTGTGTTTTGGGCAAAACTTTGCGTGTGTTTGACACTTGAAAATGTTTGCAAAGCGGGAACAGTGTCCGTTAATGCAGAGTGCGCGAAAGGCAAAAACTTAAGCAACTGTCGAATGCAGAAGAAAGTCGCTAGGAAAATAATCAAGGTTGTTGCTATACTATGCAATCATTTTCTTATTTAAATGAAAATATTTAATAAAGCAACACAGCAAGAGTCAGACAGCTCTTTTTTGCTGATTAGTAAAAATAAATTGTGCAAATATTTATTATAAAATTTTATTTATATAAAAAGTTAAATTTAATTAGTTCAACCAAACAAATGTTATATATTTAACAGACAATATAAATTATAGCTCAATTGTCGTTGACCTTCAGGAATGACCTATCGTCGCTGGTTTCCTCGTCGTCATTGCAATCAGAATCGAAGGCGTTTTCGGGTATTTCATAGAGGCGTATCATGGGCTTATTGGGATCTTTCATGATCAGATACTTGCCATCCGATTGCTTCATAATGATATCAATAAGACAACGCAATACACCCCAAGCATTATCCATATTTAGATTGATTTGTGTGGCAAATTCTTGGGGCTTGAACTGTTGCATGCCCAATATGACATGGCGCAGATGATCTTTACCTATATTAGATATAAAGCATTAATAAATTTGGACGAATTTACACTATTACTTACGATTAACACGAGACACATAGCCCAGCTTTAATTGGTCTGACCCAGAGAGTACTGCTTCCACGGTCCATTTGGCCAGCTTACAGGCATTATTACGTAGTTCCGATGCCAAAACGGCGCCACGCTGACTGTCCAGCTTCTGGCGCCATTCCACGCCATTGGCCACCTTGGAGTCCCACTCGTTGAGTGCCTTAATGGTGAGATACTGCAAGTCACCATTGGGTGATTTACTGACTCCATTGTGCTTGCAGCGTGCGATTAGCACAAGATCATCGCCTAATTGCCATTGCTTGTAGCGATATCCAACAGAAGCTAACTCCACGCCAGGTGTCTCAAAGGGATTTGGCTCCTGGAACTTATGTTTTGGTTCCTGATCAACAGTTTTCAGTACTTGCTGACTGAAGTTGTGATTAATGAGTGTAGCCTCCAGGGACAAACTCTGTGGTGAGTTAATGTTGCCATCTTCATCCTGCGGTGGCTCCAGGGATGTCTCATTCACTGTCAGCAAATCGAATTGTGCATTATCGCGTTTATCCATGAAGAGCTTAGTGCCAAGCTTCTCAATGACAATGTCCCAGGAATAAATGGAACGAGTGCAGCACATGAGTGTGGCTATTATATCATCCGTGGCAAACACATTCCCCATGGTCTTCGAGAGACGTCGTATGATCGGATCATCTATGGTGCCTGGCACATTGATTATGCGATCGATCTTCTTTAAGGGTCTTTCCTTCTTCACATTGATGCGATCACATTGCTTGTCATAGAATTCCAAAGTGCCACTGGTAGCCACATCCAATCCCTCTTTGATATTTGGCAACGACAGCTTCAGCAGGCGTGGGAAATCAATCTCCTCCACAGACACCCAATCGGAACGGACTACGACAGAGCTCTCGCGAAGTCGTACAGGAGCATTACGCATAAAACGCCTGCCCAGATGGCCGCGACGTACATCCTTGCCCTTGCCATATTTGCTATTGGCACCACCACCACTAGCACCGCCTCCACCAGCTCCTCCACCCACAGTATTGCCACGCGTATTGCGATTATATGTGCGAAAATTAAAGCGAGTATTAGCGCGATAACGATTACGATGATAAGGCTTAGCATCCCGAACATTACTCCCATCTACCAGATGATAGGTGGCATCATCATCCTCATGGAAATACGCATACTGACTATTATTATTATGGCCAAAGGTCGACGCATATTTATTCATATACTTCTTCTCCTGCACCGGCACCGTCCAGTCACTGATTTTTCCCAAACGATCATTCTTGCAGAATGGCTGATAGGGCACCTCCAACTCGATCACTTCGCTTGGTCCCCAGCCGTCCTGATTGTATTCTATATAAGGCTTAATAAAAGGCGCAAATTGGGACATTGTAAATATCTATTCAAAACGTAAACACTAAAAATATTCTGGAGAAAATTTCGAGTTTTTATTCTAGATCTTTGATACACTGATTTTTGGAGAACTAAACTTTGTAGGGGAAACTACCCCTAAAGGTAATTTTGATGTAAAACGAATCGCCGCACTGACTTACTTCGAGATTTGTTTTCTAAATTCAGTATATCTTATAAATAAGATATAATCTGTCATTTGTTATAAAGAAATCGTTGTGAAAATTGAACAAAAATGAAATACGGTGTACTAACCATTCTTCGATATACTATTAATACAATTGTTATCCTGTTGTGCATACTAATTATAATTGCACGCATTACTTTTTGTATATAAATATATATTTGGAATATTAATAAATGCGTCTATCTATCGTCTAAAACAATATATACTTTCTTAGTAACTCTAAATCCTCTTTCAGTTGAATTATAATTGGGAGAAGCGAAACCACGTAAATCAACCTGGATAAACGATCAGCAGATGTCTATAGACATCTATATAGGGTAACCTTTTGAAAACAAACATCCTGATCTTACGATCACAAGTGTAAAGGAATTATAGGAGTAGCTGCCGATGCCTATCAGCTAAGATACTAACGCATTTGTCGAAAGTAACAGTGGCCTTATTGAGGTCAAGTAGGGGTTTTCTGAAATATCTGTAACATTTCGTAGTAGCCCTAAAAAGTATGCTTCACTTTTTTACTTTTCGTTTAAAAAAGTGCATTCACTGAAATATTTTATGCTTATGTGCTGGTACATTGAATTCAGCTTCAGAACATTTTCAGCATACATAATATTAGATAAGAACATGACAAAAAGAATTAAGTGTATTGAACAATGATATAAATTCTCTTGATCAAATTCAAAAGATATCGAGGTTGAGTGCTAGATTTCGCATTAAAATGCAAAACAATATATCGTATATCACTTCTAGAATTTTGCTTTATTAATGTGTTAATTATTAGATGCAGCTATCTTTAAATTTGGGCAATTTCTCGACCTGCACGCCGACCATGCGTAGCACCTTTTGAGATGCAAAAATGCCAGTACGAATGCAATAATCAAGTGGCATGTGCTGCACCAACTGTGAGAGGAAACCGCCAACAAAGGCATCGCCACAGCCGTTAGTATCCACGATAATGCTCTTGTCCACTTTGGGTACGGGGTACTCTAGGATTCTTTCATTCTCCATGAAGACGAGCACCGGGCACACGTTGTCTGTGATCATGACGATCCGGGGGCGCGTGTTTGATTTGGGTAAGGATTGCATTCGTTTGCCGATTTCAAAGATGTCGGTGGTCTCCCATTCGAGCACTTCAGCATAAGCAAGCGCCTCATGCTTGTTGCCAATTATCACATCTGAATGCTCTATAACTCCGTTAAGCTCGTCCGTATGCGATCGAATCACAAAGACTGCGCTCAGATTAATTACGAATGTACGATTGTTCTCGCTGGAATATTGGGCTACACGATTGACGGTGCTTGAATTAACAGCCACAAAGAAACCAGTTGCATAATAGTACAGAGCCTCCTCCACCAGGCACATGTTCTCATCCTCGTCTAGCCAATCTTCGGTAAAGAAACCTGCTGCTCCCAGATTGGCAACCAGCGCACGAGATTGATTCGTGATGATAGCTGCACAGGTGCCTGTTGGAGCGTCTTCTTTTACTTGGTATACGGCAAGCACGCCATCAGCATGTGCTCTCTTTGTGATTGTCTCTCCAAACTTATCCTTTCCGATCGCACCGACGAAGATGGCACGATGTGGTGTTACCACGAGCCATTGAAATATACGCAAGCTATTCTGGCAGGCACCTCCCGCTGAGTAGTGTATATTGTCTTGAAGGGCCAACTCCTCGAACAGTGCCAGATGCTCCTCCTCGGCTATAATTGCAGAATTGGGCTTTAGATCATATTTATCTAGGAGATTATTATCCTCTGGGAATATAGTCATATCCAGTAATGGGTTGCCAAAGCCAATTAGAACTCCCTGCGGTATTTCCATTTTCTTTTTGCCGTCCCCACAATGACAGTGTCTAATTTTCGCAGCTTCTAAAACTTTTGTATAAGTACTATATCTGGATATTTGAGTCCTTATACACTGATAAAATGATCGGGTTTTATTCAATTTTCTGAGCTGTAACATTGCCGATTCATCGCAGTGCACACTAATAACACTTTCTAGATTTAAAAAACAATCTAAAATAAAACATTATTCTGGTATACACAAGTATAATTTAAACAGAAGTGAAAGAAAATTCTTCGAGCGTGATTACAACATTTAGTTTACGAATCAATAGCTTACTATACAATCAAATTGACTTTATTTTTGATTTTGAATACCTGTGTAATAAAAATGCACATCTTGTCAGTTTGCGTTACGCTGTGCGGCGTTGCTCTTGAAAAGGAGAGAATGTAGTCAATGCAAAGGATGAAGTGTCATCCTTCCCCCCACCAGTCGGAACGTGTCCTTGGCATCTCTGCAGCGACTGAGGCAGACGCTGAGAAGCGCACGCACTGGTGCGGTTGCTGTCGGTTAAAAACAATGGAATTTGCAGAGCTTTTGCACAAGTTGCCTCGCATAAATATTAATTTTTATGCAACAAAAGCAGCAGCAGCAGCCGTTGCACTGCCACCAAATGGAGCAACAAAAACATGAAGCAGGGAAGGAAGGGGACAGCCAGAAAACAATAGCAACACGACTCGCTTATCGCCTGCAAACGGCGCAAAGTATGCAAACGGTTTTTCACTTTGCTCTTGCCTGTGTTTATACCCTGTACACAGACTGTTCAGTGTAGTTTAAAAGATATGTGGAAACTTAGTTTAGAAAATTTTACGTGAATTGAGGAAATGTATACTAAAAAATTGGCAACTACACTAAGTGACGTAGTTATTGAATATAACTATTAATTCAAGTTTTTTATGTAGGATCGATTGTCAACATTTTAAGTAGATATCCATTGTAATCGCTTATTTATTTATTAATTAGTTATTCGGTGGAGTTTTCACAACAAGTGTTTATGATTTTCGCTAGCTTTAAGCAAATCGCTTTGAGCGATACAGGGTATAAATTTTTAAAGATCTCCCGGGACGGCTATTACCTTTTTTAGTATATCGTATTTCTGAGTAAGAATTGCTAATGTGTGAACATTATTCTTCGTCGTATTCCTGTAGTAAACCGCAACAGCTCGACAGTAGCGACGGGTTTCGCCTAGAAGATGAAGCTGCTGCTCAACCGCAGCGGTAACGTGGCACTGCAGCTGCATAGTGCGGCATGTGGTTAGCATTAAAAATGATATGCAACATGAGCCACATATGGTAGGAGAAGTAGAGCTTTGACGTGTACCCAGGGAAGCTGCAGACAGTCAGTGACAGCCGCATTGCAATTATAATCTACCCGAGCAGACGCGTACCACTCACCACACACCGCCCACCCAGCAAGCCGTCTACTCATCCTTTTAGGCAATCAAGCTCTTATCCAACCACCAAACACAGTCGCACGCACTCGCAACCGAGCGTATGTGGCTTAAGTGTGTTAACTGTAGCTCAGCAAGTGATTGGGGCTCAGGGAATGGGCAGCAGTTGTCGCTGACACAAATGAACACATCAACACGATACTGTTGGCTTGACAAAGCTCTTACAGCGGCAATAACAGCAGACACCAAAGTCCAACGAATACAGTCGTATTCCATCTAAGACTGACATTGACACTCTTTAAGCTTTGTATACCCTGCACCCATTGAGACCTCTTTGCCCCTCGTTTGTATTAACACCTCGATTTCAGCAGCTACAAGATCTAGTTTTACAGTTTCCAAAAGGATTCAGCTCATACTAATTTGGAACTGGGAGCCATACAATTTATACATCAAAAGAGCAAAACTTTTGAAATGGTATTGTGAGCGAACTATCGAATCGCCAGCGTACGCCCCCTAATTGTTGTGGCAGGCGATAGCATTCGAGACGCCTATCGATAAGTAGTACAAGAAAGAGCCGAGTAAAGAAGCGTAAGCGAAGCGCAACACACCACGGATGGTGAAATTAACATTATAATTATTATTTGTTCAATGCATTTATAAGTTCATTTAAATAAACACCAGATACATATATGTCTAACCTTAATCCATGTGCGCATTCTTGACAACGGGCTAATCCTGATCTTTACAGTATTCACAGTTTTTTCCATTCCATCTATTGGCTAGCTGTAGGATAAGTTAAGTTCAGGTGTGCCTGACTGGACGCCTGCCCAGTCACTGATCCTTTTGTAACACATCCGTTTCCACTCGCCAGATGTGGGTTACCTTTACCCACTGTTAGTTTTACCAGATATAATTTGGTCATTACAACTAACGAGGTGGTTGTCATGCATGTAACTGAATACTCATTTCACCATAAATCTCGCCCTGTTCTAGTCAACAAATGTAAACGTCCATTGTACTATTATTATGCTTTGTGCTCGTGCTATGGTAAAAGTTCTTGTAATTACTATAATTGGAACCTTCCGTATTAGATTTCCTGAACACAATTTACTGTCATGCACTCAACTAAAATTGTGGTATACTAGGGGTAATTATAACTTCTTAATAGAAAACAAATTTGCCATATTGAATTTCATTCTCTAAAAAGTAGACAATGACAAGCATGTTTATTAATAATTGTATTATAGTGAGGAAACCACTTTAAATTCTATTTGATGTGGCAGATACCAGTAGTGGTTGCAATAAATTGTGACGTGAAATGCTATTGACGTTGTGATGCTGCAACAGTATTTATGCAAGCCACACAGTGCCCAGAGGTACGCAACATATCCTGGCTGATACACAGAGATACACAGAGCAGCAAACGCAGCCTGACAACATACATTACCTGCAGAGGGTCCTCCCCTTTACACCCATATTCACAGTTCATAAAATTGAATAAACGAAACAGCTGAATCAAAATAAAAATTTATGTGCACATGTTTGAATTTATTTGCTCCTTCAATCAGATAGGCGCACTTTCTCTGCTCAATGTACATACACACTTATGTACGTGTGAGTATACATATGTATGTGTGAGTTATTCAATAAAATGTCAAATCATATGAACGATTGCGTTTCACTCATAAACATTTTATTTACCTTTAATTTTGTAAGAAGCTTTTTTATATGTCTCTCTGTGATTTAATGTGATTTTCGCCTCATCTCTCACCGCCCTCTTCCCCCTTTGCGCTGATTTAGCATGTGTCAGAATTATCGCCTTGCCCCCAATTGTTGAATTAAACTCGCGATTTATATGACTTAATAAAATGTCGGGGGTTTTTTTTGTGTGTGTTATTTATTCTTTGCTTTTTCACACATTCTCCAGGGAATCATTCTGGAGTGATATGGGGCTGATTTCGGAGGATTGGCTTCGCCTTGACACTTTCTCCCTTTATTGGACGCAAAATGCCTATTTCTGTTGACACAGTTGTGTGCGGAGAGAGAAAGTGTATCTTGGCTGGAAAGTGTGAAGCCATAAATAATAACATAATATAAATATATCAACATGGCCATTGATGTTGATCAGAAAAATATATATTCTGTGCACACAATTAAGCACAATTTAAGTTAGGTGTAGAATTGAAGGTAAAATGTTTCATGGTATACCTAAATGGTTTCGATTTCAATTTATTCTGTCTTGACTCTCACTGCGAGCACACAAACACACAGAGCGGCTGCTTAGTGGGGTAAGTAAGTCTCTTTGAACTGGCTTTCGATTAGGTGTGGGAACAGTGATTACGTGATTATGGGTTGGCGTTTACGAGTAAGTTTGTATGTGTGTGCAAGGTGTAAGTCAACTCCCCCGGTAATGTTGTGAGCCTTTGATGCAATGACAAATTACGGCCACTGTAGCCATCGACCGACCTCAACGAAAAGTTGAATGGCATTTCAAAATACTCTTGCACACTTCTATTATAACATGTACATATAATTTTCTAGCCCCACAACAATCCATTTGCATTTTTGTAATGCTTCCGCTATACCCCACGTTTGCATTAGGCCTCCAAGGTACGAAGAAAAGTCAATGCCAATGGCCATTGGGAAATGCACCACAGTGCATCGTCTCAGTGGCGCCGGCTACAAGAAGAGTAGAAGAGGTGTCAATAGCTAATTCAGCTCATCGTATAAGAGACAAGGAAAGAGTGGAAAAAAGGAGAGAGAGAAAGTGTGTGAGAGATACGACATGTGCGTTCAACCTTCTTCCTCTTCGCGCACTCTCCTACAGTCCACCTCTATCCATGGGCCATATTCAATGTCTCTCAATTGTCTATCGGTTTGTTTTGTTTTTCGTGCTTCTCGTATTATTTTTAAGTATTCTGTTTTGGTTGCACGGCTTATATGTATGCAGTTTAATTTAATATAAGTGTAATTACACTATGCTACAAAATATGCGTTTTGTAATACTAAAATTTTATTTCATTTATTATTAGCTATTATTTGGCATTGCAAGTGTATTGTACTATGTTTCTTTTTTATCTCATTTTATTATATCTGTTTATATCTTTTTTGTAGTTCAACCGCTTTAAAATACTAAAAAGAAATAGAATTTAATGAAAATTAAATTTTTATAAATTTTTGCTTGTTCCATAGTGTAATTTATGCATTTTGCATTACGATGCGGCTGCCACTTTTCAGTTTTTCCTCGCTAACCGTGAATGTCGCAAGCCAAATAAAAACGTTTAAAATATTCTTAATTATAAATCTAAGCAGCAGAGCATAAAAAGTTGTTAAAATGGGTAAAAATAAAGGAGGCGGAGGTGGTGGTGGTGGAGGAGGCGGAGGTGGAGGCGGCGGCGGCGGTGGTGGTGGTGGTGTAAGCAATACTTTTATTTTTGTTATGCAACTGAATTTAATAATATAATTTAATCAAGAATCCTGGCGAAGTTTAAACTCTCGAAACCTGCAGAGTTTACACTCATATTGCCCTCGATGTTCTGTATCTGCCTTGGCTAACTAAGAATTGCTTATTACTAATTTTGTCCCTTTGCTTATTAAGCATTTCTCATTATTTACTTGTCGCCTCGCTCTCTTCTTCTATATCCCATTATCTCTATATTGCATTCTATTGTAATCCTTTTTACGTTTGTCTGTCAACAGAAAAAAGGCGGCGGTGGCGGTGGCGGTGGCGCTGCCAGTGGTTCAGGTGGCGGTGGCAAAAACAAAGCAAATGCCGCTGGTGACAAAGGTGGAGCTAAGAAAGGACAAGACCAAAAGGAATCTGCTGCAGGCGGTAAAAAAGGAGGCAAAAAATAACAACTGTGCTGCAGCGACATCAAAGCGCATTAAATTACAAACAAAAATATTAGAATATTATTCAACAGGCATTAGAAACGATCTATTTAGAACTTAAAACGTGGTTTGCATAAGTTCTGAAGTACATACTGGTATTTTATATATCATATAAATAAAATTTTTATATTGATTTTACGGAGAAATTTAAATTTACAATTTTACAAATTGGAATACAGCTTAACATTATAACAATGCCATTCGGCGCTTTTCCCACTTGAATACTCAGCGATTATACAATTGACTACACATGATGATGCTGCTACAGCTGCTCATCCCTTGGTCCTGTTCGCACTGCATTAAGCCCAGCTTCCTCACTGACTCCATATGCCGATTCTCATTTAGCGGAACCAGTCCTGGGACATGCCAAAGAAGCTCGATTTCGATTTGTTATCAGTTTTGCGGGTTGTTGCTTTTCGCGTTGGTGTGCCAGTGGACGTTGTTGCTATTGTTGTTGTGGGCTAAAACGGAGGGGAGAGGTAGGCAGAGATGTGTTATTGATGAGCTGGTAATTTCAGTGATTAATCAATTAATTTGAGATTTATTTGTAATAGAGCAATAAGTTGCAGTAATTAGTACTTAATTATTACACATAACATAAATCAAAAGAAAACAACGGCAGAAACAAGTAGAAGCGTTTAATTGTGAGTAAATTTGCAATAACAAATTATGGTAACGGCTATAAATAAACGTTTGGTTAGGATTTTATTTCAATAATGGCCACATACATTAATTAGCATTTGAAGCACACAGAGGCCGAATAACAGCACATACTCTGAAGTTGTTACAACTTCTGGCAGATCCTAAGTAACTGCTTGAACATAATCAGCACAGTAAAGTCTGCTGAAAGCGTAATCTAATATACACGTATTATGTACATAAACATATCTGATCTGCCTCCGAACACTAAATTTATTTTGTCATTTTAAAATTCATTAAAAAGATTTTTTATAATTATATTAAGTGGTGGTAATTATATCTGTGTGTTACTGTGCAGAAATCTGCATTATCTTTGTTTCTTATAAGCATAGCGCTAAGCAGCAATATTTCCATGTGTTAAAGGAGAGTTTAGACATTTAATAAGGTCAAAAGAAGTGAACATCAGAATCGCAAAGAACAGGGGTTTAACTCTGGCAAGCAGTGTGCAGCAGTCATATTTAATTGAATATTATTTATTTGCAACAAATTAGTCTGTGCTGTGAAACCAATTAAAATCGGATAATATTCTCTATACTAACCAGACAGTGCCTTGATGGGCAGATGATTAATTTTTAAACGAGGAGAGCGGAAACGAATCCTGCTGCAGATAAATTTTACTTTAGCAAATGAAATGTTTTCCTTGTTTACTTAATATAAAAAGTTGAATAAAATATAAATTAAATGTATATCTGCAGAAAAGGCAATAAAGTGGGGCTTGATGCGTGTCTGTGATAACTTAAAAGTAGGACTTCCTAGATAATTAAAATAATAACAATAGCAAAACAATAACTTACCTTCTCCGACTCAGCGGGCGAGATGTGGCGTCCTGCATAAGCAGCTGTTGCAGCTGTAGCCTGCGGCATAACAATAGGCAATAGCGGGAACCACAGAGACGTTGATCCAGAGGAACTGAGGCACAGTACATTTGGATCAGCCTCATGTGAGATAGAGCTGGCTGGTCCTGTTAGTGTTCCGGCGCTTGGAATTGGTGCTAACACGCCCAATTCACCATGAAGACGTAAAGTAGAACGTGTGACATGCGCTGTGATGTGCTCGGCAAGCAATTCAAAATCAAACGGATCAATGCAATCACGCAGTTTGCGCTGCAGAGTATGAAGCTGCTCATATAGCACAGCATCTTCGCGATTCACGGCAAAAACACGTTCCAAAAACTTTAGATCAAAGTACAATTGCAATGCAATATTCTGGCTTTGCTTTGTGCACTCCGACTCGATGAGTTGTGCATAGTGCGCCAGCAATTGAGTTAATAACTTGTGGTTAAAGGCCTTCAGCACTTTGGAGGGTAACGTCTGTGGTACGGCAATATTTAGAGACTGGATAAGTTGATGCAAATATGTCTGCAGCGACAGACGTGGCTGATTGGGCAAACGTATGGTGGACTGGACATCCTGATTCTGCTCCTCATCCCGTTGTTCCAGGGTCTGCGTTTGCCACAGCTGCAAGTAGAAATTGAGAAGTTAAAAGACTACTAAGCAAACTGTTTGTATTGCATTTACACACCGCAAAATCACGCAAGACCACATAATGGCTTATGTCCTGTGGCAGCTTTTCGGCACAACTGTGCTTTGATAGAACATCATCTACAATGAGCAGCCAAAGCTGAAACATTTCGTCCTCAATCAGAGCACACATGCGATGCCAATGATCTATACCAGCTGCTGTCAGGTTGCCAGACCATTGACGCCAGCTGGCTGGTTGGCAGAAGCACAGCTTCAGATTGGGGCATAGCTCAACCAATGCGAGTGTGTTGCGTATCACTTGCAATAAGGCAGCACGTTCCTGGAGTTGCAGCGATTTTACTTTTTGCAAATACTCTGTTAATTGTTGTTGTGCAGTTTTACGTAAAAAGTTTATTAGCGCCAGTTTATCCTCGGCACGTGCAGTCTGCTCTTGTAGTAATACATTCAGCTCCTGAACAATGGAATCGAGTTGATCATTGAATTGAGAGCAAAGTTCAATTGTTGCCGGTTCGTAGCCTTTGGTGCGATTGGCCAGACATTTCCGTTGATCACTGAGGGCCGCTGCCAAACTTAGCGGTAAATCCTCACTTTGCTCTTGCCAAATCTTCTGCACAGCGGGTGCAGAACTTGCTCGAACAATGTTAACCACCTGATCGTAGGTTTGCTGCATGGCTGCCGCCCAGCTGCCGTGCACAATCTCACGTACTCGTGCATTGATCAGAGGCATGTACTTCATTTTATAGAAATCCAGCTGTGTCTGCGGCAACTTGAGCTGCTGCTCGAGCTCCGTGTAATTGCTTTTCGCACTTGCTCCGGCAGAAAGTTTGATGTCCTGTATGGTTTGCATATTGCTAACCAGCGCAAAGACCTCCTGCAGTTGTTGTGATGCAAGGCCATCAATCTTGCTAATCCATTGCCGAAGTGCGTCAAACAACTGTTCAGCCGGTAACTGCGGCATTTCAAATTGTGGCCTATAGCCAGATATTATGTCCGGCAGCAGATGCGCGAACTGACGTTCGCTGCTCTCCATACGGTTAATGGTAGGCAGAGCTGTTGATGCGCTGCACTCTGTCAAGCGCGCAAAGAGCACACCATTAGCTACAAGAAATCAGAATATATAAATCAGTTAGATATTCATAAAGTCAGCTCTGGCAACTCACCCAACAGACAATTTTGGACTAGCTCTATGGTGCCATTAAGTATTTGCAGACTGGCCAAGATGCGTTCCTTAACTCGTCGAGATTTATTTTTATCTGTATCACTGCACTGACTCTGCAAGCACTGCACAAACGCCGTTGCTCGCAGATCAAGAAACGTATGCAGCACGTTACTCAAGTCGCATTTATCCAGTAGCAGAAGACTCTGCATGCAATCGACAGCCATTTCAGTGCTGAGCTGTTCCCGTTCCAGCACAGCAAGCACAGATTGCTTAATGGTTATGTGGAATGGACGCAGTATTTCCCATTGCTTCAGAGCCACAGGCAGCTGCTGCATTAATGTATTTTTCGCATCCAACTGGAGTCCAGTGCTAATGTGGCGACTGAATAGGAAAAGCTCTGTTGCAACGTAAAATTCCTCCAGGTCGATGTGCGTCCAAATCAACTGCGACAAGCTACTTAGCAATTTGATTTGGATCATGGTGCTATAGTAGTTATTAAGCTGCTTGTTAATAGTTCGCTGCTGCAGCAATGCCTTTGTTGGCATCGACATCGATGCCGGCGTGGTATTAAAGCCAATCAATTGTTGTTCGTTCAAGGTGCGGCAATTGGATTGCACGCAGTGCACCTGCTCGATAAGTGTGCTGGCAGAGGTCTGCATGGCTGCTATGGTATCGGCGGCCTTCAACAGATCCCGATATCGTTCACTATCAGTAAAGAGAACAACTTTTAATCGCATATCCAAAATGCCACATCATTCAACTTATTTACCCAACCATAGTACGCAGCTCTTCTCGCTTGTTTTCTACTACAGTTTGAATCTTCTTCTGCACTGCATCAATTTCCAGCACGCCATGCTGTTCAAACAATGTGTCCACATTTAATTGCAGTAAATCCGCACTCATTTTGTATATTTAATTTAGCCAAAACTAAGTCGTCGTCTGTTTCGTATGCATTTCTGCCAACATTGGTTTAATTGATAAATAGTTTCTGCACAGCTGCTCTAGAACTTATCGATTATTTTTACATTGCGGGCATTCCTTATGCGCCCAGTCAAATTGGGGCGATAACATTTAAGCCATGGCGCCAATTTTGAAATGGGCATTATTTCACTTCTAAATGTACTAAAAATCTGTTTGAAATATGATAGCAAAATTGTTTAATATATAATGAAATTCGGTTTACTACCTCTTTTCCACCCGCCTGTAATGTGTTTCCACAATTTCACTTAAATAGGGAATTGGCAGCTATTACACATGTTCAAAGGTTATTGGGTTTAAAATGTTAATTAGTTGGTATTTCAAAATCCAACCAAAAGTAAATGCAGTAATTTACAAAGTACAAAGATTAACTGCATTTGACCCAAGCGAAATATTTTGCAATTTAGATTCAACTGCATTTCCTTAACATAAAATATGCGTCACACTCACTTATTTTTTACTTTACTTAATTGTTGTATGGGAAAGAGAATTGCAGAGTTTCATTTTTTTTTTATGCCAAAACAAAGTAAAAAGATTGCCAATCAACTCTCAAGATTTTCTGAATATTTTTATAAATCAAGAAACACCAATTTGGGTGCAGAAGCAACTAGTGTTTCAATTGTATGTCACCGATTGGCCAAACAATTGTTCAATTATCGATTATCAATTTAGCTTTAATCTTCTAAGGTGGTTGACCAATCGGCCGATATCCCAAGTCAATAAGTTCTGTCAAAGAAATAAACTGTAAACAATACCAATTTATTACTTATGTGCTACACTACACAGAAAGACTTTGTAAGAGACTATTTGCAATTACGAGACGTTGTATTTCGGAGGTGCCCTCGTAGATTTCCGTAACGCGCGCATTTCGATAGTACAATTCAGCTGGCAAATCTGTCGTATATCCCATGCCGCCCAAGATTTGAATGCACTGGTGGGCGCAAAAGGTGGCCGACTCGGAAGCGTGCAACTTGGCCATTGCAGCTTCTTTGGTAGCATTCAACCCATTGTCCTTGCACCAAGCCGCCCGCCAAGTTAAAAGTCGGGATGCCTCAACGCGTAGTGCCATATCTGCCAACTTCTGCTGTATCAATTGATGTCGTGACAAAGATTTGCCAAAGGTTTCGCGCTTCTCCGCATAATCCAAGGCCAATTCCAGTGCTGCCTGCGCAATGCCTGTGGCTTGACCGGCAATACCAACACGACCACCGTCCAACGACTGCATGGCAATTTTAAAGCCACCACCAGGTGTTCCCAGTACCTGTGACTGCGGCACGGCCACATCGTCAAGTGTCATCTGACATGTGGATGATGCACGCATTCCCAGCTTGCTTTCTTTCTTGGCTATGTTAAGTCCCGGCGTATCTTTGGACGTTAAAAAAGCGGTGATGCCTCTATTTTTAAGCGACTTGTCGATGGTGGCGAAGATGACACCGCCGCTGCTCTCCTTGGAGTTTGATATCCACGCCTTGGTGCCATTCAGCAGGTAAACACCATCCGCATTTAATTTCGCCGTGCTGCTGGCACCACCTGCATCCGATCCATTTCCCGGCTCAGAGAGTGCATAAAATGCAACGTGCTGACCATTAGTATATGGCGTCAAGAACTTTTGCTTCTGCTCCTCTGTGCCAAACTGCTGCACTGTCCCCACATACAAATTATTAACGCCCATCATTACAGATACGGCTGCATCGCCGCGAGCCACCTCCTCCATGGCTATGACATAGGCCAAGTAATCCAATCCGGTACCACCTGAAATGTGTGACATGTTATCCACATTCTCAACATAGACATGATCCTGCTACACACCATATTCTTCATTGATGGTCACTGACATGAGCCCCAGCTCGCCCAGACGACTTGCCAAGGATGTCGGAAAAGCCTCTTCACTATCATACTGCCTAGCATTCGGAGCCAGTTCAGCATTGGCAAAATCTCGACAGGTTTTCTGGAGGATCTGATGTGTTTCCGAGAGTGAGGCCAAGCATGCGATGCCCCTATTTCTGCTATGGGATCGTTGGCCTGGAGAGATAAGGTAAGCGTAAGCAACAAAGTAATAGATTACACTTTGTTTTAATGCATTCTCACCCAGTGTCCATGCGCTTCTCAACACCTTGTGCATATTTTCGAAAGATCTAAGTGATTACCCTGAATGCGGTTCAATAGCTTTCGCGACGAGTTCGTTTGCTCAACTGATTTGCCGGTCACTGTCCGACGGTGTCTATCGATAACGATCAGTTGGCAATACATGTACTATATGATCGCAAAAGCCGAAGCCAGAGTCGTTAGTGCTGATACAAATTAAGGGGCCCGAATTAGTGATTGTTGAAATGATGTAACACTTTGCGATAGGAAAAATATTATTTAATGAATTTGTTTATTTTATTCGATGTATAGCAACGTTCAGCTCAACAAACACCAATATATAGCAATCAGAAATATATACTTATTATTCATATATTCATATTCATTATTATTCATAGTGTATGATACATATAATTTCCTATTATAAAGATGAGTTAAATTCTAAAAAATAACAAAAAATTAGTCATGAAAAAATGTAAACAAATTATTAAACTGAACTTAATGTTTTCGAAATAATGTATACATGCCAAATATAGCATTTGAATTTACGGGTTCCCGCAAGTCGTGTGCGCTCGGCTTTAGCATGTACGAATTTGTTACTTATAAACAATGTAGTATGGTATTTTGTAGATATCAATTTCATTGAATATTTTTCGGTGAGCCTTAAACCTTGAACTTAACAAAATGGATTTGAAGAGGAAAATTACAATTTCTTTGTAATCGCGCCGAAAATTATTCAAACTCAAGGTGAGTCATTATGTCTATTGTTTAAAGTTCAATACATTAATTCAATCGCTAGGCTCACTAATTTAATTTAAACAAGATTGGATAATGTGAATCCAATACAAGAAGGTGTTTAAAAAAGTTTAAAGAACGGAACAATATTAGGGTTGGTTCTGAATACCAAAAACAAAATAATGATCAGTCAAATACAAGTAGATAAAAGATTAAAAATATTTATGGTTTGATTTATAATCATAATTGAATGAAAATATTGTTATTCTTGCTTCACAATAAGCGATCTGTATTGCACAATAGGAAAAAGATACAATTGGAATATTATTGTAATTAGCAGAGCCAACGAACGGGAAGTGTTTAAATTTCAATTTACGTTCAAAATATGCACATGGAATTATTTTTGAAGGATTTTCCCATTTGTACATGAAACCATAGTAGACAATATAAATAATTCAATAGTTGAAGCATTTTAAGTTAAACACAATTAGACGATTTGAACACATAACTGCCCTAAATAAATAAATATATCGAAATTATAGAAACATTTCTCCCATTTTATTAACCTACAACTCGTTGATATGAATTACCTGATTCAGCGTGGAAAGGTGCGTCAACAGGCCATCAATGTGCCGGAAGGTCTGCCGGAGTTGCTCTCGGATATAACGCGTGAGGTGCTCCGTTGTCAGCCGACCAAGGAGTGCTTATGCCAGTTCATCATCGACTACTTGCACTCGATCATAGTGGCACGGGAGAAGGCCATGGGTGAGTGTTTGATATGTACTATATGCAAATGACTCCATTAAAAATTATACCCATTAACCTTTGCAGTTGCTAAGAGCATTTTGGATCGTGCATTGCGACAAGTGGATAGCATTATTTCTGATCTGTGTGTGTGCGATCTGAGCAAAGAGAAATCCGAAATGATGGCCAGTGTCATGGAGGAATGCTTTCGCAATTTTCTGGAGAAACGTCGTTGCGAGATGCGTCGAGGAAAGGAGGCTGTCAAATTCTCTGACATCGACATGCTCGAGGAGCTAATAACCAAGTGCCATTTCTCAGAGGAGGAGTTGGACTTGTCACGTCCAACGATCGAGAGTGCCTACAAGCGTTTCGTTGATGCCTACATGAACGCAAGCCAGGATTCCCAGGGCAATGAAATACTCTATCAGTACTTCCGAGATCGTGAGCTCAAGCGCATGAGCGATATGATGCGCAACCAAGCGGCTACCACCATACAGGCCGCTTGGCGAGGCTATGTCGTGCGCAGAACCATGGAACAACATGTCTGCATCTGCACCTGCATGCTGGTAAGTAATTGAAGCTTTTAAGTCTACAATTCTATATTAAAGTTAATTCTTATAGGACAACAAAGACGAAGAGGAAGCGAAGCGTAGAGACGATGCTGCACGTGTTATCCAGCGCTTCTTCCGTAACCTGCTGCTTGTAAGTTGTTTGGACACTATTCTAATTACGGAAATCTTTAATCTCTCTTTTACAGCGTCAGCCCATTAAACCGGTGAGTTTTAATATCCTGTGGAGTCTTTTGGCATATATTAAACTGTCCTACCTATCTTAGATTGAAGATCCGTGCGCTGATGTAGACACTATTACCTCAGCTCAAAAGTTCAAAACGGTGGCTTCAGCGGAAGTTGTTCCTGCTGTTTCGACAGCACCTTCTGGCACTACGGTTGCTACTGCACCTTCTGCTACTACAGTACCAAAATCTGATGCAGGCGAACCGCCGGCAGAGGGTGCAGTAGTTGAACAGCCGGCAGAGGCACCTGAGGAGCACCCACCAGAGGCGCAACCACCTGCTGCGGATGTGACCCCAGAGGCTCCACCTGAACCAGCAGCAGCAGCTGAACCGGCCGCCGAGCAGCCACCACCAGCTGAAGAAGCGCCTCCACCAGCTGAAGCACCAGCCGCTGAAGCACCGGCTGAAGCACCGGCTGAAGCACCAGCTGAAGAACCAGCACCGCCAGCTGAAGAAGCACCTCCAGCTGAGCCACCCGCCGAAGAGTAAAATTTAAACTCTGTGAAATTGCAGTTAATGTTTTTACCATAGTGAACTTAAGCTATTAAATTAGTTTTAAGTGCAAGTGAATGTTTAAATGAAAAGATATTTTGTGGTTACATCGAATCAATCTAGCACCAAACCAGCCACAGAGCAGCGACCACCAGCTGGAGAAAAGGCACTGGCTGCAGAGTGAAATTGAATTAAATTAAATTAGTCAGTATTTCAAATGTAACATCACGGTCTACAGAGATCTTGACTTTTAACTTCTAACCTGTTAAACGCTCTTCTATCCAATCCACAAAGACCGAGACTCTTGTATAGACATCGGGGGTTACAAAGAGCCCGCAGATGAGCATGCCATAAGAAACCACACCTACTTGCTGCAGTCCATTGTCATTGCTGACCAGTGGACCACCAGAGTCGCCCTGTAATAGACATTATTCGTCATCATCATCGTCTTATGCAACTCTTCATCCGGCTCACCGAACATGCGCCACGGAAAGGACCTCGGGCACAGATCTCTGTCTCGCTGACATCGGACATGCCTCTTGCTTGGCATTGCGGATTCGTCATTGTCTGGTAATTCATGCGCTGCAGCGTGTTTGGATAGTTAATGCTGTCCAGGAATGGAAATGGCACTGGCAATCTCAAACCCCAACCGGTGAGCGTGACTGGAATACCTCCGCCCACAAATTCTTTTCTGCGAAACTCAATGGGTCCTATTCGCTTATTGTCAAAAACCAGCGGTGGTTTGATCGTTAACACGGCAATATCACTGGTAATCAGCTCCTGGTAATCCGGATGTATGTCACAGTATAGCACTTGGGCACGTGTACCACCCGAATCATATAGATTCCGCACACCCGCTACTATGGACATTCGGGTCACATTTAAGCCTTCACAGCAGTGGGCTGCTGTAAGTATCCGATCGGCGGCTATAATCGATCCTCCGCAGAAATGAACATGTCCCTCACGCGTCCTATACTGCATGGAGATCTGGTAGGGTATATACTGTCCTGGCGGTACATCTGCACCCCCCACAATGCGTGTGGGCATATGAATAATCGGCTGACGACCTACATATGGAGTATTTGAAGTGTTTTTTAAAAATATGTTGAATGTCTTACAGTTGCCACCAGCTATGCTACTAGCCATCCAGAGAACTGTTGTAAGAACTAGATGAATACGTCCCATAGTAGATTGTCTAGTGTCTAAACTTGAAACCCTACATCAGTCTATATAGTGTTAGACCTGACCCTCATTTTGCGAAATTTGCATAGATATCGTTCATACATATTTCAGACGTACTCACACACGCACACCCACGCAAATTATGCCATTATTTTTAATCTTTAAATTCGAATGGAAAACGTTTAATGAGCTCTCCATCTGCCTCCTATGGTGGTCATTGGCATATTGCTCTAACCCACTAAGCTATTTAATTTATCCAGTTCAACGATTAAACTAATTTTTAATTTTATTCACAAACAATATTCATTTTCTTCATACAGATATAAAGTAATATAGCTGAACTGTGTGCCGCATTTAACTGATATTTATGAATTATATTGCCTAAGTTTTAATTTAATCGAGCAAATATTTTATTAAATTTGAATTTCGGTTAATAACATTAACACTTTGATGGAATACCGTTAATGATATATATCGTTAGACGCAATCGATAAAAAAAACCACATTTGAAAGTGGCAACGTTAGCAGTTGTTTGCCAGATCAGGGGAAAAAGTTTGAATCATACAGAAAAGCTCCAATTTTGACGGAAAACGCCAAGTGTGGCAACTGTGCAACAAGCAACAACAATCGCCGCAGAGTCGCAGCACCCGTTTAATTTAGCTAGCGCATAGCTTCTAAATTTAAGAAAACAAAGCTAATTAATAAAGTTTAAGTTTATATTGCGGTGTAACAAAGCCAGTGTACTAATGTCCATAACCGTAAGTAAAAGGTTTGCCGTTAAAACAGTGCCTATTAGCATTGACGACATCGTCGTCGTCGCTGCTTACGCCCCCACGTAGCGCATACAAAATAATAAAAAAAAGTATAAAAAGATGCAAGTGAAAATGCAATTTGAATTAAAAGCATCTGATTTCAGTGAATTCTACTAAACACAACTTTTGTATTATGTGCAATTAAATAGAAGCAGTCATCCGGGTGTCTGTGTGTGTGTGTAGTACGCCTGGCGAAACAAACGCCGCGGAAATTTGAGCTCTGTTTTTTTTTCTTCGCTCGTTCTCGTGTACGTGCGTATCTGTGTGTGTGTGTGAAAGTGTGTGTGTGTTAGGTTTTTTTTGCATACAACGTCGTTGACTTGAAAGAATTATTAAAAAGCTACAAGCGACGACTCAACAAGGTCAAGCGCCTTATTTGTCAGCTGGCAAGGTTTATAATATTTTTATTACATTTTCCAATCAGACTCGGATTCCACTTCCAATTCGGATTCACTAACGACTGGGAAATGGGAACGCGGCGCAGTTTTAAATTTGGCGACAGAAGAAACACATCAGGAGCAATTGTGCTTATAATTAGCGCATTTGCTTTTTTTATTTAGTAGTTCTTTTTCTTGCTGTCTTCGGTCGTTGCCTTTGCTATCTTCTTTTTATTTTTTCGGTTATTTTGAGGCTGGCACTTTCCATTTTTACCTGCAAGTGTGCGTGCGATTGTGTCGCACTCTCAATACGTGTATGTGTGTGTGTGTGTGTGATTGAGTGTGTTGGTGAGTGACAAAGCCGCTGAGTTGCTTCCGTTCTATTGTAAGTGAGCCCGGTTGCCAATTGGAAACAAGAAATGCACCAAATTAATAAAAATATAACCAATTTCATAAAAAAATGAACATTAAATTAACAATTAACGCTAAAGATTATAAATAAAAAAGTGATAATAAATAAATGTTAAACACCACTTTTAACCCAATTGTGTTAACTGTGGCAACCGTGTGTCTTAGAGTACCCAAACAATGACAAGAGCGAAGCTTACGCACTCGAGCAACAACAACAATGGCTATGCCTTTAATTGGAACTAATCTTTGTTTCGTTTTTGGTTCCACTGACGACAACCTGTTCCGATGGCAATGCTGAGCAGTTACTGCGAGGTGGCAAGCAAAAGACAACCACTTGCGTAGGAATGACCGTAATGGCCAAAACTACAATTGAAGAAATATGCGAGAATGCCAAATTAGCAAGAGATATGGCGTTGACGGGCAACTACGATTCGGCCTGCATTTATTACGAGGGATTACAGGTAAGCCATGCGGCGATTCAACTATGCAACAGGAAATAATACTCTTATCACAGGGCATGCTGGCGCGCCTGCTCAAGGGAACGGTGGATCCCATGCGTAAAGGTAAATGGAGCATGGTAAGCGACACACTTTGAGGAGTCATCAGTTCAGTTAATTGATATTCCTTTGCTCTATAGATCAATCAGCAAATCAGCCAGGAGCATGCCAAAATCAAAGCCATACAACGCACACTGCAGGACATTTCGTTGGATTTGCAAAACACTAAATTTGCACACAAGTTGCGGGCGCAACTGAGTGAAGATAGCAACGTGAGCAAAGATCCCGCTGATTGGTTCAAACCAGACCCAGATATATGGACGCCACCACCAAGAGATCCAGATGTCTGGGGACCACCTAAACCACCGCCCGTACAAACAGTGGGTCGGCGAGCAGCACCAAATAGTCGTCGCACCACAAGTGGCACATCAACCAGCAGCAATCGTCCGAGCACAATCCCACAGAGTACCGCGCGCAATGGTCCCGCCACGACGCGCAATAACCGCAATTCGGCGTCGACATCAAGCACAGGTCGTGGTGGTGCGAATGGTCGCGCCACTGGACGAAAATTGTCAACCACAAATAATAATAACAACAACGATACTAAAGATGATGACGCGACGGGAACGGGCAGCAATGGCACCACAGCTGACGGCGATGGGAGTGAGCAGCCAGCCGTCGAAGAGGAGCGCAAATTTCAGCCAAATAATCACATCGAAGCGGAGCTGGTGGATATACTTGGTGAGCAGTGCTATAGACCCATTGCAGGCTGAATTCCATTAATCCATTTCATTCCTTCGATCTGCCGCAGAACGTGACATATTGCAAAAGGATCCAAAGGTACGCTGGAGCGACATTGCTGATCTGCATGATGCCAAACGTCTGCTGGAAGAGGCTGTTGTGCTGCCCATGTTAATGCCAGATTACTTCAAGGTGCGTTACGGCCCTTTGCCTAGGGTGAATCATCAATAGTTGAACTAAAGTCTTATCTTATTGCACAGTGGGCGTAAAATTATCTATTCCGTTATCTTTGCTTACTTTTGTAAGCAATGTTAGGATACCTCCATTTTGTTTATCAGTGATTGAACTTACAATTTATTTCTGTTCAGGGTATACGGCGACCGTGGAAAGGAGTCCTAATGGTGGGCCCACCAGGCACGGGTAAAACCATGCTAGCCAAGGCCGTGGCCACCGAATGCGGCACAACATTCTTTAATGTCAGCTCGGCAACGTTAACCTCCAAGTATCGCGGCGAATCAGAGAAGATGGTGCGCCTCTTGTTCGAAATGGCACGTTTCTATGCGCCCAGCACAATATTCATCGATGAGATTGATTCGTTGTGTTCTCGACGTGGCTCCGAGTCGGAACACGAGGCATCGCGACGGGTTAAATCCGAGCTGCTGGTGCAGATGGACGGCGTTGGTGGTGGCGAAGAGCAGGCCAAAGTTGTCATGGTGCTGGCAGCCACGAATTTTCCCTGGGACATTGATGAGGCATTGCGTAGAAGATTGGAGAAGCGCATCTACATACCACTGCCAACGGATGAGGGACGTGAGGCGCTGCTAAAGATCAATTTGCGTGAGGTGAAGGTGGACGATACCGTCGATCTAAACTATGTAGCCAACCAGTTGAACGGCTATTCCGGCGCAGACATCACCAATGTGTGCAGGTGGGTTCCGGTGCACTTCCTCATTTCTATATATACGTCTAATTGTTGCATGTTTGTATTGACAGAGAGGCCAGCATGATGTCGATGCGTCGAAAGATAGCGGGATTAACGCCAGAACAAATAAGGCAACTGGCCACCGAGGAGGTGGACTTGCCAGTGTCCAATAAGGACTTCAACGAAGCCATCAGTCGCTGCAATAAGAGCGTGTCCAGGGCCGATCTGGACAAGTATGAGAAATGGATGACGGAATTCGGTTCGTCATGATGGCGTTACACCATCGACACCACCAACGATCCATCCAACAATCTTAGGCATAACTACATAGATATCTATTTTTGGATAATAACCATACGTATAGTTTTAACAAGCTTTTAAAGTGTAAACCAGCTGGAATGATGGAAAATTGAGCATATTTTATATAATGCATATTTTTATATGTGTAGAAGCGTTGGAATTCAAAAGACTAACTGTTCTTTAAAAGAGATATCTTCAAAATCGTTGATGAGGAAGATAACGAGAACGAAAACAATAACCAGAGATTGTAAAAAGGCTATAAATGGTTCTAAACAAATTCAACTAGCCCGACACATGCACCAGATGCACCCATATGCACATGCACCACACACTCTCCTTCCAATTGGTACTAATTAGTGAAACACTTACACCCCAAATATAAAACACTAAGCCTAAACCAACATACATGCCGTTAGCCTTTGGCTTCATTTAAGATTAGCTTCTTTTAGTGGCTAAGTTGAGAGATGACTCCCGTAATTTATAAATCTGTTTTTTTCATACTTTCTTTTTTAACACCGCCTACATATTGTAATAGATTTGCTTATACCGTAACTATTAATATATCATTAGCGAATAGTTTAATGCAAATGAATTGTAAAGCCGCCTTTGTACTTAAAAACAAGCAGACATGAAAACCCAATTGCAATACTGAATATTGTTTACAAGAATAAACAAAAACGTTTTTAACTCAAGCGGCGCCAGTGCGTTTATTTGCCAAACTTAATTTTTATGGTTTATAATTTACATTTATGATTAAGCGATCCAATCATAAAGCACTCTCTTGGATGAGTCATTCTACGTACGTCCCTTATGGCAGCATCTCTATAACTAAGCTGTTCGTCGCTCAATATGGTCGAGACGACGGCGGCATGGGCATCATGGGTCCCATCATTGGGTAGGGCACATTACCCGGCGATGGATAGAAGCCACTGGCTGCTCCTGGCATATTACCATAGGCTGGCATTGGTCCGCCTCCTCCGGCCGTTGTGCTGTGACGTTGTGCAGCTGATTGCTTGCGTATTAGTTCCTGCATTTTCTCTACTTTTAACTTGCGCAAATGCATTGTGCGTCGACTGTTGAGAAATTCATCAAGGAATGTGTCCACATTGATCTCGTTATCCGTAAACTTTTTCACGCACTCCTCGGTCTTCTCTTCGCTCTCTGAGGCAGCTGTCTGAAGTAGCGCCAGTGCCGTCTCCTGGCTAACTCCACCTGATTTCTCCTTGATTTGTGACAGCAACTCCTGCACGGCCGAGCAACTGGTGCGCCCCTCCTCGGTTAGCTCTGCCAATTTGCTGCGTAGTTCAATGATTTGTGGCTCTTTTTCAATGTTCTTTTCGGCTCGACTGCGATTGTCTTCGAAGAAGCGCACCTTTTGTGATTTCAGTGATTCCAGCACCTCATCCACTTTGTCATCCAGCTTGTCATCGTTGTTGAGTAGTTCCTTCAGCTGATCCGAGTTCAGTGGGAACAATGAAGATTGCAATTGATTTAGATACTCCTGATACATGGTGATTTCAATTTTGTCGTTGTGTTTTTCCCTTTACTTTTTGTTATTTTCTCGTATGGAGTCACCCACAACACTGGTTTAGTATGGCAGTATTCGCGCCTTGACTACATTTTATTGCCGCTAGGTGGCGGTCAATGCGAATCGGTGCAGCTGTTATCGATAACACAAAATTTGCAGCTGGCAGTGCCGCAAAAGATGCCGCCAAGTTCAAATGAACAGATAAAGCAATAGAATCATCCAAATAATAGAGTTTCTCCTGTAGGATCACATTAAGTGAAAAGTTTTCGTCGTTATGCCAGCTACGATTTAAGACTTGGAAGCCAACATTACTTGCGTACCAAAAATTAGTTCGGTCGGGTATAAATGTATTACAAATAACATTTTTGGGCTTAATTACAATACTATTGCATTCACTTAATCAGGAGATTAAATTCTTGACTCGGAGCATAGATCTGAAACGGATTGGCCGCATAGATGGTCACAGGTAAATTCCACACCATTGTCTCCACAGGCAGTTCAGCCGGCGCCTTCAGCTCCCCGGACACAGGGTTTGGTACGCCGAAGTCCGTCATGACGCTGGTCACAAACTCGAAATGCAAACGCCACTTGACATCCACCAGATCTGTACGGAATGTGGGCGTCGTGTGCAGTGGAATGGACACCACCACTTGCGTCTGCTGTGTCGCATAGCATACCTAAGAAACGTGATCTGTTAGATTAGGCACATTTTCAGTTAGTTCACAAAACACACCTGATGCGAAGTGGATACGGTGCTCAGTTTTCCTGTGGGCTCAGGCTCATCCTTGTTACGCGCGCTGCCCGACGTTTCCGATTTATGCAGATTGTCCATGGCTATGCCACTAGCTATGCTGGCCATATCGAAGGAGTTCAACGAGGATGCATCATCGCCTGATGGAGATTGCAAGTTCTCCGGCTGTGGACGGATGAGCAGCTCCTGCTGTTGCAGTTTTACAGAAAACTGCACACACCGCACCTGACAATTGTCAAAGTCCAAGCTGCCTACAATGTCCTCGCCCATCCTATAAGCCGGCTTAAAGAGGCAGAAACGTCCGACAAATCCGCGTTTATTCGAAATCCTATAGAACTTTGGAGCACGCCGAGCCGTAATGTTCTGCAAATGAGAAATAGTTGCTGAGGACACGTGGCCGACCGTAGCGCAGACTGACAGACCTTTAAGTGATGCCATGAAATTTCCAACTCGCTAATCTCACGCTTCTCCAGAAAGGGATTGGTCGGCGCCAACTCCTCGTTGGTTTCCACCGTCACCGGCAGCTCATCCTGTCGTGCTATCTGGGGTATGTTCAGCACCCGAATGGGAATGGTTACAGTCTGTACCTTGGACTTCACTCTCTGCGCGGCAATGGTAATTTTATAGAAATATCGAATGTCATGACCACGATAAGTGGGTGGGCCGTCGCGTGGCACACACTCATTGAAGAAATCTGTAATCGTATGAATTTTTGGATTAGTTACATGCAATGTTGTAACTGTGAGACAATGCCTACACATCTTGGTCTCGCCTGGCTGTAGTTTGAGGTCACAGAATAATATTTTCGGCTTGGTGGCCAGAATTGCTTCGCCAGGCGTCTGAGTCACTGAATCCAGCGCAGTGCGGCCAATAAGCTCGGCCAACTCGGCCGTCTTGTCGGAAGAGCCGATGCTGTAGTTGGTCTTGCGATAGCAATGCAACTGCACTGATGCCCAGGCCAGGTTCTCCAAACTGTGAGAATGTAATCCTTTGTCCATTAATCAATTTAATAAAGAGTAGCAGGTGTTTACCTTGCATCGTTGGAACCTGACCTTTTCTGCTCATCGTTGAACACCTTGTGGGTGAATTCAATAAAACCGTCGACACGCTCACCCGTGACATAAATGGTCGAGTCTGAACGAAATAATTTTGCTTTTATTTCAATCATTTATAATCATTTTCTTGTATTTATGTATTTAACAGAGTCTATGGCGTATTGTTTGTGTTTGTGTAATCGTTTTAAAATATCGATAGCATACATATCGTAGATATTTGCGATTGCATTGATTACAAATATTGATAATTGTTGGAAATTTCGCTGGGGTTGCATGGTATTTTTTTATTTGCTGTAATTGATTTCATTTAATTGGAATTTTTTTAAAGCACGCAACGCGCGTATTTTTATATTTTAAAATATTTTTCATTGCAAATGTGTAATCGACTTATCGATAAAAGAATTTTTCAATGTGACCATCTACATACATATTACTAAATACACGATAATATAAAGTTTTGAGACTTATATATTTAAATTTAAACAATATTATTATAGTCAAGTATGAATTTAACCGCCGTCTGCATCAACTGCAATAACATTAATTGCAACTCCTAATATTTTTCATTGATTACTTAGGGCATTTTTAATCGAATTGGTGCTTTTTCTTATGTACTTTTGGTGCATTTTTAAATGTGCAAGTGGTAACTCAATTTATTCAAATAATGAGAGAGAGTAAATATGGCCGCTGACTCGAAGCGAACTCTCATTGGCTCGAGCTCAAACATGTTACAACAACTTGCCATCGAACATCGTAGGCATCCATCGGCAGTTTCAGCCCAAAACGCCAAGTGTGGCAACCCTTGCCGACTTCAGTTCTCAGTTATTGCTTCGAACCACCGGACGTGTTGCGCGCGTGGCTCGCGCTCTAAAAGTTTCACAAATTCGTTGAATTTCCAAGAAAATAAATTGCAACATCAACAGCGCAACAAGTGTTAAGTGTACATGTGCGTATTTTCACATCAAATACAAATAAATTATAGTGCGAAACGAGTGCTCAAGCTGTTTTTTTAGTGTCTGTTTCATCTACACTTTCGCGCAGTCTGCGCGATCGGAGCGCGTCGTCAAAATGTGCAACAACAAATACAACAGCAACAAAGTCGATAAAAAAATTTAATTGTTGCGTTAATTAAATTAAGCGTGGCAGTGAATTGGTTTTAATATTTGTGGCATATCGCGAAAAAGTTGTTCAGTGCTTCTTATGGGATTATAAACGTGTTCCATTGGATTTAAATCAAGCGGGAAAGCGTGCCAAAGGTAAGTCGAAAATGTGTGTATGTATGTGTGTCTTAATTACTGCAAATTGTGGAATAAAGTTGATTAAATGCAGTTGCCAGTCTCTACCCTGGGAACGACAAGCAACAATTGCCATGTCCGGCTTAGCAGCGACAATAACAATATAACAACAACAACAAAAACAACAACAACGCATTCCAATGGCGTCGGCATTTTGCTCGACTTTTAAAACATTTTCTAGCTGAGAAGAATGTCGGAAACCACCCGCTACACAAACACACACACACACACATACTCGTACGTATGCCTGTATTCCATTTCTCCCTCACTGCAAGCGTTGTTGTTGTTGTTGCTGCTGCTGGCAAAGGTAAGGCCGCTCCGATTATTCGGATGTGGTTTTGCGCTTTAAAATCTCCACAAGCAGAAGAAGCAACAACAACAACAACGAGGACAACACAATAAGAATAAGAAAAGGGTGCGTCGACATTCAACATTCTCTCAGTGTTGTTGTTGTTGTTGTTTTGCTGCTTTACTTTATGCTGTTCACCTTCGTACTTTGTACGGTTATCGCAGTGTACATTTTGGTCTGCCGTTTCGTGAAGATGTTGCTGGGGCTCCAACAACTCTCAAAAGTCTCCACATACTCACACGCATGCACACACACCCTCACGCACACAAGCGCAAACAGTTATACCTGTTTTTATGAGCGGAGCGCAGTCGCTGCGCTGCTTGCTGCTCGCGACTCGCGAGTGTTTTTCGAGTTGGAGCAGCGGCGAGAGAGAGCGCCGGCGCGACGTCGACTGGAAGATTGGAATTTTTAGTGCAGCTCTACAACGACTTTTTGTTATTGTGCTGCTGCTGCTGTTGCTATTCTCTTTGCCAACAGGTTTATAAGTGTGTACTTACTTAGTAGAGTGGCCTATACATACCTACATAGTATACTACTACTTAATTCTACTACGTTTTACACGCGCATATCGTTACGTTTTAGCATTTCGCATTTGTTTTTAGCCACTTTCCGGTCATTGTACTGTTTGGCTTGTTGGCTATGTTTTGCTGTTGTGTTATGTGTTGTGTTGTCTTGCCCACCGCCAACGCCACAACAAGAACAACTCTACATACACATTTACAACTATATACTATACTTTTTATGCAGTCAGCCTGTGTTTTTTGCGGTTTCTTTTGTTTTCTTTGTTTTTAACGCTAATTTGCAGTTCCATTTCGGCGCCTGGCTTTTTGTTTGCTTTGCTTTGCCTTGATTTTTGCCATAGCTCAGCTGAACTTTGTACTTTATGCATGAGTCACTGGCGAAGCTTTCGACTAGTAGTACTTATATGAAAGCCGAGCTTTGATGGAATTACACTGCAAACTGCAATTGAAAGCTCGCTGGCAACATAATTGGCTTAGTTCTTTCTGTTTTAATTTGTGCTCGTTTTTCTGTAATCTTCGATTACACATTCCACCTATTCAGTTACCTTATCAAAACTGCTGCCCTAATAACCAACAGCAGATAAACTAAATATGTATTGCCCCATAAACATTAGTTCCAGAAAAAACAACAACAAAGTGCATTCGATAAGACAGTGTCCCAAAAAGAAAAAGGTAAACAAAACTCGAAATGAGAACCACTCGAAGAAGAAGGTGCGCGAAATAGTAAATAAGAAAAGTCAAATAAACCCAAGTACAAAGCGTGAACCGAAAAAGTAAAACAAGTGCAGGCGAATAGGCGAATGTAGGCCAAACGATCAAAATAAGTATAAAAAAATAACTAAACTGGCACACATGCGTGTGCGTCTGTGTGTGGGGGTAACTGTGTCCGTGTGTGCTGCTGCAGGTGCTAGCTAATCTAATTACGACATACGCAGCTTCGACGTGCAGCAAATATTTGTTCATTGATAAATAGTTGAAATCATATTTAAACGAAAACACTTTCTAAATGGGGCACTAAACACATGTCAATCAGACAGAGGTCAGGGGGTCATGGACAGGTATGGAAAGTATGGAAAGTATGTAATTTCAAGTTATTAATATGTATGTACATATGTACTTTTGCATTTACATTTGTAATCAGTTTTATCATTATAAGCACATAGTTTAAATGCTATTATTTATTTATTATAACTCTTGCGTCATTTAGTGAGTTGCATTTCCTAACTATTTGACTGCAATTTCGCAATCATACTCTTTGATATGTACATATGTATGTATGTATGTAGATATGTATGTACTGCATGTATGTAACTGTTCAAGCCGCCTAGCAACAACAATTGATGCAGTTGCGCATAGTTCTTAAGTTCCGTTGAAAGGAGGATACACATATAGAGACAGTGTGTGATAGAGGAGGGTGTATGTGGGAGACCTATTAGCACAGTTCGATTGTATTTGATACTGCATTGATTGCACGGATTGAGGAAAGCTCAAACAAATCCAATCAGAACCGAATTAAAAGCTTAATTACAGTAGTTAAAACAACTAAACTCACTCACTAAACATAATATGTATATTAAGTAGTCGAACTATCGAATCGATATCAATACTCAATGTATTTATTTTTATGCTTAACCCTCTAATACCCAAGAGTGCCTCAAGGCACTTATTACATTTTTGCATGAAATGATTTTCTGCGATGTTTAAAAAAATTGGATCAAAAGGTATTGACATTCTAATTTTTTCTTGTTAGCTTTAAAAATAATTAAATTTTGATAATATCGAATCGGAACTGTTTTTTTCTTATTCAAAGTCCTATAAATACCTTGAGATACTTTTTCAATTATCTCACCTGACAGGTAAATGGAAGCTGCTATACCATTTCTGAGGAAATTTTTGAGCTCAGTGGCCCCAGTATACCTTAGAGATAATTGTTCAAATAAAATTTAGTCATTATTTAAGGGTTTGGGGCTTAGAGGGTTAAGTAGTCGAACTATCGAATCGATATCGAATTCTCAATGTATTTATTTTTATGCTTAATTATCTTAGTATGTAATTGGTGTTCAACAATTGCTGTGGTTTTGCGTCCAATTGGAATGTGTTTCCAAATACTAATAATTATGGTTTTGGCATCAGTTATGCCTATACCATTGTCTATAGATTTTGATTAGGTTTGCCAGTTGTATGCAGCATTTATGCATGTATTTCATGCGTTCCCCTTTGGCATTCCCTTTGTGGTGCACACATGCTTATTACCGTCTCTGCTGGTACAATCTCTTTATGTGCTTCTTCTTCTTCCTCTTTTGGCAATTCGTAATTGGAGTCTGAGTCTGCTGTTGTGCAATGAATGTTTATTTTTGGCATATGTGTGTGGAGTTGTGTGTGCGGAGTTGTGTTTTGCGCATTTTGCTTTTGTTTACTTTTGCTTTCGTCGACTAGCCTTTGGGATCGTATTCGGTATTGCAAGCCTCGTTGTTCTTGTTGCCTTGCAAAAATTATAGTTTATTATGCTATATCGGGAAATAAGAGCTTTTTGGTGCGGCAGCAGCAGCAGCTGTTCTCGTTTTCCGCTCACTTTTTTCGATTTTTGTTTTTTGCTTCTGTTCTATAAACAAATCAAATATTGAAATCTCAACAGAAATCGTATTTGTAGCAGATTACCATAAAAATGAAATCAAGAGGAAGTCGTTAATAACAATTGCTATAAAGACAGAAGAGCGTTTGAATAAAGAACTGTGGAATTTTGCATTATTGTGTATGAAACATGCTTAAATATTCCATTATTAATATATCGTTTTGGTTCACCCCAATTTTTGCATATTTTTATGGTGTTTCTATTTATAACTTTTATTACCAAAAAAAAACGAATCACTTCTGTGGCTTAAGAAAACCATTCGAATGTTTCAACTGAAACGCAATGCATTCTTTGCCAAATGGATTAGACATTTGCGTTGATTTAGTGCGGTCAGTGCCACGCCCCGCCGCTGGCCGCCCATCTGTTTGCTGTTTGGGATAAGAAGGAAAAACCTGTTTCGCCTAAACTTGTTTTCTTCAACCGCCTGACCGTGATTTTGAGCTGAATGTTTGTTTGCCCATGAGTTTGCTCTTTTTAATTTTCTTTTTTTTTTCTTACTTCTATTTTGTTTGCCAGTGAATAGTGAATTGTGTTGGCTATTGTCAAGTCCCGATGCGAAACGACATCAGGCATTTGCATGTGTGAGTGAACGTACATACATGCATATGTCTAAACGATATGCATTATCACTCACAGCGAACAGAAAAACGCTTTTAAAAACAGGTTTTATAGTAAATAAATAATATTTATGCCATAAAATTGATATGTATGTTGGGAAGTAACATTAAATCATTTAATTTTTTATTTTTAAATGTACTCTACATATAAAAATATCTTTAAGATACAAAAGTATCTATAAGATACAAAAGTATCTATAAGATACAAAAGTATCTATAAGATTCAAAAGTATCTATAAGGTGCAAAAGTATTTGTAAGATACAAAAGCATCTATAAGGTGCAAAAGTATATGTAATATATAAAAATATCTATAAGGTGCAAAAGTCGCTGTAAGATATAAGAGTATCTATAAAGTGCAAAAGTATCTGTAAGATACAAAAGTATTTTTGTTATACTTATTAGTGCAAGTTATTAAAGTAGCGATTTATCAAGAATATACATATCTTAAACACCTTAGCATATCATTTAGATACCAACGTATCTACAAGCTAATAGTAAGGAGTATCCTACAGATATAAATGAAATAATAATAATAAAAATAACTGACTTCATATTATATGCATTTACTTATATAATCTTATGCAAGTTTTTCCAAGTGTACACACGCACGTACATACATACGTGAATATTTACAGTTTGCTATTTGTGCACACATTTAAACAATATCTGTATGTGAGTGTGCATGCATGTGTTAAGTTATTGTTCCATTTTATTAGCATTTTTTTGCTGTGTTTTTGCGGTTGTGTGCATTTTGAAAAACCTACTTAATCTTTGTTTTTCTTCCCCTCTTTCGTATGAGAAAGTTGTAGACCAGAGTAAGTTGTGGTAACCTCACAAGTGTAAGGGGCTTAGGCATTGCGCAAAACGACGCCCTCATGCAAACTATGCAACTTCCACTGTCCGGCTGAGTTCAGTCCAGCGCATCACATCACATCTCAGCATGCGATTCATAAAAATGTTCCCAGTGGCTAGCTTCATCCCGCACATTCCATTCACAACATACGAGTACATGCAACCACACACACTCACTCACACACAGATGTCTCATATTACCGACAGCAACAACTTCACTTAAGTATTGCAAAATCTCGCAGATAACACTATGCAGCACGAAGTGTGTTCTTTAACGCTTAATTTATACATATATTTTTAACATTTTATTATTATTTTCTTTTAATAATTATCAATTTATATTATGTACTTTTTCTTTTTCCATAATTTACTTTATTTTTGTTAGATACATACAAAGTTTACTTTGTAGGAATAAATGTAAACAATATTTAAAGAAAAAAGTTTAGGAATCTTTAAAATTGTATATATATATAATATATATATATATGTAAATATGTATATAATATATTTCATAAAACTTAATAAGATCATCTAGTGTATTTATATACATCTTGCAGTAATCAAGTTGTTCAATCTTCTTGGAATTCCCGGCTATAAGATATCACTTCACAGTTGGGCAAAATAGAAAATCGAAGATCTATATTGGCCTGCAACATGATTCATGCACAATGGAAGGGAAAGTCAAGCACTCATACCCCTTGTACCCCTTAATATAGTCGAAAAGCAACAAAGGAAGAAAGAAAGAACGAGAACAGATTTGCTTACAGGCAATTCGCTGACTTTTCATCTTGAGTGTAGAGCTCGAGTGTCTGCTGATTGACAAGCGGCATTAATAGTGATGGACAGAAGTGCGACAAAAGGTACGAAATGGGAAATAGGGAGGGGCACATGCAACAGAGTCGTTCTGCTTGAGCGTCTTATATGACTGTACTTTTTCTTTCTTTCCTTTTTTTTCGTGCTGCTGGAATGTGCTCTGAAATTGTCAATTGGTATAATTCATAAAACTGAAAAACGGTTTTTCCAACCACGTTCTGCGCCAGTGCACTGAACCCTGCCGCGCTTACCTTATTGCCCTCTCAACGTGTGTTTACAGTCGCTATCTCTCTCCTTCTGTGTCTTCCTCTCTGTCTCTCACTCGCCCTGAGATCCTTTGCTACCTGCCCTTGCCGCAACGCTGATGATGATGATGATGATGATCTTGATTTTGTTGCTCTGATCTGGCCAGTCTCGGTTGAACCTGGTGTCCGCCCTTCCCCTCCTCACTGTTCGATAGGAATGCAGTGTGTGTGTGTTGTCGCTATGTTTCCACCCCTAACATAAACACGGCAAGAAATGCCAGCAAGTAGCAGTTGACAGTTACCATGCAACATTGTTTGAGGGGGACTTATGTAGGATGACGCAACAACCTCAATTGAAATGTTACAGTGGTCTAGAGCAATTCAGAAAATGTATGTTAATTTTACCTGTTTGATTGAAAAAGGCTTAAAAAATATCAACAAGCATTTAATTTCGAGTTTTAGGGATATTTATCTATTTATTTATTTATATATAATATCATAATATAAACTAAGTACAGTTGCTCAAAACAGTAAGATTCAAAATTTAATCTATTTATTTATTTATATATAATATCATAATATAAACTAAGTACAGTTGCTCAAAACAGTAAGATTCAAAATATAAAAGTAAATTCAAATTAGATTTTTACATTAAGATATTAAAGTTGTTATTTAAATTTAAAATTTTATAACTAAAAAGTTTAAAATGAAAGAATTTAAATCGAAATTAAAATTAAAATCTTAATCAATTATTTACTAAATTCTATAAAATAATACTACATTTTAAAGTGAGTTATAATTATCAATATTTCCGTATTCATCTTTCTTCATCAATTATTTAATAGATATTAAAGTGCAATTCTATAAAATATTACTACATTTTATATTTAGTTATAATTTTCAATATTTTATTATCCATCTTTCTTCATCAATTATTTACTATATATTTTAATTCTATAAAATATTACTAAATTTTATATTTAGTTATAATTCTATAATTCTAAATATTTCTAATATTTAATTCTAAATATTTCTAGCCTTTAATTCTAAATCATTTCATTAACCTTTATTTAATACATTTCTTTTAGACGTAAACATGTATTTATTTATGTATGTATTTTCTGCTTTATCTAAATGATCAATATTTATGTTTTCATTATGCTGTGCACGTTAATTAAAATGTGTCTCAACATCTTAATAACGTATGTATGTATGTATGGTAGGTATGAATACCTAGCTTGAATGGAAATTTCTATCCAATTTGTGTTCCATCTATTTCTATAAGCTGTATTTCTATTAGCTGGAAATCTAAGAAACTCTCTTTTGGACACTATCAGCGACTTTTGTTTCATTCGTGCCGAATTCTTTTGCTTGTTTGAAGAGGCTGACAGAGTGCATGTCTGTCTGTCTGTCTGTCTGTCTGCTCGTCTGACAGACTGTCTGTCTCGGCATACAAATGAATGCATAATAGGGACTTAATGCGCTTCAGTCAGTCTGTCTGCCTGCCTGTAAATGTATCTTTATTATTATGTTGATGCTCTTTACGTTCCGTTTCTTTCCTCTGTTTGTCAAGAGCTGCAGCTCATTGAAGCTAATTATTTTGTCCGTCCAACTGTCGCGCCAGCTGATTACCTTCGGATATTTGCTTTTGGGTTTGTGAGTCGCGTCTACATTACATTTTGTTTTCTTCTATGCTAACCTCTTAACCTCTAGTTTTCTCAGTGTTGTTATGGCATGTTGTGCCCTCAAATCTCGTTTGCCTTGCTCGATTTTTCACAGCTGCAATTTTCACGCTTGGCATCGCTGCTTACTATTTGCAAAAACACAGCACAATTTTATAGGTAATTACAAGATCTTATCCGCTGTGGATTTTTATAGGTCAACGAAAACATCAACATCAGCATCAACAGCTGCTGCAGCTGCTGCTGCTGTTTGGCCAAAACGCTGACTAATTTATGCAGCATTTTGTGAGTTTGTCGAAAGTTTTCCTATGGAAAATGATGTTGAGCAAAATGTTTTTAAATTGTAGAGTTAAATACTCCCTTTTTTTTAGAAACTTCCGACTCCCTTTGTCTACCATTTCGTATAAATTTATTGAATCAGTAATACTACTACTTGAAGTAGGAATCGTTACAACTTCATTAAGATGCAAACTGGGAAATTCTTTTAAATATCATTCTGTTCACATGACAAATATTGCATATTACCTTGAGCAGAGTTTGCAGCTGCAGCAACTAGATATTCTTGATTAAAAAACGGCCAATTAATTTTAAATTTTTAGCAAACAAAAAGGTGCCACAAAATCGTATTAGAAAAATGCATAAACCTAATGAAATAATGTGGATCAGTATATTCTGTTTTTCTTTTTTATTATAATTGCAAATAGAGGCTTACTGATACTATTTCTTTCAGTGCAGGCGTATACATATATTATGCACTATGCTCTAGTCAGGTGCACACTACGGCAAAGATACACTGCAGCCAGCACACACACCTCTGTTGAACCTACCACAATGCATTACATATTGTTTCGAAAATAAATTCCTTGTTTTTTGCTTGCACATGCACATAGTTGTCATACCCCGTTTTTTAATCACTTTCAGAGTATATAAAAAATCAAAATAAATATGCCCCGCCAATGTGCACATCTGAGGCATTTACAGATGCCGTAGCTCGTTCCACATTCCACAGCCCCACACACACACACGCACACACACATGTGCTTGTCTAACCGGTTATAGTTTAATATACATATTTACATATGCATAGGTGTGTATGTGTGTGTGTATGTACATATGTCTGCGAGCATTCATACCACTCGTTCATCTGTTGACTGCATTATGCTTGCAAGTGAGTGACACACGTCTTGTAATTAATGGCAATTTGCTAAAAAAAAAACAAACAAATTGCTTTTGGTATATAATTAAGCAAAACATAATTAAGAAGCAATCGGTGTTAGATGTAATTATAAGAAGTATTAGATATGATTACGGTATGTGTGGTAAACAAAACCAAAGCTAGTCCTAAGTCTGGACTCTGTATACATCCCGCAATACACACACATATTTCACTTTTTAACAACTTCCAATCTTATGCTTGGATTGTTATCCATGTTGTTACATGAAGTTGACCCTATTTCCGTGATGTTTTCTTTTCACTTCATTTTCACTCGCACAATGGTATGTTTGTCTTTATTTCATTTTCTTCGGCGTTTGACATTTTCACGTTAATTGAAATTTTATTGCCAATTGTCAATTGTCACATTGTGTCTGTTTGTCTAAGCATTTCTGTTTATCGCTGGCATACATACACACACACACACATTGGCTGTGCTTGATTCCGGCCGGTCTGTTGGTCTTTTTATGGGCGTTGCTTGTGTCGCAGTGAAAGTTGCGCATTTCCAAGAAGTACTCCGTGGTATGGCAGCGAGGGGCTCGCACTTTCCTACCGCTCGTACCATATCTTTATAGATACTACAATATACTATAGTTAGCTATTAGATATAAGTGCATGGCCATTTGGCTGCTGTCCTCAGAGTGAAGGCAGCATTAACATCAAAGCGGGTTCCGGCCAACCGACATTATAGTTTTCCCACATTAAATATGCACCCAAAGTTAGCTTCTAATAGGGGGGCGCATAAAGACTTTACTACCTACATATACTACTATATAGTATACACTTGAAAAAAATACTTAGGCTGGTTAGATTTTCCAGTACCTTAGATGACTATTTTATAAAGTAAGAAATTCTAGATATTTCTGCAAGTGTATATACATAATAGACAGTGTATCTATCTTGTACACTCATATTAATTGAAATGGCATGTAGAGTTGCATTAGGCAACGACCCAGGCAACTCTATTAACCTAACCGGTTAAATTACTTCCTGGCCTAATTAGATTGCAAGCAGAGCAAGCGAACTACTACAAAAGCACAATGGAATATGCAAAATCACAACAACTACTAACTAACTATTACAAACAAGCACTTAAGACAACTTGACAACTTTAGCAACGTCATTTTGTAAACCTATTGTAGTTTTTGTTGTTGCCATTTGCCATTGTTTAAATTTATCAGAAGTGAACTTTTTTGACGAGATATATTTTTATTTTGTTATTCAAATTTAAACCTTGTAACTAAATAGTAATAATAATGTATGGAACTTTAGAAACTATATATATATAGAAACTATCAATTAGTTTTAATACCAAACAAATTGTTGGCCGTAAATTTGTTGTCAATGAGCAGGCGTTGATAATTGTGATACGATAATGTCAAATGATGGATAATAGTGCAAATTGGCTTCTATTTAGTGGCTTAAATAAACGTGTGAGCAGCTGCTTCTCACAGTGGAAAAGAAAAAGAATATAAATGACAAAATTAAAACTTGGTTGTAAATGCAAAACGTTTCGTTTGCCTGTGGCACTTATATCAGCAAATTAATCGAAATAAAAATCGAGATAATGGCTGAGAGATAAGACCATAAGCATAATCAGTCAGTAACCTATTGAACGAACACAAACATTAGGCCAAATCGGTTTTGGTAACTTAAATTGGGCAACTTCATTAATAAACACGTTCAACGAGCTCAGGGAAACAAGAATCGACGGATCTGCGTTTTAAATAACAAACAAGTGAAAGTTGATTAATAGTTTCCGCTTATGGTCAGCGTGATTTTACGTCCACTATTTTTATTCAGTTTGTTTTCATCTATTTTTTTTAAGCTCATATTTATCGACATTCGCATTCACTGCACGCAATATGAGACTGCTGGAAAATAAACAAAAATATATAGGAGATAACGCGTCGTATGAGTAATGCTCTTACCTCGCTCAGCTCTGACTCCCACTTCTTTCCCACTCTGTGATCACTTTGCGCATTTTTGCATGTTTATGCAATTAATTTTTTGTTCATTTCTTTGGATTTCTTTATACAATATTCTTATAGATAAGCATGTTTATGAATATTTACCATTTTCTATGCATATTCTCAGAGTTCCGTGGAAGTCTGGCACCCAAACAGCGAGACAGACAGCCCGAGTTTATGGGAAATTAACTAATTAAGTATGCATAGAGGCATCGTGTGTGGGGTGCGGCTGACAATAGCAACGAATCAATGTTGAATGCGGCATGCATAATTATGCTCAGCTTTGGGGCAGGGCCATAAAACGGTCAAAAGGTGTTCAAATTGCCAGCAATTGGGTTAAATTGCAACTGAATGACTTATAATAGAACACATTTTAGTTGCGTATTTCTAGCAAAAACATAATACAGTCCTTTGTCATCAGCATGTAATAATTTCTAGAGCTAGAAAAACAATCTATGAAAATGATCGCCAGAATATTTTGCTGAAATATTGGTATGATTTTTCTGTAATACTTTACTATAACATAGGTGTAGAGCCGTTTGCTCGAGGCCAAAGGAAATAACAACAAATGTCCACTTCATCAACTTTAAATATAATAATAATATGACAATTCACGCTTTCATCTTCTCGTTTTCTTTCACTACGCAGTATGCACGTCTTGCTGCTTCGAGCGTTTAGCTTACAATTAAGTTTCTCGATAGCTTCTTAAAACTTATCGATGTTTTATAAAGACTACGTATCGATGTTTACTTACTAACTAACAAAACTGCAGTACACAGCTGGCAAATCTGGCAATCCTACATAGGTTATGATAGATTCGCCTGTAGCCTGTAGGGTTGAGAACCAGAACCTGGTTCCACAGAGGGCTAGACTGGATCAGAAGAGATGATGAACAGTTTCCTCTTTCTCCTCGTAACGAGAAGTTCTACATAAGTCGTTGGAAGGGACGTCGAGTCTTCATACTTCACTTAACAATTCCTCAAAACGTACTTTCTGATACGCCTCATATATGGGCATTTCCAGGGGTCGCGAACGTACGTTCGTACGCTTTTAATGCAAAAATGAAATAGAAAACAAGCGTTTTCTAAAAAATGTTCTTATGCTTTTTTATAGCATTTTGGTAGCTCTTTGTTTAGTGTAAATGATAGGGTTTATCGAGTTTTCATTTTTTAAATATTGGCAAAAAACATGCGGTCGCGAACGTACGCAAAATAGAAGTCGGTTTTGGCTTAATCTAGTAAAATGCAAAAATCAGCGAATTGAGATGGAATATTCTAAAACAATAACTTTACTATGAAAATGAATTAATGTAGCTTTCTATTGCGCCTATTCCCAAGAAAATATCTCCATTTGTTTTTTTTTAATTGAATTAAGTACCGGTCGCGAACGTACGGGTCGCGAACGTACGATTTTTCCATGCTACTTTATGTGATTTTTTTTTAGGTTTACATCTACTTCTTTTATGAATAACTTCATATTTCCTTTATATTAGATTACTGTAAAGAGATTTGGTAGAAAAAGTGCAAACATATCATATGTTTTCATTGCGAAATAATTAAATGTAAAAATGCCTTTAAAAGTAGCTAAAAGTGAAGAAATTACAGTTTTTTTAGTTTTTAGGCCAAATTCCTAATAGATATGGTATGGATTCATTGTATTATGAAAATTTTGCCATTTCTTTATGATATTTGATATTTTATATTTCTTTATTCACACAAAAATACGATAATTGTGAAGATTTTCATTTTCGGGCCTGGTTGACCATTTGCCGGATATGCCCATATACATACATATGTAAGTAGCATTATATTATAGGGATATCCCCGCTTGTTCGTGATCAAATACTTTACAAGAATCGTAAATAAGAGCGTAATTTTTGTATAATTCGAAAGGTGTCGTGATCCCCCACAGATCGTGACACATGATAACAATTTCATTGAACTTTCGAAACAGAAAGTAACATGTATGTGCATACATATATTTTTCACACTTTGTCTACTCTATTCAAATACCTGAGCAGAATATCTGATACAATTTCACAAAAGAGATGAGCCGAACTTGGTGGAATTAGTCATGTTCATTATTGGAGTATTCTAGGTCTTTCCTGTTCCTCTGCTTAAAATCGCATTACTATTATTGTCGTAATTCTCATTTGGTTTTATTTTCGCTTTGACTGTGTTGATTCATCATTCTTTTCATTCAGGCCTCATTACAATTCTCTCAACCCAATTCCACTAACCAATTAAGCATACTCGAGTCTACGTACTGGAAAGAAACAACAACAAACAATAATTTGACTCATATTTTTATTTTGTTTTGTATTATTCTCTTTTTGCTATGGCTGAAACACAACTTAGTTTGGTGCCTTGGGCTAAAAAAAAGTGTTGTTCAGACAATAAGCACAAAAAAGTCAACAACCACTTTGGTATGCCTTTGACTAAGAGTATTCTCACTCGCCGGTTGTTTTTTTACAGTTTGCTCTTTTCACACACAAAGACGAACAAATTTTGTTTATGTATTTTAAAACAAAATATGAAAGAATGACAAACAATAAAGAATAGCTAACAACAGTTATGCTAGGTTATTTCTATTTTCATTATTTAGGGGAAAATGTCACCCCATTGAGGGAGACTCGCAAATGATATCTTCTAAATTGGATTAAAAAGCAATTTATAGAAAAGTCTTTGAAGAACATAAAGTATAATAATAACACTAAGTAAAGTAAAATTGTTAAAAAAATAAATAAAAATTATAATATAAAAAACAAAATTATAAATCTATTTTAATAAAATTATTTAAAATTATACGAAATTATTCTAGTGTGTAAGGAATCATCATAATTTTACTAAAATGATAGATATCCATAAATGTTACTTGTGCGCATTATGCTGCGACCCACTGTAAGCCCTTCATTTGTTTATTTACCTTTGTTATTTTCTGCTGAATGCGCTGTTCGAGTGCAAAAGTGTCACAGGCTAAAGCCGCCAGCAAAGAGGAAGAAGAAGCCACAAAAACACACAACAAAGCAAAGCGAAGAAAAGCAGAGCAAAGCAAAACAGACTCAAAAGCAAAACTGTAAAAACCAATCGAAGAGGCCAATGATAGCGATAGGGGCAGAGTCAAAGGGGTAAAGAGAGAGAGACCCAAGAGGCGCTTGCATAAAGGTTTGTGTCATGGCTAAGTCTTATTATTGTTGTTGGGGCCGTCTATATCAAACAATTTACGATTGTCACATTGAACTACTGTATTTTATTGTTGCTATTGTTGTTGTTGTACTCGACTCAGTGTCTTTTTTATTGGCTTTCAATTAGATACAGCGATCTATTGAATAATGTAATTACGTGGTCAAATGAAACACAGTTTGTACCCCATTTTTAACTACTCAGTCGTTCATTATGTGGAACAACTTTATCTTTAGCAAAAGCCAATTTAAAGATTCGATAGTCTTAGGCGAAGTTAAAGACTTTTTTGAAAGTGAACTTAGGTGAACTCCATTGAAATAATGTACTATAGATGGGAAATCTGCTAAAATTAAAGGTACTCCTTTCTGCTGATTGGATTGTCTTCACCTTTAGCATGTTTATTTTTACAAGCTTGAATCTGTGATCCCAGTGAGAAAACGTAAGACAAACACAATTTAAAAACACATAAAATAAAAACAATCATCGGTTACTTGGGAAGTAGTTCAAGTGCAGCATGGTCGTGGCGGAGACAGGTGTCACAGCGTTTGCAGGTGTGCTGTAGCTCAATGTGGCCAATTTTGTGCTTAGGCAAACTCTATCTAGTACGGGGTCTAAGCATATTTAACAAGTTCCAGTTAACTTGGAGTATTACTCTTGTTGTTGTAGTGATTGTGTTTGTTATTGTTACTGTTTAGAGAGACTTTTGTCGCGCCCAATTCGAAAAGATCTTCGTCAGGTACATTCACCTCTTCTATGGCGTTTTACTATATTTTGCTTGTCTTTGTCTTGCGGTACTTTTATTTTCTTATACATACATATTTATCTCTCTGTCTGTCTGTCTATTTATCAAGCGACAGTTTTTTCTTTCTCTGTTTGCTATTGTCTTTGTTGTTGTGGTTGTTGTTTGGTTTGCGGTTTTCCGGCTTTTACATTTTTATCAATACGCGGAATCTTTAGACTCCATGCACTTGCAGACAAACGAACAACGACATTTAAAATAACAACAATTACAACTGTAGGATGATTATTGCGTCGGTGTAAATGTCACCTTTATGTCTTTTTAATAATGTTGTAAAATTGTCGAAATAATTGCCAAATAATGATAATTGGTTGATCTCATTGTAGAGACGAGAAATAAAATATAGTGAAATGATAAATGCAAAAAAAAATATATATTTAAATATTAAAACACAATGAAATGAAATCGAAAATCCACTTGAAAATTCTGTAAGCCACCCTTAATAGTCTTGCCCAACAACCAGTCAAATAATAACCACAGTTATTTAGAATTCCCATAAAAATAATGAGAAAATACCAAAGCACACACAAATATAGTAATAGAAATCCAAAAAAAAAGGGGAAACTTGTACAGGTTACGCTTGAGTGCAGCTCCTTCGTCCTGTTGCCAATCAGCTGCTTGGCAACTATAACAAATAAAATTGCGTTACAATTGCAACAGACAAATACGCCCTCGCAGCCAAGCACAAATTGTTTCACATAACAGATCGAAACACATTGAAAACGAGTGGAATAGGGTATAACAAGTTTGTGTCGCTTTATTTAACAGGCAGAATAAGTTATAAGACCCTTTGTATAAATTATTTACAATATCAATATTCGACTCGATAAGACTTTCCCTCTTCCTTACAATGTTCGGTTGAAAATGAGCTTTCCAGCTGTCGTAGGTGCACTCGACTGTAGCCCTTCCGACTGGCTTTTTCTATGTAGCTCAGGGAGGGCAGCTTTCTGTGCACAGTCAAACGACGAATTCTGCGAAGCGTAACCGTTGACGGTTATTAAACTATATACGAGGAGGAATATATGTCTATGTCTATACATAAGTATAAGACGTAAAGAGAGAACAGCAAACACAAATATCAAGAGGGGAACTGCAGGAAGAATTGTTTCAGGCATAGTTCCGCTTTGTTTCAAGACAGAACTTGATGAACTTTGAACGTTTTATGCCACACAAGACACGCCTTGAAACAGAGACGCAACAACAATATGTATCTTGTAGATATTTGTACTTTTTTAATGAACATTTTCTGCCCCGATGATATCGTGTGCTTGGGGTCACCGGCCAGAGGGAATTGTGTGTGGCTTGTAATGGAACTCTTAATTGACTCGACACAATGTAAAGTGGCATGTGCTACAGCAGATACTATATGGTGTAACGATAATGACATTATCACAATATCAGTTAAGCAAATAACCGGATTATATAGCAGCTTCATTTCTTTAGTTTGGGTTTGCTTATTACTGTCTCCAAACTTCTTATTCAATGTGCATTGAATCGTAAACAGAGCTCTAATTGAGCATTATTGAACAATCTCCATTTAAATTTGACCTGACTTTAAATAAGACTTGGGCAACTTTTCCCTCCTCTAATTGAAATTTACCTAGAAAATTTTGCAACGGAAATGCACATCTGGTATTGAAACTTGGAATTTTACGCTGAACTTCCGTGAAAGTCGTAAACCTAATATCTAATTTTAACCCATTTGTTCTCTGTTTATTCACAGTTCACCGTCAATACACACAAAGCACAGAGATCAACGAAGTCACACTGAAGTCACAAATACGATAAACATTCCAAATAGAAGAAACAACAAATTTCAATTCCTCGTTCCCAGTTGAGTGCAGCATGTCTCATGATAAGAAAATGTTGGATCGTGAGGCAGTACGTTCAGTTATTCAGCAATGGAATGCCAACAGATTGGATCTATTTGCGCTTTCCGAGCCAGACGAGGTATGTGTTGTGTTACTGCTACTCCTAATTGAAAGAAAGTTTATTAAGCAAATCAAATTTTTTATTCGTATTCACAGAATCTGCTCTTCCACGGCGTTATGCGCTTTTACTTTCAAGATGCCGGACAAAAGGTGGCCACCAAATGCATACGTGTTGCCAGCGATGCTACAGTTACAGATGTCATAGGTATGATCAGCATTAGCTAATTAATTATTTATTTACTCATAACTGTCAATACGTTTATTGCCTACAGATACGCTTATCGAGAAATTCCGTCCGGACATGCGTATGTTATCCGTACCGAACTATGCGCTCTATGAGGTCCATGCCAATGGGGAGGAGCGTCGCTTGAATGCGGATGAGAAGCCGCTGCTAGTGCAGCTCAATTGGCACATTGATGATCGCGAGGGTCGCTTTCTGCTCAAGAATATTGATCAGAAAACGACGGTAAGTACAAATTGCTCCTTAATATTGATTGATTGAAACTGACGTACATTTGTTTACTTGCAGCCCATAGAGCAATCGGAGTTAAACTTTAAACGAAAGTTGTCGAAGCGTGAAAAGAAGGAGCAAAAGAAAAAGGAGAAAATGGCTAAGCTCAGCTCCGATCCGCCACTTTCTAATGGCAGTCAATTAGGTCTAGGCAATGGTGTTGGGAATGCCACATCGTCGGCGCATATGAATGGAAATGCAGGTGTTGGCGGTGGCAATGGCGATGCAGAAGATGCAGTGGCCGGAAAATTGTATACCGAACTGCCAGAAACATCGTTCACACGCTCGATCTCAAATCCTGAGGCCGTAATGAGTCGACGGCGACAGCAAAAGCTGGAAAAGAAATTACAACAGTTCCGCTCTCGAGACGGCGGACCCGATACGGGTGGCACGTTGAAAATCTACGGTGAAAGTCTATGTCAGGATGTGCCTTATAAGACGCTACTGCTGTCCATACGCGACTGCGCTCAAGCGGTTGTCCGAGAAATGCTTACCAAGTACGGTCTGGAGAAGGCGGATCCGCTGCATTACTGCCTCGTACAGGTTGGAATTTCATAGAATATCTTCACTAATTGTATATGATTTTATATTGAACTATTTACTTACTTCCTCATCTTTTCTTTAGGTAAACAGCGATGGATCCGAGTATATATTGGACGACGATGAGTGCCCGCTATCGATACTCATGAATCATCCAACGTCACGGGGTAAGTTGAGGACTTGGGGTTGCCCTGGCTTGCCTGTTTGTGGGCCATTTAAAATCACTTAGTGTGTCAGTTTCTTGAAGTGCACAGAACGAGGTGCAAGGGTAGAAGGGTAGAACTATAGCTATGCCACGCATCAAATTCATAAATACTTATATCGATGCCCTTAGCATGCCAGTTGGATTTTGTTTTATCAATAATTATGCTGACTATATGAAGGGCTGCCTGCCTATCAACAATAACAGCAATATTCAACTGTTTACCTTTTAGTGTTGCTATTTCGGTGTTTTCATATTTCGAGTAGTCAAATTTCATAGTCTCAGTTGTTTTCTGGCATTTCAAAGTGTTGTTACGCATTTCTTTGGATATAATATAATTTTATTTAGTAATATAGTTATATTTTGTTAAAAATGAAAGAGCTGTGTGAGAGACTGCGTAAGTTTTGTTTTATGCAAATAAGTATAATAGTGAAACATACTCGAAAGATAAAGACGAAATTCAAAATGGCAACGACCAGCATTATTTATTAAATTAAATATTATATTTGCATATCCTGCATAATTGTTGCTGCTTATGCACAAATGTTTAAACACAATCATGAAGTGTAAGCCTTATTACTGTCAACAGCTATCCATTTAGCGTAGACACGAACCACACATTTGTTTTATTCGAACAAAAAGCTCAGTGAAAGTTTTTCGTTTAGCCATGTTGAACACCTTTTTCTTCGAAATTCGAAAGACTAGATGTATTATAAAAGCTAAAAGGCATAGAACATATTTAAACTGCATTTTCAGCAAGAGTGAAGTATTTGTTAATGTAATATATATGAATAACTAAATATGCAGTATGTTCTTTTGCATTCAATACCCGATCAACATTGCGCTTACAATTATTTAACAGGTTCTTTAACTTAAAAGTGGATTTACATATATTTTTATATTATAACATAGCAGTCTAGTCGTGCTGCTACTACAACCGCTACTTTCATTAACGACTAAACATTGTCAAAAAGGACATGAACTAGCAATACTTTCCATGCCTAAAACTAGGCAACAAAAATCATGCGATAAACCTAAAGAACCTAAACTTTGTAAACTAAAAAATACACTAATAGTAAAGATACAGGCCAAGGCCTATGTACACACATAGACAGCGGCATATTCATACAATTATACATATGTCTCTCCACAACCCACACATGTAAATACGTTTTTTTTATTTTGGTCAAAATGACAAACTTAATACAACAAAAAGGCCGCTGGGAATTGTCACCGCGCACGCATAACAACAACAATAAAGTAAAACGACAAACATAAATGACATTTAAATATGGGGAGCCAAAAAAAAAAGAAAAAATTGCGGTCGGAATTATTGTTGGCAAGAGAGCATCAGCATCTAACACATAAGCCGCGCACAAAAGCAGGAAACGGAAAATGGCAGGAGGAAGGAAGCCGAAAGAATAACGAAGTGTTGAGACTGACAGCGCAGCGCTGCCACTTAGCAGCCACATGTTGCCGCTGCCGGCGCCGCTACTCCCTACGCCCACTCCTTATAATACGACACTCACACAAGAACGCACACAAGCGGGCACATACATAGTGTGTGTGTGTATGTAGGCACACTCTCTTCCCTGTAAGCTCTTTTCTGCTCAGCGTGTGCAATTCAAAAGGTGTAAAATGTAAATGCGACCGCATTTTATGTAAATATTTCATGACTTGTCTCTGTCGCTCTGTCTGTCGTCCTTTCTTTTGCCTGGTATTACGCCGTCCTTTAATCGCGCCGCACTTTTAATAAATTTTAATTAAACTTGGCGCCGAGCGTTCGTTTACAAAACAATCAATTTGGGTCAAGTACACTTAACAAAACTATACTATTTTTTATGACTTCAATTAAGAGCATTTATATACAGTGAAAACTATCAACTCCCAACAACTCTCTTAAGCCGATCCCTTTAGAAAGACTTCAACTTTTTATAAAATTTGTATTGGTTTATGTACTTGTATCCTCTTAACTGATCACTTCCCTTGGCCGACTGTAAGTGTCCGTTAAAGAGAGCTGTTTTCACTATTATTACATTAGAGAATTAGTCATGTACATTATTGGAGTATTCTAGGTCTTTCCTGTTCCTCTGTTTAAAATCGTATTACTATTATTATCGTGATTCTCATTTGGTTTTATTTTCGCTTTGACTGTGTTGATTCATCATTCTTTTCATTCAGGCCTCATTACAATTCACTCAACCCAATTCCATTAATCAATTAGGCATATTTGAGTCTACGTACTGAAAAGAAACAACAACAAACAATAATTTGACTCCAATTTTTATAGGTTTATGTACTTGTATTCTCTTAACTGATCACTTCCCTTGGCCGACTGTAAGTGTCCGTTCAAAAGAGCTGTTTTCACTATAATTTCATTCGAATTACGCGCATTGCTCAGTCACAAGGCTTAATGGATTTATGGCTCTTTACTGCTGTGATATTATCAATATCCTTTCGATATCCTTGCCTACATATAGTCATACGAATTATAAGAAAAATAAAGCTTCTTTAGGTAAGTGAATATTATTGCATAAAAATGATATACAAATTCATTATATATAGATATACAAGATACGTACTGGTGTTGTGTCTACCGTTCCTATAGCTGCTGACAAGCTACACCTTGTCCGATGAGCTTCTCTGCAACGCCTTCTGCTTGTTACTCGGTTTTCGCACAACAACCGTAACACATTGCAAATGTTTTTCCAATTTCAATTCAACTATTTAACAGCGGTCTGAGTGTCTGTCTGTGTGTGTGTGTGTGTCCTATAAGTTTGTTGCTGTTTGTGCTGCCACTTACACGTTTGTGGCATTTTTAACAGCATTTCTATGTCATTGCTTAGTATCTGCTTGTTCCGTTGTTGCTGCTCTTTCGTTGTTGTTGTTGTTGTTGTTACAGTTGCACTTAAGTCATTCTGCCATTAGACAATGCACAATCTCGCACTCTCTTAAATTCGCTCGTTGAAAAGTTCTCTTAATGCTTTGCCTTGTTGTTGCACAAAACGAATTCCAAAGCGAGAGAGAGCGTGCTCTCTTCTATTTTGCGCCGTTTTCGTTTTGCTCGCTTTTTGCAATTTTTGGCAATGCGCACAGTGGTGTGTAATGTGTTTATATTTAGAATATTGATCATGGAATAAAATTTTGTATTCGTACAAAAAAATAAAGCATAAAACTTGGTGTTGATAACGATTGGGAAAATACATTGCCTATTTTTGTGCGTTGCTTAGGGTTCGCCTTGCAGTGTCCACTGTGTATAATACTTCAGCAATCACTCCTTCTACTCTTTTGGGTTATTTGAACGTTTTATGCTTTGCCCATGCACGCACCTTTTCGCTCTATCTCTTTATGGCTGGCGAATGTTTTTATGTCTACTGCAAACAAAATACTCGTATTTAAGCATAATGGCTTTTTTATGGCTAAATTTTTGATTGTGAGCTACGACACCTGTATATCAAAAACAAGAACAACAGACATGGCTCGTTTCGAGTGTGAGTATTTGCTTCAGTTGTTGGTGTTGTTGCTGTTGTTGTTGTTGTCAACGTCCTCGTCAATGTCGAGATACCCGACTCAATTGCCGAAGCAGCGATGCCTCTGAATCGTTTCCTCGTTCCTTCCTACTACTGCTGCTCTTAGCTCCCACAGCTATCTGCGCCGTGGACATTTCGCCGCTCTGCCGTCACAGTCACAGTTCGCAGTCGCTGTCGACGTCGACGTCGACGTCAGCATTGTGTCTGCTGTGCGCTTTAGCACGGCTCAGCTGTCGTTTTCGTTTTCAGTCATGAAATAAATGCTGCTCGGGCCAGCAGCAGCAGCAGCATACCGTGGCCCGGGAAATTGAGTTACTCGGTATCGGTATCGATATTGGAATCGGAATCGGTGTCGCTGTCGGAATTTGTGATAAGAAGAAAGCTAGCTGCAGCGAAGCGACGGCAACAGTTTTTGTGTTTTGTTGTTGTATCCCCCTCACTTTCGCAATTGAGGCATACACAAAATTGTCAAAATTAGAAGCGGTTCAATTGAATTCGTGCGTGCCGCTATTATTATTAATTTTGTTGTTGTTGTTGCTGCAAGTATTTCTATTTGATATGTAAGAATTCATTGTAAGTGCCGCGCGGGCGTCATAAGGCAGGCGTTTCCCCTGTCTTTCGGCCGGCATCCCAACGCGTTTTGCCTGTCCGCTAATGTGTTTCACTTACCGTGTACTATTCGGAACAGTAAAACAACACCTGCCGCTTCAATTTCAACATCAGCAACAACAAAGTCGGCAAAATGATGGACTGGGGCATAAGACGTAAGTGAAAATGGGAGGGGAAAACTTCGAGAGGAAAACTTTGGGAATGTTTTTATTTGTTTAGTTATTCAGCGTTTACGTTTTCCATTACCTTTTGCTGTCTAATGAGTTATTAAGCTGAAACTTTAGTTTCTTACTTACTTTCCATAGAAATTAATCAAATAATTGAGTCTATATATTTATTGAAAAATTGCTACCTTACACCAATTCAGTCACTGTCTACTTATTTAATTGAATAATTATTATTTACTCACGCTTGAAAGTATGCTATGACATTGTGCATTCAATCAAGTTTTCTGGCCTAATGAATTGAATTGAATTTACCGAATTCGCATTAAGATGTTTGTGTGTGTGTATACTTGGAATATGTGTAGATATTTTAAGCATAGGCTAAGGCCAAATTAATTTCTATGATTAACATCTCACATTTGTCTAATGTGTTTTCGCTTTTCGTGTATACACAAACGAAAACTTATCAATTCAAATCGTGATACTAATGTTTTTGTAAATGTTGCTTACATTAACAAAAAATAAAACAAATTCCACCGACCTAATGACCTTTTATTAATTTGGTATACTGATAAACCATCTAATAGCCGGACGATTACTGCCAAGTGACGTGTGTTTACGAGGACCCATTTCATGTATTATTCAGGAATGAACCATGACGACCCCACTACTAAACGTACTCTTACTGCTGACATTTCGTTTTCATTCGACATGGAAAAAAATTAACGCAACATCTGATTTACGACATTCAACTGTCCATGGCAGGAAATGGAAAACGTAAAGCGAAAAGCGAACAGCTAAAGTACAACACAAATTAAATACATGAAACATTAAAGAGCCCATAGAACTTGCTACTAAGGCAAGGGCAAAGGAGCTTCTATGGAAACTCTTAAAGCTTTAAGGGTGCGAAAAAGCGTGGCTGCTCATAAATATTTAGCTCAGCCCAAAGTCCATGTCTATGTCTTCGCTCTTTATTGCCTTTGCCTACTGCAAGAGCATAATTTTGATAGCTTTACTTGAGCTGGGGAAGCTACACCAAGCTTCATCTTTCCTGCCAGTCCTCAACTCAACCTCCTTTCCGCCAGTTGCCAGGAGCAGTTGAAGTGCAGTTCATTCCGAAGGTTGTTCCTACTACCGGAGCAGGTCCTAGGTGGAGGAGCAGCATCTTCTACTGCTGTCGCTTGCAATGCGCTTAGAAATTTGATAGCAATGCAGAGCTGTAAGACAGTAAATTAGGTTAACAACTTGTTCCTTTTGCCATCTTTTCTTTACAATTTTATATTTATTGTTGTTGACATTTTCCTTGTCGTCTCTCTGCGTTGGGCTTTTAAGCTTTAAAATGGCTGAGCAATGCCATTAGAAAATTGCTCGGCTTTTAACATTAATTGAATTGATTGATGCGAAAGTAGCAAAGCGAGCATAAAAGACTTAAGTATAAAATATTGTCGACTCTTGGATTTGCTTTGACAGAAACTCCAACTCTATAAGATTGCAGACAATCTAGTCGGACATTTCCCTAATGAATTAAATAATATATGTATTATAAAACTGTACAGTTCTATGATGTTTATGAAATATGAATTCGTATCAACTTGAACATATTCTTTGAGTTGCAGATTGTATACTATTTGCTTTATATTTTGAATAGTAAGTTTGGCATTATGTTACGATTAACCTTTATCTTCCAAGCAGTAAATATCACTTAAAGGTTGTGGTTGATATTCATAAATTCACACAGTATGAATAACAATCTATATACATGTAACAAACATGACATTTTTGAAATATGACATTAATTCTCTATAAAATTTCATTACTTTTTTTAATATTATTTATAGAATCCCCAGTCCGTCCTTTACACTTTAAACTCCCTGACAGCGTTTCACTGACACAGCTAATGAAATGTCATAAAATTTAATTAAATTATCACGACAATGAAATTCCATAGAAAGTGTAGAGCAGAAAGTGATTTTAATATATTTATTTTTAGATCTGCAATGAGTTGTGAACAGATTCGCATGTCAATTAGATGTTCTGTAATGTAAAAGCAAACAGAAAGCTTTTGTCAACAGACCCCATCATAATTGTCATGATGCTGCTCAATTGCTTTTCAATTTTGCTGTTTGTGTGACACTTGTCAGATTAGGATGTGGCTATGACGCCCAAAGGGGCCCAAAACAAAACAGGGCAAATGAAAAAAAAATCAGTCCAGTCATAAACAGACGGTATTTTGCCGAGTGCCCTGAGCCTGTCATTCAGTGCTATGTTTGTGCTCTCTGCACATCGACATACTGACAGACACTCATACGGACTACTCAGTGGATTTATGCTTTCCCATTTCCATAGGAAGTATGGCCAAAAGCATGCAAATGTCGACGCTTGGCTCTGTGCCAATGCCGATAGCAAAAGTCTTGAGACCTGAGACTATGAGATTTACCATAGAATTATTAGCTTGGAGATATTGTTAATATAAGGAAATAGTCAATTTATTCATTTATGAGATCTTTTTCATTTAATGTGTAGTGTCATTTGTTACCCTCATGACTGAGGGGTGGTTAGGGGTGCCTAGTTTAGGGGTGGCTTCGTCACCCAAACCACCCCATGTGGATAATGACAAAAGCTAACGCCAGTTGAAGCTTTGGATCAAAACTGGTTATTATACGTTTATAATGCAATTTCTTGATCATTGCACTGATCGTAACTTGCTCTAGTAAGTAGGCAACATTTCAAGCGTGCATTTTTGCCACTAAAATTCTCAATTGGTTCAAGCCATCTGCGAATGAGGTGCCGCATGAAAACAGCAAACGTCCTTCCTTGTCTTGGGGAGCAGAAATGTTCAATGAACGTATAGTGAGGACATTGCTGCTGACACCAATGATAAATATCACCCCCGTTCGCAGATCATGAGGTCTAGCGTTCGGAATTTTTGGAAAAGACCCTCTTACTTTATAGAGGGTCGCATATAGAATAAATGTAAACTTAACTACAGAATAATGCAATAATATGCACCACGATATACATATGTACTAATCTAAAGTACTATCATCCTATCGAAACAATTTGATTTGTGCTGCAAATCCATCAAGCCCAGCATGAGATAAAAACGAACCAAGTTGAATGTCAAATCCAAGTTGGGCAATAATAAAGACGTTGACTGTGCGATGCTCGTTAGCCGAAAAGTAGCTTCAAGTATACATATCTCATGTTTTTACGTTCACTCGCACACCAAAAGATTCTCGCACACACAGACTCTCACGCACAGATATAATCATACATACATATATCCGGTGTTTTATATAGTATGCCCTATTGTTGGCATTTGTGAAATTTCTTTTGTTTTTCTTAGCATTTCGCTGGGCTGGATATATCGATTATGTATGTGAATAGAGCGTCAAATTATGATGTTGATGATGATGATGATGTATGTATGAGCAGGTTGATTGATACCCTCACGTAATGATGTCTGCTTGCATTAGGTATTATGCAAATGATAACAGTCGAATAATTTTTGTGCTAGTGAAATGTCTTTTAAAATATATAAATACGAAATAAAGTACTAAACAAAATAAGGAAATAATTCAAAAAAATCTTAAATAAATATTTCTTAAAAATAATAACTACTGTAAAAAATAATGAAAAAATATTTTAAAAATAATTATCAATTATTATATGTATAAATTATATAAATTCAATTGTAATAAGAAATTCAAATTCTAATCTCTTGTATAAATTTTTCAAATATCTTTAATCGTGACAACTGTTTGACTCGTGTAAACCCAAAAGCTTTTGAGCTTTTTTTATAAAGCTTTCCAAGCAGTAAAGCACACAGTTTATCACATCATTCATATCTAGCCTTGACCGTTCCCTAGACATAGGGCATTTATTCAGTTGGACTGGCTGGCTGTATGTGTTTGGGGTATTTGAATAAGTGTTGCTGTGTATGTGCTTGTGTGTATGATTCTGATGGTGTGTGTATGTCTTCTATAACACGCTCACAGAGACGCGCTCGCCTTAGCTGGGAGTGTGTGGTAAACGCACTTAAGAACACACAGACTTATACATACAGTCACACGCACACTCACACTCACTCATGTCCTTACTCAGTAACCCAGAGCAGACGAGCGGTGAATGCAGTGTAAACTAAATGTTTCACACACACATATACCCATACATATATATAATTGCTGTTGTTGTTGTATACGTTTTTCGTTATTTCATTCACTCAGTCATTCATTCACATTCAGTGAATGACTCTGTCAGTCTGTTAGTGAGCCAGTAAGTGACTCAGTCAGTCAGCCAGTCAGCCAGTGTGCCTTTGCTGGCGTTGCTTATACGCCCTGTGTGCTGGGGCCAGTGCTCAGTTCTCAGTGCTCAGTGCTGAGTGCTGGCAGCGCTCAGTTATCCTTGGTCTGTGTCAACGCATTGTTGTGGCCAAACCGGCGTCCGCCAGAGCAGTAGCAGCAGCAGCTCAGCTCAGTGTCCACCGGACGACGGTTAGTCATACGAAAAAACTACAAAACAGAAAGAATAAATTATCAAAAACACATTACTATTTGTGTGTGTTAAATTAAATGTGAAACTCGCGTTGGATTGAGGAATAAGTGTTGCATTCTTTCATATTTATTGCAATTTTGTTCATTTAAGTTAACTTTTAATTTGATTTCAATATAAAATGTTTTGACATTTCATTGAGAGCAAATTGGTTTTTTTTTATCATTCATTCAATTTATATATATAGGTGGGTCCTGTCATGCATCATAACGTTCAGGATAACTTGTTGAAGGGCGGGCAATGCCAAAGCCAAAGCCATTAATTTCACAGAGCCATATAAAAAAATGTATTTTTTATATACATATACATATATATTATTGCACGATATAAAAAAAAAATATAAAGGACCAGTGAGACATAAAAAAGAGAGTGACAGCAGCACACAACCTTTTCATATAATCCGTTTCTCGGCCCTGCCAAAACAAACAAGAGACAAAAATCAATAAATTTCGTGAGTTTCAACAACAGAAAAGTACTCGAAAAATGCCAACATTTGTACACTGTGACACAGAAAGAGAGAGAGAGTAGCGAGTGAGTGAGAGAGTCGTTAAGCTAAATAAGATTTTAAATACATCTGCACTTAATAACTATCACTAACTAGTATACAGATCAACAGCTAGTGTCGTGTTGTAGGAGTAGATTTCAATACAGGCACAAAATTTGATATGTTTTTGACTGCTTTTTAAAATTACGAGTATAAAAGATTTTTTTATTAATTTATTTGAATTACTAATTGCACTTTAATTGTATTGTAAGATCACTTACAATTGACTAATTAATGAAACTATATTAGATAAATGGATTTCCTACTGGCATTCAGCGTTTTCCCGGCGATCTGCACAATAGAATTTAGGCAGTTTTCAATCTGATTTATGATTGGTATTTAATAATACACATCTCTCTTTTTAATGTATGTGTTAAAATACACTTTTCCTTTAACAAGACACGAAATACTTCAAACATAAAACTCAGAAAACCACAAAATTCAATCGATTCTTATTTACGCCACACTATTTGGGTTTCTCTTCATCATTACCATACCCTGCATACAATTATCAATGTGTATATAAGGGTATATAGGCTATTGTCAGTTATGGTAAAATCTGTAACAAAATGTATTCATACTTGTAAAATTCTTACTGTGCCAGCACACTCGACTGGAACGCTCCATTAAGTTTTCTTTTGTTCGTTTTCCTTTTTTTGTGTCTCATTTTTATAGATTTTTTTTCTGGCAATTTTCTTTCACGCTGTTGCTTCGGCTTTGAGTATGGCAATTATATTTTTATTGTTTCTGTTGCCAAATTGTCTAGCAAAATTGTTGATGGCCACCTTGGGCGTCACAAAAATGCGTTTAAATGTGGCCACTGGGAAATTGTCTAAGGCTGGGGGTTAAGGTTAAGCTTGGGTTGGAGTGGAGTGGATGGTTAAATATATTTACGGAATATAATTCGATTTTGTGCTTCGATTACTTTTGCGTAGGCTTCTCCTTACTGCCAGTCAATATTTGTATAAGATAAAAGAGAATGTCTCATGAAGACATTCAGTTTGTTTTGTGGCGCATAAAAACAATGACAGTGAATAGAATCATTTAAACAGTGTTTGACTAAAAACCTCTATTAAAAAGAATTACTATTAAGTGTAAAAGTACAAATTTGTCCTTATATTTCTGACATTTAAACTTCAACTTAAAGCTACTCACATCTACTACTGTAGTCGATATTCAAGCTGTGCTTTAACACTCTCCATGTACACCACAAAGTTGTCACCGTGCTCAGTAAACCGAACTCAAGTCGCTGCTCTAGTTGATGGCAATACTTGACTCTTGACTCATTAAGTTTTCATTGTTTTAATTTGCGCCAATGTTGGGTGTTCTGAGTGCCAGAATGAGTGTGCGTTGCATGTTGAATTGGATAGCCAAACATTTACAAATGTGCGGGAAGCATTCAAGTTCTTCTTCCTCCCGTCCCCCCTCAAAGCCAAAAACTTTGCCCCACGTTCCATGAGTAATTTGGCTAATTTGATTACAGGGCACAGACTGCTGCTGCTGCCACGCCTACATCGCCTGCCGGCCTGAATATCAATCTCAGTCAATTAAGTAATACAAAAAGGACCCCCATTGAAATGGCCTTAGCCTAGGCCATAAAACTTTCGTAAAATTACTTTTAATTAAATTTCAACAACGAACTTACGAAGGTTTAGTGCGAGAGGCATTAAAAAGCTTTGTGAACGATTAGGAAATATCAGCCAAAGATAAACCAAAGATGTATCGAGTTTATAACTGCATAAATTACGATGAGGAGAAGAAATAATCAAAACATAGCTACAGGGTATTTCAAGCACATACAAGCTAACGTAGCGTGGTAATTCTGGCAAATTACTTTGGTTATTAGGGAGGCAGAAAGTGATATAGAGTAAAGCAACGCTAATAACAATTAATGTGCACAGTGTTCAAGCTAGTGTTGCCTACTACTCTCCAAAAAAAACGACAGATTGACCTGAATAAAAGGATACCAACAGATGAGAAAAAGGCCAACAAACAGGACATATAATTATTTACTAAAAGTATAGCATTTCACTGCATTTAAACAAATATCTATATATATAAAGTAGTTCGTTCTGACTGACTGACTGACTGAGTGACTGATCATCAACGCACAGCCCAAACGGTAAGATATAGCGACCTAATTTTTTCGCAGAATGGTTTCTTATGACCCTTAGGTGCACGTTAAGAGCTGAAATCTGCTAACCCCCTCCCCCTTCTAACTTAGAAGAGCAACCGTTGCCACAATTTTAAAGATAAAAACTTGGGGCTTAATATATAAGTAGCTATTAGCTACCTAAGTCTATTCTGAAAATTTCAGCTTGATCGGACAATAAACAATGGAGTTATTCGAAATTCAATTAATTAGTTTGGGGAAGGGGGGAAACCAAAACAATGCTCGCATGACAGATGAACTGTGTATACGTGTAATATACGGTTGAGCATCGATATGCTGCCATATTCGTTTAAAATAGCGCGGGTACATACGTACATTTAAGCACATGCATACATATGTACATCAGTATATACATACATTTATACATATAACCATACATTCGAATATACATACAGTTAAACAAATGTATGTACGAATGTATGTTTGCGTGTGTGTACATGTATATGTGTACATGTTTAAATGTACATGCATACATTAGTACATACATATTTACGTACATACATTATACATTCATTCATACATTCATTAATACATGACATGTACATATGTATACATGTACATACATTTATGCGCACATACATACATTTAAACATATGTACATGAATAGATACATACATACATATATTTAATACATACATAAACATTTTGACATCAGGACATATCTACATACATATATACATATAAACATATGTATATACGAATGTATGTTTGTATGTGGGTACATATGTATGAACTGATGTACATATGTATGTATGCATGTATATATGTATGTACTGATGTACATAAGTATTTATATGTATTGATGTACATATATATTTGTATGCATGTATATACTTCAGCACATACATATTTATGTACATACATCATACATTCATTTATACATGTATGTACATTCATGCGCACATACACACATTTAAACATACAAGCATAGATATGTACATACATATATTGAAACATATTTATGTACATACATTTAAACATGTGCACATACATGCATACATATGTACATATGTATAATGAAAACTGTACAGCTATTACCCCTGCATCCTCTGCAGACACTGGCAAAAATTTAAATAATAATTTCTATAAAACAACTTTATCTTAATATTTTTATTGCATATCGGTGTTATATTATATATATTTATTCAAAGAACATATACGATATAGTTTTTTTCTTGCCATTGTTTTTAGACTATGTATTTTAAAAAAGTACAAAAGGGTCTATTAAGTTTGTGCAATTCAGAAATATATATGTAACAGGCAGAAGGAGGTGTGGCAGAACCCACAAAGTATATATATTCTTGATCAGGACGACGAACTGAGTCGATATAGCCATGTCCGTCTGTCTGTCTGAGACTTGAAAACACCGAGATCTCGGAAACTATAAGAACTAGAGACTCAATTCTTTTTAGGCTCTGTACTTTAAAAAAGTACAAAAGGGTCTATTAAGTTTGTGCAATTCAGAAATATATATGTAACAGGCAGAAGGAGGTGTGGCAGAACCCACAAAGTATATATATTCTTGATCAGGACGACGAACTGAGTCGATATAGCCATGTCCGTCTGTCTGTCTGAGACTTGATCACCGAGATCTCGGAAACTGTAAGAACTAGAGACTCAATTCTTTTTAGGCTCTGTACTTTAAAAAAGTACAAAAGGGTCTATTAAGTTTGTGCAATTCAGAAATATATAACAGGCTGAAGGAGGCGTAGCAGAACCCACAAAGTATATATATTCTTGATCAAGACGACGAACTGAGTCGATATAGCCATGTCCGACTGTCTGTCTGAGACTTGAACACCGAGATCTCGGAAACTATAAGAACTAGAGACTCAATTCTTTTTAGGCTCTGTACTTTAAAAAAGTACAAAAGGGTCTATTAAGTTTGTGCAATTCAGAAATATATATGTAACAGGCTGAAGGAGGCGTGGGGGAAGAAGGCGTTAGGGAACTCTGCCCCCTGTTTAATGGCGTCGTGAAGGTGGCCGAGCGAAGCGAGGACACAACCACGGGCCTTTTCATTGGGGGTTGGCGTTCTCGCGAAGCGAGAACGCAGGGGGCGAAGCCCCCTAGTTAATTATATATTTGTCGACACAGATCTTTCTGGCAAAAAGGCTAAGTTGGCAACACTGATTAAACCCACATGCAGGCATATGTATATGTGTATAGTATATGCACAAGGAAGAAAGGCTTGTGGCCACATACATTTGGCTTACCTGGCGTATGGCGTGGTTAGTGTAAATCAGGCGCTCGGCCAGTATGCTTCCCTTTGCGGGGCGTGGCTGTGAGGGACGACAGACGGTTACCACAATCAACTCGTTATGCAATTTTCTCGCATCGCATCCTTTGACTGCATTGTTTTTACTGTTGGCATTGCACACATTTTTTGCTGCCGTCATGCCTGTTGCCAATTTATGCGCACTTATGCACGTGCACACACACACACACACACACACACGCCACCCACACACACTACCTTCACACACATGTAATGCTGGCGTTTCATGATTCTCTGTTGCATTGTTGACCAAATCAATTTGTTGTTGCCTGCCTCACATATATGAGGTGTGCTGTGCTCTGCTCTGAAATTACCATTGTCAACATTCAACAGAATGTGCTTTATGTGCACGTTTGCTTATTCTATTACCATTGCTCTTACCTGTACAATTAAAATTCCTTTTTTTAACACTCTGTCTCTCGCCCTGCCGACGCTCTATCCGACACTGTCGTTCTGTTTAAAGTGTTCTAAATGCGTTTGCTCTTTGCTCTTCAGTTTGTTGCTCTTGTCGCTTGACAAATGTCAAGTGCCAAGGACACAGGCACAAACTTTGACAGAGACAGAAGTGCAGAGCTGACTTGCCACACTTAATAAAAGACGCTCTTTAGCTAGTTTATGGTCTGCTATAAAGACTAAACAAAACACTAGAGTGTGTTTCTGAATTTCGCTTTCAAAAATTTATAATGAAATACTCAAACTTTTAGAGAGCGATAATTACTTAATTATTGTTAGTTAATTGACATTTTAATATCTTCAAGATATATACTGATAAGGCCGACATAAAATTGAAAACTGTTTAAAGTGAAATATATAATAAATATTACACTGCTTAGTATATAATAAATATTGCACTGTTTACTATCGTCATCAAGACTTAATTCGGGTTGAATACATAGTTTTAGGTAAAAGAGTGTAGAGACACACAACTAATGTCCTGTCTATCGTCCTGTGTGGAGCATTACAGCTGTTCATGCATATGAAATGAGCTCGAGGAGTGCTGGAACACGCCCCTATACCCCTATTGTTGGCTGTCTCCTTGTCTATTGTGTACTACTATGACTGTTTGTTGATTGATTTACAGTTGTATAGTTGTAGACGTGCCATAGTTTGGCCATAAATTACATGTCTACACCATTTCATTAAGCGAAGCAACTATCTATATTAAGCAGAGGGCAATAGTATGAACTAAACATGGAATTAAAGGGTCGTGTATTTAATGAAAGCTTTTTCAATTAATATACAGATATATGAGTAGTTTTATTTTTATAAAATACAATTTAAGTATTTTTAAATCATTTTAAAATTTTTATTTATTTAACTAAAGTTATTTTTTTTATTTTGCGGTTATAAAACATATCTCAGTTGCTGCTGCTGTTGCTGTTCTTAAAGTGACTTAATCAAAGAGCTTTGTTATCTATTACATCTATCATAATCCATTAAATCAACTGCTTAGCACTAAGCGCAGACCAACAAAACAAACTGAAAACTAAATATAAATACTAACACATGTCAAATGTGGTTCTTTTGGTTACGCAAAAAAGGTATATACTATGTACATATGTACGACTAATATTTTACTTTTGTTGTTGGTGTTTGTGTTTGTGTTGTCGTATGTGTTTTCTCTTTTCATTTATATTTCAAATTGAATGCGTTAGCAGCATTTCCCCCGAGGCGGCAAAAACCAATTTCCACATTGCGAATACGTCCCGGTTTACAACTCACGTCTGACTTCCATTCTTTCGAATTTCATTTTAGTTTTTAATAAGTTTTTCCAACTTGACATGCCCATCATCCCATACCACTAGCTCACTGTTTTATGTATGAACCCGTTGGCATCTCAACTTCCTCCTGGTGTGCCATTTCATGCTGTGATGCAAGCTGCATTCTCCTGGCCCAAAAACTATGCTGTGGAAGGGTTCTGAATGGAGGGAGGGGAGAGGGGACGGGATGGGACTGCTTGGGGTTAGCAAAATGGCTGCATGGAGGCGTCATTCTGGCATCATATTTTGCATGCTTCGTTTAACATTCTGTACAATGCACAAGGAATACAAAAGCAAATCGACATCGTGCATACATACATACAAATAAGCACATACATATACATAGCTAAAATGCATATACTTACTTTATATGTACATGTGTGTTTATGAACTCTTTGTCGTTGGTTGTGTCATTATTACAGCTGTCGACTTTGGAAATTTCATATCTGCCAAAGATGCGAACAGAAACTTCACAAGTAGTTCCCCCTTCCCCTCCTATTGCTGCCGCTTTTACATTACCTAGCTGTCAGTCTGTCGAGAGCTTGTGCAATTCAATTGATTCTGGGTATTTCAGACCTACTTTGTTGCTGTAGTTCCTCGCTCTCGAATGTTGTTATTCCGCTGGTTTACATCGAAACGGAAATTAATCAAAAATCTACCTAATTTGATTTCTTGTTTGGTAATTTAATTTCCAAGTTCGTGATGCTAGATAGATAAATAGAATTCGGATGAGTAGTCTCGTTAAAGTATGTTTATGGGCCACTGAGGAAATAGGTTAATAGAATCTATTTTAAATTAATATAAATGTATGTAATATATAACTTAATTTCTCTCTTCTGTCTTTCAGGTTCCATCATGTTTCATGTGCGGCGTCGGCCGGCAGATTCACAGCCGCGTCGACGGAAGAAAAAACCTTTGGGTGCTGCAAATGGAACGACTCATCTGTCTGGTGATCGTGAAGGTCCCGTCCTGGTGGAGGTGACGCACAGTGGCGATGGCGGACGCCGCATTAAGCTTGGCAGCGATCCAGTCGAAGTGGGTTCGGCCAACACGAATTGTCTGCAGCTTTTTGGACCATCCATACAGCCGCGACACTGTCTCATTTCGTTGCTGGAAGGCGTCTGTACAGTCACACCATTGCACACGGATGCACTGACCTTCGTCAATGGCCATCACATTAGCCAGCCGACCATATTGCATGTGAGTTGACATTTTCATTGTTAGTATTCAAACTCATTCATTGCACTCTTTGTGACCTGTCTGACCTTTTACGACCTACGAATGCTCCAGTTTCAGGAGTGTATTCGTGGGAAATCTGGGAATTGTAAGAAGCTAAGATCCTGTACAATATTTATTTATATTATATGTCTAACAATATCGAGGACTCTCGGCTGTAGTACTTTTTTCATGCATTACATAATACACAAATTAGCACTCATTTGCTTTAGGATATTCGAGTCATAAAATCTCTCGTGCCGTGTGTAATAAACTTATATATATACATATGTACTATAAGTGTGTGTTTACCACATGTTGTGTACACAATTTGGTCAACCTTGACCCAGCGAATGTTTCATTCTATGGTTGTGCATCCTGTGTGTCATCCACTAGCTAATGGCGTGGCCTTGTTTGTCATTTGTCACGCAATTTGGTTTGCAGGAAAGGCATTAGGATTATGTGTAGACGTTTATAAAATGAGTTGTGTGGACAACGGAAGAGATTTGCAGGACAAATCCACTAGCTAGTGAGTCAATTTCTGATGGCTAAAATGAAATGCTCTGAAAATGGAAACTAGAAAGATAAATTATAAAATTAAGAAGAAATGCAATGAAAACATATCTAGAAAAGAACGCGTTTGAGTCGAATTCATTCTTGCTAAACTAATATCCAGGTGAACTAATTATAGTGGTAGTAAAGGTGAGGAAATAAATTTATTTTGAAATGTATGTATAACATCAGTTAACAGCCCTGATAAATAGTTTTTGCTAAGGTCAAGTTGTGTTGGGTTTTTGGCAATGGGTCAGAAGGGTGCCAGATTAATGGCCTGTATAAGCCTTGTTGTGTCTTACATTTTAAATGACTAGAAACCACAGCTGCTTAGATTTTCGAACCATTTCTTTTCTATTTTATTTCTGTTATACCCTTTGGCACATGATTCTCTGTTGTGGCACAAGTTCATTATCATTGTCAGTTTGATTTGTTAAAAGGGGGTTCCATACTAAATGAAATTTCCGACCGAGCTCTCCATCAACATTTATCTGCTGTCGCAACCTTTGGGGCGCAGTTGATTTATCTTTTGTTTTGACAACTTTTCGACACACAACAACATAAACACACACATACCCACAACAACAACAATACCAACAACCACAACACAGACTGGCTTTACATATAAACTTGACTGCGTTCTCACGCATTTGGCAAAGAGCACACCTCTCAGACACAACAACAACTGGCGTAATGAAGAGAGGGGGAGTGAACAACAAGTTGACTCGAGCACTGTAAAAACTTTTCTAACTTTCCGCTTGATGAATTCAAATCCAAATAAACAAAATGCTAACTTAGGACGCTTTGCAGTCAGTCCGCCTATAAAAACAGAGCCCCCGCTTTACACTACACTCCAGATAAGCCTCAAATACTCAGCAATAACGGCAAACTGTCTCCAGAGAGACTGCTACACTGAGAGTTTAGTCTAGTAAGCAAAAAAAGAGAGAATGAGGAGAGAAGATATTCTGAACGAGTCAGAGATAAATTTTACGCAATTCACTGCGATAAATTTTCGTTTTTTGTGGCATTTTTGTTTGTTTTTGTTTTTGACTTTGTTATTTTGGGCTTTGTGTCTTTTATTATTTATTTTGATTCTTGCATTCAATTGGCAAATTGGGGTTAGCTGCGGTTCAATAAACCCAAACAAAAAAAATGCATTCACAAATGCTTAGAATAACAAATAGAAAATTGTGTTACATTTGTGTAGAGAATTGGAAAATTCAATCTGAAAAATAAAGTAAATCAAGTGTTTAATACTATTTTCAATGATAACGGAAAATGGATTTTAAATTTAAAAACTAAAAAAAATCAAGTCGATCAAGTCAAGTAAATACAACTAAATTAAATAAACTAAACTAAATAATATAAAGAAAGCTGCTTTTTAATTGAGAAATAACTATATAAGGTTTGGGTTTTTTCGGAAACCAATCAAATTTTTTATGTTTTATTGTAGAACGATTTCATTTAATATTCATTTCTAAACTTTTTATACTGTAATGGGTATGATTGGCTTATTATGTTAGTTACTTCGCTTTGGTCTACTTAAAATGTATTAAAAAAAAACAGTAAAGTAATTTTCCTAAGTACAGAATAATGCACACAAAATACAACAGAGTCTAGCTTTTCGAAAAAGCATAAAGGGGGCGTGCGTCTCTATCGATGACACTATCACCAATTGCGTAACGCCCCACATTTTTCCAAATTGAAATTTTCTAATCGCCTCAGTGGCTCGAAAACACTCACTGGGGTCGCATGTAACGCTCGCTGCGGCATTCAAATGTGTAAATTTAACTCAAATTAATGACTCATTAATTTCCGACATTGTACAAGTGAATTAAGTAATTTAATTTGCATTTTAATTAATTCCCTTACATGAGTATTACTGTTGAAATATGCAATTAATCAATTATTTTTCCCTTTTTTACAGAACGGATCGGTTGTCATGTTTGGACGCGTGGCTTCATATCGATTTCTGGATTCACCCACAGATGGACGCTACAACTTGGCCCTGTCGCAATCTCAGCTGGACTCCGCCTGTCTCTATGAAAGGTAAGAGAGAGTGTTCACTGTTTCGAATAAGTATTTGTGTAAACTTAAATGTATGTTATACGTTGCGATTTTTCTGTCGTCTTCATTTTTTTTTGCAATTATTGCTATCATCATAATTATTTATATGTATTTATTTTATTCATTGAACATTTTAAATTTGATATTTTAAATGATTTAATTAAAAATTATTTTCGTAAGATTTTTTAATATTTACTCTACTTAATAGTAATTACATAGACATCAATTTGAGAAGCTACATAAATTGCTACATTGTTTTTATCCAGTCTACGAGGCTTAAAGAATTGAGCTAAATGTTGGTTCAATAATTTATTCATATTATTTTCGTTTTATATGTATGTTAAACATGGTCATCATTTATTAATATATTTTTATATTCACGCTTTGTGTTCTTTACATGTTGTCCGTTTTTATTGTTTATTTGTTTGTGTACAACACTTAACCCGTTCATGCACACCTCCAACAAATACATACAAAAACAACACTCACTCACACAATAATCAATACAACAAACAAAAACAACAACAGTCGTTCTCCAACGTCACCTGGTTCGTGGAATGATGAGGACGGTGCACTTAGTTCGGTAAGTAATATTTCTATATGATGTTCCATCTATGGATATGGACAGTAGTCAATTATTGCATTCATCACACGACAGACGCACAAAAGTGAATACGAACATCAACCGCAATTGAGTCAATCCGCTGCAGGATTCCCTCCTACGGATCCACAGGCGCTTCATGCGTTGCGGGATGTGGTCGATAGCAAACATAATAGCCAGGAGCAACAGCAGCAGCAGCAGGTAACGGGCAACTATGATGGACAGAGTCTGGAGGGTAATCTGGAGAATGAGATCAAATCGATATCCAGCATGAAATCTGGCGGTTCCAATAGTCAGGAGAGGTAAGTGAAATGTTCACAGTATTTCAAGTCTAATTCAAGTGAATTTCTTTCAACGCAGCCAATGATAAGAGAACAACTAAACAGAATAATAAATCAAACTTAATATACACTCACACTAAGTCACACTCACACACTCACAGTCCACATTTGTTTTGTTTTATGTGTGCTTTTAATGAGTTTTCCATTTTCGTTTTAAATATTTATGCAAATGTGCTATTTAATTTGCTTTTTGCTTTTGTTTTGTTAATGAATTGCTGCTCTCAACTAATAAATAAACCAAACGCTTTTAGATCACCAAAATTACCAGGATCCGGAGGTCATTTGGGCGGTGCCAGCGGCAGTGGTGCGGGCGATAATCAAGGACAGGAGCCCATTTTACCCGCCGTATTGGAATTTCCCGAAACGCATCAGGAGCTCTTCTTGCGTAACATCATCAGCGAATTGGATGTAAATGTACCACATTTTAAATTGGCACCTGTCTATTCGCTATATCTATGTGCCAGGTAAGTGTAACCGCCGAATCTCTAACCATGCTGCTGCTGTGCTTGGCTTTGATGTTATCGACTAGTTTCACTGTTGTCTGCCTGCCTTAATTACTAAACCAGTAAATTATATAGTACTTAGTTCATATAGAACTCTGCATAGTTTAATAAACACAAATGTAGAAAAGGTGCCATAAAAAGAATTACCTGAATATCGAGCTCAGATGTATCTCTTAAAATTTCATCAAAGTTATAGCAGATTATATTTAAAAGCAAATTATTTTGAGTTTGCCTTTTTGGCTAAATCACTCAATTGCTTTTCTTATACGTTTATCTTGTTTGATAAAACAATATTAATTTACTGTATAACCACATGGCAGCTGTAGTAACACTCAGTGTTTCAATTCGTAAAGAGCAAACTGATAAATGTGTGTGCTTAAATTGAGTACCCTCAGACTCTCACTTGCGTTGTTGTTTTTTGTTGTATCATTTGAGCCTCAGTGTTCCCAGCTGTGTCGTGGCCAATAGTACGAACAATTCATTATCAATTATGATGATTTATCTTGGCTGCTGACCCAATTTGTGTTGTAATGTTGACGTCTGCTCTAAAGTTGTTGCTCTGATAGCAACGGGATATCGCAGTACAGCTGACAATGAGAAAACAGATGTGTGTCAAGGACATGGAGAAACATTAAAACAGGAAGCGTCAGTTTGATAATAGACCAGTGTAGTAAATGACAAGCATTTGCAGTTAGAAGAGCGTTATCACCAACAGGATGCAACACTGCAGAGTAAATGACTGTGACTTCTATGCAGTAGACTATATTATTCTTTCCACATATTGATTAAATACTCTTCTCCTATTTCTATCTTGCAGATACCGCGCCTCCACCCATTACCGTCCAGAGCTGCAGCCCACTGAGCGTGCTCATAAGTTGACCATATTTCTGCATCATGTGGCAAATCTGGTTTACGGCGTGGTACAGGAACAGTACACAGATCCGCGTATACTCGCCTTCTGGATGGCAAACAGTTCGGAATTTTTACATTTTCTGAAATCGGATCGACACATTAGCGCATTCAGTGTGCAGGCACAGGAAGTGCTGGCCGAGGCGGTGCAGACGGCATTTCGTAATCTGGTCAATTGCTTTCGATTGGAGCTATCTCAAACGTTGAATCAATTCCTGTCCGAGACAATTGATCATGACTCGGCGGCGGGTCTGGTGCTTACAGTCTTGGGTTCAGCAATGGCCCTGCTGCGACGCTGTCGTGTGAATGCCGCTCTGACCATTCAGCTATTCTCGCAGCTCTTTCATTACATCAATGTTATATGTTTCAATACGGTGAGCGGTTTGATGAGGTTGTCTTCATTTTGTGGTATGAGATTTGGCATACCATGGACCACATCTCATGCTCCATAATATATTTTATAATTCGAATTATATATTAATCAAATATACCTTACAGATTGTGGCCAATTCGCACATGTGCACCGGTGATTGGGGCAAGGTGATGACCGAGCGTTTGCAACTGCTGGAACTGTGGGCCGAACGACAGGGATTGGAACTGGCTGCCGATTGCCATCTGGCAAAGATCAATCAATGTGCCCAGTTCTTGCAGGCACCCAAATCATCTGTGGAAGAGATACAGCAATTGGCCTGCTCGTGTTTTCGTCTGAATTCACTGCAGATGGGTGCGCTGTTGCAGCAAGAAAAGATACCACGTTCTCTGGTCGATACGGCCATACGTATGGCTGAGTCCGTCGCTGACGAACTGACACGTGCCGATGGGCGTGAGGTACGTTTGGAGGAATCACCCGAATTGCATTTGGCGCTACTGCTACCTGACGATGGCTTCAGCTGCGATGTGGTGAGGGGCATTCCGACTGGACTTGTTGACTTCTTGAATCCGCTGCAACAGCAGGGCATGTGCCGTCTGGCCGCTCAGCCCACATCGATTGGTCTGTGGACAGTTTATATGCATCAATTTAATGTGAGTATAAATCGAAGCCATATTCATTTTATGTCTACTTTATTCGAGTTGTAAATCTTGCAGCAAGCACGCAGCTCCAGCGCCATGTCCAACAAGTTGCCCCAGCCAGAGGTGCAATTGATAAAGCTGCATAAGAATAGCAACGGCATGGGCCTGTCCATAGTAGCAGCCAAAGGTGCTGGCCAGGAGCGTTTGGGTATCTACATCAAGAGCGTTGTACCAGGCGGTGCAGCCGATGCTGATGGACGGCTACAAGCCGGAGATCAGTTATTGCGTGTCGATGGTCAGAGTTTGATTGGCATCACACAGGAGCGGTAAGAGATTAATAAATGCTGAAATTAAAACTAGTCTAGAGAGAATTAGTATTCGTAGTAATGTTAACTAATTTAAACTTTAGAAAATCTTGTTATAAAGTGAAAGTTTGTAGAGCAGTGTAATTCTATAATTTATTATCTGTATTTTAATTGCAATTTTGTTCTACTCATTTCAGTGCTGCTGATTACTTGGTACGCACTGGTCCTGTGGTTAGTTTGGAGGTGGCCAAACAGGGTGCCATTTATCATGGGCTGGCGACGCTGCTGCAGCAGCCCAGTCCCGTTATACAGCGGGGTGAGTAAAAGTTGACGTTACAAGCCACACTCCCAGCCACACACTCACTCACACACAGATACATACACACAATTAGAGCTACATAATTTAAATGGTGCTGGGTAGCTGCTAACAAACACATATACTACATACACGTAAACAATACAAACACACACTCACACACACACACACTCGTTCGCTCGCGTTGTTTGTGTAAGCTAACTGAAATACCCTTTCCAAATTCGAAAACCAAAAATACTGCTCTCCCTTTAACATGCTGCCACATAATTGTAAACGCAATAGACGCAACTGCAGCTAGCAACAACAGCAGCAGCAACAATTTCCTACAGCAGCAACAATACCAGCAGCAACGTCGTCACTCATCGTACCAGCAACAGGCCAGATATTACAACAATTCCATCTCAGACGATAGCCTCAATCGTAGTCGGCGTGAATCCTTTGCCTGTATGCGTGCTGCCTCGCCGCCAGTGCGTCGCTTGAGCGCCTCTTGCCTGCAGGAGGAGCTGTGTGCTCTGGGCCATCAGCTGCATATAGATCCACGGTACAGGGACACACGACCCATAGCCCGTTCGGCCAGTAGTCTCTACTTGGCGAATGAACCAACACCTTCAACGGGTTTCTACTATCAGCCACCAGTGTCGGCACCACATTTCAGTCCAATGCGTCCTTTGCGTCGGACACCACCACCCTCCATATACATTGAGGAGTACCAGGATGAGCCAACCCCACAAGTGGAACAACAGCAGCCGGAGACGCGCAATTCCCAGGAGTCCTTTAGTAACTTTACCTGCTATAGTGACGCGCATCAGCCATTGAACGAGGAGAGCATCGCGTCCATGGCGGATTCCGGTGACATACCTTTCATCGATGATGAAGAGGAGCAACAACAGCTGCAGCAGCAACAACGACCCTGTATTGCCAGCAACAACAGTTCGTGCTCTAGTTCCACGGTGAAACGTAATCCTGCTGCTGGTTACCGCAAGACCGTTAGCTTTGATCTGGAGCAGCCCACGTCGAGTGTGGCGCCCAGCATCGATCGCAAATATCATACACATGATGCTATTAGTCATTTTGCCACCAGCAATTCATCTAACGAATCCTTAACGGAACCGCAACAGACAACAACGGAGCGCATGCCGTTGATACAGAAAATTCGACGGGAATTGAATACGAAACGTGCCACCAATTGTTCAGCCACTGATTACAGCTCAGGTGGCTCCGGATCGAATAGTCAGCGTTCCTCTAGTGAATCCATCGAGCGTATGCCATTGCTGCGCTCCCAGCCGCAACAGCCGCCTTACCGGCGGCAATTAAACACTCAGCGTTCCCATATAAGGTCAGGGGTTAGTGCAAGTCCTGCACCTATAATCAGCATACAAGTTCCTACTGACAGTTCCTGTGCTTGTCCCCGCACTCAAATTGTACATACAAGCAATCGATATTGTGCTAGCACCAATGAAATACCCAACAGCAGCAACAGCATCACTCGACGCGCCTCTAGCCACACGAACCTCAGTCCCAGTTTCCTTTTACCTCTTGGCCAGGGCAAAGTACGTGAAATGGCTGCCTACTTTAATGCGCACGACGATTTTCCGCCCAACAAAACCAAATCCAAATCAACATCAGCCCTTGCCGTTGCATCAGGCAGAGATGAAGCAGGAGGAGGTGGAGGAGCAGGAGTTGGACTCTCAAAAAACGAACAGGGCGATATAATTAAACAGCTCAAGGAGTGGAGTCTATTTGGCACTGCTGGCAAGGATTATAACATCGAGTTGCCAGCAGCAGAGCGGCTGCAACCACTCAGCTGCGAGTGCCCCTGTTGTTCGCATTGTCGTGGCAATGAGCCTGCTGCCAAAAGTAGCCTCACCATGAACAACAACAACAGCATTGTCACATCCAGTTTCAAGTGCTATGATAGCTGCCAGGAGGCAGCTAAGCAGCAGCCAACTCAAAGTCAACCACAGTCTCAATCCTTGGCCATGTCACGCCATCTGCCATGTCGTCGCAGTGTCATGTGCAGTAATCGCCAAGCGCATAGTGTGCGGCAACTGAAGCGTAACAAGCAACAACGGCAACAGCAGCGCCAACAACACCAGCAGCATCAACATCGTCATCATCATCACCATCATCATCATCATCATGCAGCACCCACTTCGCCACCATCAACAGCCAAATTGCTGCTATCGTTGGCCAGTCGCAGCAGCAGCAGCAGCAATGATTGCAACTGCAGCTGCAGCGATGATAATGCTGATGAAGATTCCTGTTCCGGCTCCAGTGACTGCTACTGCTGTCAAACACACAAAATGTCAGCCAATGTTGATAATGATGATGTTGATATTGTGGACGATGTGGATGTGGATGTGAATGTTGTAGCCAGCGGTTCGGCAACTGGGCAAACGGATTCCAACGCCACGCACAGATGACAACCCAAATTCAATGCACTGAGGTTCTTGTTGTTGTACTTTATACATACATAGTTCTTTCTCTCGTTTTACCTAGTATCAGTTAGTTTTTGTTGCTATATTGTGTATGTATACTTTGATTTAGTTTTCGCATTGAAATCAAACTCTTAAATAGTTTGATTTTTATTTTGAATTTAGATAATGTGTGAGCTTAATTTAGCATGGAAACTTCATATGTTGGAATTTTAAACACAGTAAATTCCACCAAAAGCAATTAAGTTATATATTACATTTTCACAATTCCGTTTTTTATCAACTGATGTATCGTTGATGAATATATTAATGATAACTTGAGTAAAAAGGGAAATTACATTATAAATTGGACTGAGTTTTAGATTGTTTAAAAAGTGTTATTTCTATTACTTTTTGGGTATGCTTACACAATAAATATACTTAGTTTTTATATGTCATATAATGTATATTTTTTAATTGTATTTCTTCATATTATTGCTTCGATTAAAAACCAATGTTTTTCGCCTTGAATAGAATTTAAATTTTATCTTAATTAAATTTTATTTATATAGTTAATTGTCTTTAATTTTGTATAGCGAAAGTTATTGATCGGAAATTTAATGAACTTTTATTTTTGAGATTTTTTGTTGTTGTTATTGCTGTTGTCGTTGCAGCTAAATGCGATTAAAGTTGAGCTTTATTCAATGACATTTTGTTGCGGCTTTTGTTATTAAAAAACACTGTATAATTTATTTATTCAATAGAAATGGAAAATTCTATTGTGCTTTTATATGTAATACTTTATGCATGTAGTTTGTAGGCTTGTCTATGTATTTGTAGTCTTTCTTGTATGCACATGTTAATTAAGTTTTGTATGCATAATGAATGCAAATTGATTATATATTCACATATATTCGCACACCTACACACACAGCTAATTACAATGGGATTATGACGAATGATTACTAAATAAAACGAAAACAAATCTGTTTCTTTTCCAATTTTCCCCATATCCCCCTGCACCCTGCAATACGAACACAATTTCCTGCACTCTATACGGATGATGGGGTACAGGTAATCGCCGCATGTCCGAACGCGATTTGAGTCGAATGGGCGCTGCCGAATCGTCGAAATCATTGGGCGGCATCGGTGGTCCACTCATTGCCAATAGCCACACGAGTCACAGTCTCAATCAGCACTTAAACCTGAGCAATAGCAACATCAACAACAGCCTCAACAGCAACAACATGGCTAACAATAACCAGAACAGTAGCAATATCATGAATCCCTTAGCTGCACACCTGCCCAATAGTAAATCGGTGCCGGCCCTGCATCATCACACCGGATCTGGCAATATATGTAAGTCTCCCCACTACCCACTCACCAAGCCAACACAATCTCTAAAGTCTAAACGAAAGCTAATAATCCGAAACAATATCTCGGACACTAATTGATTTCTCTCTCCCATTCTCCCACTCTCTATTTCTCCATTTAGCTCTGGTCAATTCAAAGTCTCGCAGCACGCACAGTTTGCATAACAATGCTGGAGCAGCGGGTATTATCGGAGCTGGCATTGGAGGTCAGCTGAATGGCAGTCACAATAATCAAAATGCAAATGCAAATGCGAATGCGAATGGAAATGGAAATGTTAATAGCAACGAGCAGGGCTTCTATCAGAATTTAAGCGTATATCGTACACAAAATCATAGTCAACCGATTTTAAATGAAAGGTGAGTATTATGATATACTAAATAAAAACCGGAATCCTAGATTAAAAAGGGTATATTGATTATATTTATTATATATGCTTCATTAGTGACTTTCATTTTAGTTAAGTCAAGTTTAACCTAAGTAAGTTAAGAAAACTACAAAGGTGATATTTAATTGAGTCCTATCAAAGTTAATTCCACATTTCCAAATTTAAATTAAATTTAGTTAAACAGAAAACATATTCAAATTTTTAGTAAAAAGTATAAACAAACGTTATATTACTATAAATAATATAAAGTGGGAAAATAATTTTCCAATCTATAAATAGACTTTCAAATGTACTTTACTTGTACTGAAATTCCCATTTGTCTAACCGGGATTTAGAAGCATAAAGAGGGTACCACAAATGAGGGTACGCATAATATACCCTCATTTGTGGTCGCTAAATATCTTCACCTCAAGCAAAAGGGTTTGGCAATTCATAATTGAGAAAGAATTTGTTACTGCGGTTTTTACATTTGATATACTATACGGCAGGTTGTTGTGTTTTCAAATTGTTTTGGCTTTGTTAAATTAAGGTTCTGCTACTTCTAGGATGACATTGCGTTTAAAGAAATCACTTTATGGCTTCATACCCATAGAGCGTGAATATCAGCTTGTAGAAATGTGCCATGTACGTGAGTAAAGTAATGTTGTTGTTACGTTATGTATGTATATGTTATAAATTGCTGATAGCAACTGGCAATAGGCACTGGCACTCAGCATTACAATCCCTCACATGTGCACACTCACGCGTATGGCACAAGTCTGCAAAGGCAACAACACTAATTGCAACAGCAACACTTTTTGTCGGCAACAGTTGCAGCTGCAGCTAGTAAAGATGTAAATTTATTAATGTTTTTACTTTTATATATTTTACAGACCGACAATGTCCGCAAATGCCGCCATGAGCGCCTACAATGGCAGTTCCCCGCATGCCGTTGCACTGCAACAGCAACAACATCAACAACAGCAGCAACATCAGCAGCAACATCTCCAACAGCCGCAGACTTCACCCTACCAAAAACATTTGCCCAGTCGACCCGTTTCCGCCTACTATCATAGTCAGCAGAGTGCCCAGCAGCAGCTGCTACAACATCAGCAACAGCAGCAGCAACAACAACAACAGCAACAATTAACACTGAATAATCGTAACAAGAGCCAACCAAATTTTCAGCACACACTGCGCATGCAACAAATGCTGGGTCCTTCCATGCCCAACATAAGCAACATGTACCAGCAGCAGCAGCATCAGCAGCAACACCAACAACAGCAACAAGCACCACCACAGCAGCAGCCGCTGATGACTGCCAGCCAAAGCATGCAGAATGTGAATGAGTTCATGCCGGGCTATCAGAACGGTGGCCTCGACTATCAGCAACATGCACGCCGCGGTCAGCAACTGCATGAACCAGCAACTCTCTATGAACTGCAGCAACAACAACAACAACTCCAGCAGCAGCAGCAGGCATCGCCCAATTTTATAGCCTTGCCACCGAAGCCCATTGGCAGCTTACAATCTCCCAGCAAGCCAGTAGCACCACCAAGCACGGCTCCCAAGCCACAGCAGCAGCAACAGCAACAACGCTTCCAGCAGCAACAGTTGGCGTATCTACCAGGTCATATATTGGCCGAGGATAAGCCACCGTTGCCACCAACAGCCACGCATCCGCTGTACAAGGCCACCCCGCAACTAGTGCCGGGCATGAACTATGTGGCGAGCACATTGGATCCACCGAAAGGTAGCTATTTACCATCCAGTCAGCCAACGGCTCGACCACTGCACAGTGGCGGTAATCCCTGGGAACGTGAGGAACGTGAAAAGGATTTGGAAATGCGGCGGGAGCATATACGGCAATGGCGAGAGCAACAGATAGCTGAACTGTCGGCCATAATGCAGCGCACACCACAGCAGGAGGAGCAACTGAAGACGCTGATATTGGAGCGTGACTTTGAGCGGCGAGCACAGGAGTTGCAGGAGCAGGAGGATGATCAGGATCAAAACTATGATAAAGATAATGTACAGGAACTGTTTCGGTTATCGGCTAGCGGTGTACAGGTCAGTGCCATACAAACACCCATCACCAGTTACCGTCAGACAGACATTAAACTGGCCGAAATCACAGAGAGTAGTCCGGTTGAGTCAGCGATAGCGGCGGTGGCCCCGACACCACCAGCAGCACCATTACCACCAACAATCAGCAACACAACAAACACGTCTGGCAGCACCCAGCAGCCGAAGAGTATACTTAAGCATAATCGTTACTCGGAAGGCGGTGCTGGTGGTAGTAGCGGAATCGGTGCACCTTCATCTCCATCTAAATCACAGAAATCCGCCAGCTTTGCTGACGAACGACACCTGCAAACGGAACATCCCATATCGAGCCTGGCCAAGGAGATGGCCCAGCTCAACATGCTCGACAAGGATAATAACAATGAGACAGCATTGGATGGTGCAGTCCCGCCACCGCCACCGCCAGAGCGAAACAGCTCCTATCTTATCATGTCCCAACAAAAGATACGTGGCAGCCTCGGCGCTGGGGGCAGTTCATCCATGGGTCTGCTCAAGACGGCAACTAGCAATCAGGCAGCGGCAGCTGCTGCCGTCGAAATTAAAAAGGCCTCACTGCTCGGCGGGAACACTAGCAACAATAACAACAGTCTCAACAACAATTCCATGCAGGCATCACCATTAAGCGCCATGGAATTAAATGCCGCCTATGTATCGGCCACGGGCACAGGCATGAGTCTGTCAACTCCACCACCATTGCTACAAAGGGATAACAAGCGTGTGAGCTTCCATGACGAGGAGAACAATCTGCTGGGCAGCACTAGTTTGCAACAGCAGCAATACCTCCTCGATAACTACACGCTGGAGCATCAAGATCTGGATACAATACGCGAGGATGCAAGTGTAAGTTGGTGCAGTAAATTACCTAAAGCTATGATGCTTACATTGGTTTTTATGTTTAGTATTTGCAGCATAGTCTGGATGCCTCCATGTTGCCATCGATGCCGTCCACGCCAGATGCGGCACTCTGGAACACCTCAGTACAATCGACGCCTGGCGTTATTGGCGCTCAAGAGGTTTACAGGTTAGCCAATCACACAGTGGTTATATCAAATTAAAGTCTATCAATATAAACAAACACAATCTTGTGTCACGCAGGGATCCCAGACAACGTCGCCTGGCGGAAAAGCAGCAACAACAGCAGCAGCAACGAGCCGGTGATGCGGTACCCGAAAAGCTGTCATTCAAGGAGAAGATGAAGATGTTTGCTCTGGAATCTGGCGAGGACAATACGCCCAAGGACAAACTGAAAATATCACGAGCACAACGAGATATTGATGCAGTGCACTGAGGGAGAAATAGATAGCGATTGATAAAGAGGGAAAGCGATCCATGCTGTGTACATAGAGTTATATAAACAGAAGCAAACACATAGTCCTAATCAAGAGTACTCAGTTGAATTGGGGGCCAAGCTGTTACGTTAAATAGCGTGTATATTTACAAATTCATACATACATAGCACATATGACAAATACCTAACGAATTTTGCTAAAAAAGGCAATAAAACAATCCATAGTTATGCGCGTTGCAACATTTTCTAGAATCGTAGTATGTGTAGTTGAGTTGAGAATTGTTGATCTGACGAAACGTTAACCGGAATCAATTAGTAAAAAGCAAAATTAACATATACTATCATATACATACATATATATGTTGTAATCTATATATACATTACGTTTATAGTATATAACTACAACAACCCTAGACAAAAGGGGGTCAACGAAAGTTGGGCGAGCCACAATGTAAAGCGTTTTAAACATAATTATTATCATTATGCAATTATTACAAATATACATATATTTAAGCGTAATGGATATATGATTAAAAAACTGTTGCATCAAATTCAAATATTTAGCATAGTACTTTATCGATAACACGATGTAAATGATGTGCGTTAGTCTATACCTATTTACCTGGGAATTGTGCGGAACAAGAAGAAACGACATGATATGTTTTTTATTATTATTACTATTATAGTAATTATTACTATAAGACAAAGTAAGCCACGACGTCATATATAACAAATGGTCCAATTATTCAATTATCAACACAAGAAACCAATTTATATTTACAATTTAAACAAAATCGAAAACAAAAACGAGAGATTCGCGTATATATATATATACAGTATATATATATTTTTAATTAAATTTTTCGTACACCTTTTAAAAGCAACAAATAAACTAACTAAAATATATTTAATGCATAGATGAAATGTACCAATTTAAATCAAATAGGATTTCACTACACAAGAACCTAATGGCTTTAAACAAAATAAAAGTATATACATATACCCTGTAAGTTCTCGTATGAGCACTTTGTTATAGCATTAAATTTGTTCCAGATGCAACAACAAAATTAAAAGCAACACAATTTTTTGTGCATTCCAAGTATTTAAAATATATAATATAAATAAAGAAACAAACGAAACAATTATGTAAAAAGAAATGCAGCTATTTGAATATTGCTTTTTAGTTCAACTTTAAGTGCATTTAGTTTTAATGAAATTATATATATCAGAAAATAATATTATGAACGAAGAAACACGCGTAATACATTGCGCATAATTCTGCAAATAAAATGTTATTTAACTAATTATATAAAATATTCAAGTTGTTTATCTTTTGGGAATAGACGAGTACAAATCAACTTGTTAATATGAAAAATTTACCATACTATTAATAGATATATATTATATTATTTATGTATTTAGCGTTTCGCAACTTTATTAAAACAAACAGGGCTAAGGCTAGGGCTGATGGTGAGGTGTAATCTTTGTAAGCTAAGCTGATAGCATGGATTTTGATTTGGGCTTCTTCTAAATTAGAATTTATTAAAGTCACCCACTATAAAGCTACATCGACTTGCTGGATGTCTCTCTATCTAAATCAGGTAAAATCTTTTGCTCCCTATCTTGAACTGCAGTCAGTTTTTGTTTGGGTTTTAACAGTGACATTTGGCTTTTCCCATCCTCTTCTGTGGAGTTGTCATCTCCTACCATTAAGTCATCGTTGGGCTCATTATCATCAGCATCCACATCACTGTCACGTTGTTCAATCTCAAATATATTCGATTCATTCACTTCCAGCATATTCTCATCATCAAGCTCATCCTCATCCTCATCGACATTAATCTTCACTTTACGTTGAACTTGAAGTATCCTGAATTTGACACATATGCCACTGAGTACCAGCAGTGTTACCACTAATATTGGTCCAGACATTATGTGAAACATTATGACCATTGCAGTCATACCTCCAAAGGAAAGCAGACGAAATGCTCCTGGTGCTTTACGACGCCAACGCCGAGCCACTCGACGCCACGCTTGCAACCGTGGGTTGGGAACCACACGGAAATTATAGCATTTCCAATATAGCCAACAGCTGAACAGGCCAAACATTAGTATGGCAATGGGTCGAATCCAGAACTTAATAATCAGCACGACAACTGTACATCCAAATGCGTTTAGAAATAAGCGCGGAGGACACGAAATACTAATCATTATTTTGTTGTTTTTATTTCCGTTGACTTTATAAATACTTTGAAAAAATTTCGTTTTGTTTTAATTTACACCTTAAAATTCATCAACTTTAGTTTGTTTCGACTCAATCTTTAATGGACTCGATCGACTGTGTGCTCATGTAAGTCAAAGCACAATAGGCACAGAGCCTTCTTGTTATTAGATTTTTCAATAGTATATGTAACTGGTTGTGTATTGTTTCATATAAGTAAAATATAGTTGATAGTTGTTCCATAATATTATAAGGCTTATATAAGGCTTATGATAAGGAGAAGAAACTGATAACCAACATAAAAAAAAATTTATAAATCATATTAAATAGTTTTAATAGTTTTATTTAATAGTTTAGCATTCCGTGATTCCCATTTATGACTAAAAGAGAACTCGTCACAACTACATACTCGTTGGCTTAACATCAACGATTGTGTCAGCTGTTCGTAGGGAACAGTTTCAGTTTGGCGGGCTAAGCAGATTTGAATTCTGTTCCCAATGACATGCGCAGTTCAATGTGGTTAAAAAGCCTTCCCAGGCAGCAACAGGTGGAGCAGTGGACCTACCTGAATGTATAATTTATAAGGTAGGAAACAAAGCTACATGTTTAGCATGTAACTTGTTACGGAATTCAGGCAAAGTTTGGTAAAAGCAATAAATTTGTAACTTTGTTGAAAAGTTCTTTCCCAGATTGACAAAAAGTGCTTGAATTTCTCTTCGGAAGTCATATCAGTTGATAGGTCGTCATACTAATTCATTTTCATTCCTATTAAATAGCTGTGGCAGATGTGCTGTCTATTTACGATCTCAATTAGATGCCGGAAACGCCTGTTGCCTTGGTCGCTAGAGATTTTGAGCAATTTTCATGCACACATATACGTATTTCCTGTCGAAAGTGCCAGAAAGTTGGCCAAGTTTTCTTGCCCACGATTGAGGCACAGAATGTAATTTAAAAGTCAGACGGTAAACTTTAAGCACTTGTAGCCACAAGGAAAGAAAGTTACTGTAACAAGGCAAAAGACTTGTTTAGCATCAAGTCAAATGGTCTATCTAAAGCAACAGGATGTGGTTCTTCCAGGGGCAGGGGATGGAATTGCGTGTACTTCTTCTTTTTTTTTATTATTATTTTTAGTCCTACCCCCATATTTAAATTATTAAAATGCAGAAAAAACTTTGCATACGCGGCGACTGTTTGGGGATTTCCATGTATTACTACGAGTATACTGTTAAATAAACGCCTAAAGATTTTGTTGACAGTTAGGAAAATGCTTTTAAAAAATTCACTCAGAAAAAATGCAGTGCTTTATGAACATGGATTAAACTTCAAAGCTGAAATTTCTATCCTTAATACGTTAGGCTCATTATTAAGTACAAATACTTGGCAAATCAAAGCTTCAATCTTTTGAGAATTATAACAATCAGCACATTCAAAATATTGTTTAACAAGCTTAGCAAGATTGTGATTTCTGTTGACAATTTTGTGCAATTTTTTTTCTCAGTGTGCATACTACATATGTACTCATGTATATGTTCGCCCAAAGGCATTCGGAGTGAAAACAAAAGTTTATACAAACTTAATGCCAGCTGGTATTTGATTCAGCGTAAGCACTATTCCGAGGCTTTTCTTTTGTCTTTCATTCTTGCTTTCCTTCTGCTCTTTCATCTCTAATATCCACCACAAAAGCAACAGGGGAAAAGCGCAGCAGACCAAAGAAGCAACAAACAGAGGAAAAATATGAACTGTTGCAAAACTTTTCATTCGACTGTGGCAAATAAATCAAAAAGTGATTAGACCATCCAGCTGACTCCCAACTCCCAGATCTCCTGCTCTGTAACTAAATGTCCAGCTGTAAATTGTCTGTTGAGTGGCTTTGGTTGTGGTTTGCATTGAGGTTGAGGTTGGGGCTGCAAGGAAATAGGAAAAGCGCAAGGTGTGCCCCAAAAGATGGAAATGTGGTCCAACTTTTGTGTGTGAAAAGGAAATTCAAAGTTGGCCGTTAAAACTTTGGCCACAGCTTCTTCGGCTTTGGTCAGCCAGTGTTGATAAATGAGCTACGGGAATGGGCACGCTAAGCGCCAATGGGGAAGTGTGGCAATCAAGAAAATCGCGGAAAATTATAGTTGCCTTACCGTAAAACAAAAGTGGCAAACTAAAACAAAAGGCGTCAGCAGTTGCCGTTGGATTCTTAAAGTTCAGCTGTGCAGCTAATTTTTTTTTGTTCGTATACTTCAGCGTTTACCTTTAAAATTATGATTCTACACTTACACTCAGATAATATGCCTGATAACAGCTGATGTCTGCTAGTAACGGCTACATAATGAGTTTTAAATTGAGGCTAAAGATATAAAAAAGTTGAAACAAAGCTTTGAGAAAATGCGCTAAAAGCAGGTTTAACGCGCTTATGGAAACTAAGTAAAATCAAGTAACGAATGACAGAGTACAGATAGAAAGCAAAATACCATTTAAGAGTATTCCCAGATAACATGGTAACAATATTAAAAAGATAAGCATGTTAAGGATACAGTTGAAGTCACTGAAGTACTATATATAAAGGAATCACAACGAAACGTATGTTGGTGTCTGATCATTTTCTGCTATCGATTCCAGAATCAAAGAAAATACATTAATTCCTCGCAATACAGAAGACTCTCAAGATTAATTTAAATATGATACGCTTAAAACATAACAATTAAATTTGTTTCTATCATACTACAATTGCCGCTGCTTTACTTCAACATACTTATAATATACGAGTCTTTTGAATCTATCCTGAATGTTTTATAAAATATCGTAGTATTAAATTATTTAGTTTATTTAATAAAGTAGGTATTGAATTTTCAAGAAACAGTATTCAGTTAAATGTACACATACTTTTCTCATAAATTTTTATTGTTTAAAGTTTTAACTATTTGACAAGTTGTGTTCCTTAATGTATATGCCTTTGGCTTTTTTACGTAGATATCTTAGAATGTAAATCAATTGAATACTTAAAGTTACTCGTTTCGATGCTTAAGAATCTATTATTAAAAGTTATAAACAGAATATGATGATATTATATCTATGGTGAATAAAATATTGTGCTTAAAAGATGAGCAAAAGAACCATGCAAAAACACAGCCTCACTTGTGTTTGCCATTAGTACATGTATTAATACGTTAAATGTGTGCAATTTGACTATAAAAATTATCTACTGCGATATCTTAAATAAACTATGCCCTCCAGTATTAAGTTCATGTCTTGTTGAGGGCCACCAGTAGAAATATTAGCCATTGATGTAGACTATTGTGGGTTTGTCTATACAACCCAGTGGCTGTGGACATAATTGCTGATGCGGAATATTCTCCTGCAGAAAAAGTATTTTAAATTGTAAAATGTAATAATAATAATATAACATTTGTTCTTTTCACTTACCACTGAGTACATGTAACTGTACGGAAACCGCTTCACTGTTCTCTGGCTCACAGGTGTAGTTGCCCGAATGTGTCTTACGCACGACAGGTATGACTAAACTACCAATCTGCAAAAGTTAAAACATGTGATAAAATATATAATTAATTTTTATATGCTTCAGTCTCTTACCGTATTACTACTGTGCTCTGTAGTGCCATAGATATTACGATCGATTTGCGTATACCAGTCGTTATTAAGACGACTGGCTTCGTTCTCCGGCACCACTTGCTGCAGTCCCCGATACCAGACTATGTACTTTGGGGGCTCCAAGGTGCCACGCACAACACAATTCAGTTCCACTCTGCTACCAGCCTTGACGAAGCGCTGCTTATCGCCAATCAGCTCAGTTTTTGGTGCTGCATGAAGTAGATTTGTGATTAAAGGTAGAGAAGAGATCTACTATGACAGATATTGTACATATGTATATGTGTAACAGGGTCTATAGCTCATCTCTGAAAATCAAAGCCTGAGATAATAGAGAAAAGGAAATAGATACGCCAAGTAGCTATAACACTTATTATTATTGAATTATCAAATAATTCCGAAATTTTATTCCATTTCAACTAATATTATTTTGCTTTAAAAATTTTTATTTTTTAAATAATTGTCTAGCAAATTATAATGAAATTAAATACCTTTTCTTTACTTTTTAGCGAATAAATGCTAAGCTAAGTATTTAATCTTGAAACTCTATTAAAGTTTATGTTTTTTAAGCTATCAGTAATATATATAAAATGACGTGATTACTATTATATATATATTTCAAATATAGATTTCAATTTACACTGTTCTAATTGAAGAAGTCTCTACATACTTTAATTAAGACTTTAGTTTAGTTCAGTGTTTTTGTCTAGTCAAGAATTTTTAGTTTCGTATAACAGATTTCAGTTTTTCACTGTAGCCACAACAAATATGTCAAATGTTTTGACGACCTTGTTAGGTGAGGTAAAAAATATAGCTCACAACTGTGCTACAATAAAGTTATCATTTGACTTACTTATGACCAATAGCTGGACTTTGGCACTCATTTTTGGCTCGGTGGCCAACTGGCACTCATACCAGCCATTGTCCTGCAGCTGAACGTATTTGATTAAGAGTGTCCAACTGAGACTGCTACTGTTGGCGTTATCCAGCAGGTTGCCAGTGGCATTTGGGGCCGATTGCAGCAGTGCCACGAAACGTGCATCATTGATAAAGGTTGTGTGATCCACGGCTATGATATGTTCATCCCGCAATCGCACCCATGAGAGCGGTTTGTTCGAATGCTGATGCAGCTGCAATGACAGACAGTTGCGAAAAAGACAAAACATGCTGGCTGTTATTGTTGTTCTTCAATCATGCTACTCAATCATCTGACTCACCTGACATGGCAGATAGGCATGCTGTCCCAGCTGCACTGTGATATTCCGAGATGGCAGACTGAGCTGACGCCGGGGCATCTGCTGACGTTCTCGTGCCAGTTGCTTTTCACGCCGCAATTGTTGCTCCTTCTTCTCACTATCGTAGGCATGGAGGCGTGTATGGGGCTGTGACTGAGATTGTGATTGGGATTGTGGTTGCTCTTGCTGCTGCTGCTTATTAGCAGACGAGTGCATGGTATCATTGTCGTTGTCCATGGGGCTTCTCGTGCGAGGTATTATCGTAGACGTCGACTCTGTCTGTGGCAAATCAGCAGCTATGAAATCAGGAAACGGTGGCAAATACGTGGGTATTGAGAAGCCCTTTGTCAATGTGGCGGTATCAGGACGCTCGGTCCAAATATCGAGAGGGTGCTCCTCTGTTGTGCTCTCCTCAATTGACAGTGGATTGCTCACCATTTCATTCAGGCCTATTGGAGCTGTGACAGTTGTGTCGTTTCTAATTGCAATGAGGGTTGAGTTCTCTCCGGTAAATGCCGCACTCGCTGATAGAGCTGCAAAATAAGTTAAGAACGAGGGCATCTGTAAGTTGAGTCCTTGAATCAATATCTATATATCTCTGTTCCCGCTATGATTATCTGATATATATGGTATAATTTATTTTCATTGTGATAGGCTAAAGAATGCCTACTGCTCTGGGTCATAAATTGTTTAAAAGTAAGCCATTATTCATTTATAATTGAAATTGGGAATACTCTAATATTTATTTCATTTTATTTCAATAACACAATTCAAGTATTTATTTATAATATTTTTTCAGAAAGCTGCATTTGTTTTCATCTAAAACTCGCACCTATTTATAATTAAAATTTGTATTTTACAATAAAATGCTATGTATTATTTATAATTCTTAAAATTGTTTGTATAATTAAAATATTAATAATATTTGGAAATGTGAAAAATCTATAATTATTTTTAAGTGAAGCTGCAATTAAACTTTCAATTCGACTGTCTCTAATTCAGAAATGAGAGCGCAAATTGAATGGTTTTTTGCCTCCAAGAGAATGAATCCAAACTTCCAGTGAAATATGTGGCATTACTATTAAGAGAAGCCCATTCAGATTATATTGATAAATGGTTTGACATTTCGACAACAGCACAGCGGTTGTCTGTGCAACCTCCTGTGGCTAATATGAAAAGCTCGGGCTTTGCAATTTCATCTTGATTGAATTTGTGCTGTAATAACGGAACACTCTATGAGCCACGCTGTAGTTGAGCACACCAATTGAAATGACAAAATTATTGACTAATTAAACGCTGGATGTGGAATAAATATGACAAATGCGGCAATGGCCTGTGCAGAATTAAGTAGATAGATAGTAAATAAAGGGAAACAAATTGAACAGAACAGGCGTCATGGCACGATTGATCGAATAAATCCCTCTATTATGGCCATAAATTCTACCATTTAATAGAGCCCAATTCATTCATTGTCAGAGCAATTTGTAAACTATTTTTGTTTTATATATGTACATATAAGTTATTTGTAGAAATTTGATACCCAATTTGTTGCAGATAGGAGCGGGAATAGCCTGAGGTAAACGCAATACAACAAACGAGCAAACGAAAAAGATAAACAACAAGAACATGGAAGTTGATGCCCTGTGGCTACGTATGCTTTCGCGCACGGAAGACCTAGCCGATGTGGTCACTTGCCGTGGACGTCATGTGCTGCTCACGGTGGCCCGTCTCTGCCTTACTGCCACGTTTTTGGAGGATGCGCTACACATGTGGATGCAAGACTTTCAACAGCTTGCATATCTACAGCAGCAATTTAATTGCTCCGAGATGCTATCCATATTTATAGTGCTTGTCAATCTTCTGGGCCAACTGGTGGGCTCTGCTTTGATTCTGCTTGGGGTGTGGGTGAACGTGGCAGTAATCCTACTCATCGGCTTGGTGGTGCTGCAGGTTCAGATGCATATGGTTCCATGGCAACTGCATTTACTTTTACGCAACTTTGCACTGATTGGCGGACTCCTATTGCTACATGTGAACACCCGGGAGGCAGCCATCGCCAAGCGCAACGGGAGATCTGGTGCAGGAATTCCACTACTGGTCAACCGCCGTCCTCAGCACTTAATGCGTCTGACAGGGCGAATTCTCTTAGCTAGCATGTATATAACACTGCTAGAAATGAAGCTCGAACTGTCTGCTATGGTTCTCAATGGACTGGGGATTCTATTGATGGCACTGATTGTTCTGGGCTATCGCACTAGATTGGCTGCCTTGCTGCTGGCATTGAATTTGATGGCCTGGAATTTCTACTCGAATGCTTGGTGGAGTGTAGCCGATTCTAGAAGAGATTTGCTAAAGTACTGGCATTTTCAAACTCTATCTGTGGTGGGTGGGCTACTGCTAGTTGTTGTACTAGGACCTGGTCATGTTTCCCTAGAGCGGTACAAAAAGAAATGGTAGTGCCTTCATTTTTAATTCCACATTTTCATCTCTGATTTTAATCTTCTCAATAAAATATAACTGTTGACATTCAAAATAAAAGCCTTAAATGAAATGGGCTGGATTTCTGTGTAATTTTTAATGTTATTAATGCCTCTTTTTTTATGTTAACTTCATGCCCCTTGGAGCTGTTTCCAATTACTCAAAATCCAATCCACAAATATGCCATAGTCTCAGTTTTCTTTCGCGCATTTTTTAGGACTCATCCTAATCATCATCAAATCAAGTTCTTAGCTTCAGGCCACTTCGCAATTGCGTATAACATCCCGCAGATGGCCCCCCAAAATTGAGATTCACGCCTCAAACATTTCCGGAACTGGCCACCCTTCAAGACAGACTGTGACCACGCCCAACCACACACACACACACCCACACACACGCATATATAATACAATACTTTGCCATTACTTGAACTTCTTCCGTTCGCCTACTCGCTGTCAGAAGCTGAACTTAATCCCGGGTATCTGACGCACTTTTAGGTTCTACTTTAACCACACACTGGGTATTATTATGTTCTTAAGAAAAATGTAACGCTTGACTCGGAAAATATTTAAAATATACTATATAAAATGTAAGATGTCGCTGGCAGTGTTTACATATTCTCTGAGGGATAAAATGCTTATTTTTTTTAATGAAGAGATTAATGGCGATATGCAGTAGAGTCCTTTGGCAAGCCTATGTATAAGTGCTGTATATAACTTATGTATATATGTATGTATAATAAATAATGTGTAGTCTCTTACGAAAAGAGAGCATTTTAAGCTGGAACAAATATGAATGTGGTTATGGATTAAATTTAATAACTGTCTGCTTAAAATGCTGACTACTGTTAGGCTGCCTAACTAAAAAAGCTGTGACTAATGGAATTGGTATTAAAAAGCCCTTACAAATAATAGAAAAGTTACATAAAAAATATATTGATAAAAAATGTATTATTGCAAAGTAATTATAACAATCGAAACTCAACTATTAGTTAAATACTACTGTATAAGTCCAACAGTGTTCTTTTATTTGAGCTGAGTAAAGTAAAGTATATAAAAGGAAAAAATTTGTCCTGAAGTTAGCAACTCTACGGACAACTCTGACAAGTTGTTGTAACTAAATTAGCAATGCTATATATAGTTACAGAATTGTTGAAAATCAAACTTTAAATGTAAGTTACAAAGTTGCAAATTGTTAAATAGCCAATGGAATTGTCGTAATCAAATCATACTTGAAATTGGCAGTGTGCTGGGAATACTAATGGTATGAATTGGTAGAATTGTGTGGGATTTGGCACTTTCCGTTTCCACAAATTTGCAACTTTTATGGTAACATTTGTTTTGCAATGTTTTTTATTAACTTTTTTCTGCAGTTGTCGTAGCTTCAATTAAAAACTGTGGCCGGCAAAAGTTTATAAAAATTAAAAAACACAATATGAACAACAATAGAAATGAAAACTTCAAATTTATTTGCTGTGGTAATTAGTGAAAACAGTTTCACAAACCACACAAACTGATTTCAGGTTTAGTGAAATGATTTCCTCTTTTAGAGCGTGTTAAAGCTAAATTGTATAAATGAATTATACGCATAGTTGTATTAAAGTAATTTCAACTATGCGCTGCTTAATGTCGTGTAGTTTTACAGACATAAATTTAAAATTCCATTGCCATCAAGGAGCAAATGATTAGTTGAATATTTACGACTGCTTTGAGCACTTGCTGATGAAAGAACAACAACTATGACAACAAAAGCAATAACAACAACAATAATTCAGCTTGTTTCTGCCTGATTTGTAATGGCAGGACAACAATTGGGAACAAAAAGCATTCCAGCTCCTGCTCCCCATAGTCTGTTTAGTTATTTTGTGTTTCGCATTTTGTATTCAGTCGAGTGCAAATTCGAAAAGAGGCCAAAAGGAAATCTCATTGGGTTTGGCTTTAATATTGAATGATATATCGGATGCGTGCTCTATTGCTTGGAACAAAATACATAAACCTGAAATATTGCCAATTAAATTACGAATACGAATATTTTAGAACATAGTTTTAAATATAATATATATTTTAGGTTCACTTATCATTCTCGATAAGCTAGTATATACTGTTACTGTTAATATCAGCAGCTCAGCATCAAAACAATATCCTTTAAAATCAATTTACTTTTCAATTTACGTTATTTGGCCTTCCAAATAACCTATCTGATAACGGAATGGATAAAAAGTAATTAGGCAGCCAAAAGGGTTTATATGCTGTCCAATAGCCCATACCTGCTTGGGCTTAGGTTAATTAAGTTGCTCGTGTTAAATGCCCACGTAATGCTGGTCTAATTACGCGGCTAACTTGTTTATTCTGTTCAGGGTTGTACACGTGCACAAATATCTACATCTGTATTTTATATTATATTTTGTGTGCCATTAATTCCCTTTAGTAATGCAATGGGAAAATATTTATTTGAACACATTTAAAGCCCCAAAAAATATGCTTAAATTAAAAAGTTTGTATTGCTAGTTTTTGTATCAACTACTTAAGCAGATAAAGATTATTTCAAATTATAGATAGCACGTCCTTTCGCTTTTCCGGTTAATTGGTATCGCTGCATCAGTTAGTCTATGTATCAGGACATTAAGTTTTATGTATAGATTGCACTATACCAATATAACATTGACTGATTCAGCTGTGTCCATGGCAATATGTTACAGTCGAAATTTAATAAAACTACGCAAAGAGAAACTTTAAACACACATAACTCGGTGTGTAATTGGTTTTGCCATAGATTTATATCCCATGAATCCACGTTATCTTTAATATTTCACTATTTTAATCTATTTAGTTTATCTTTATGCTCCCCTAAGTTAGCTGCAAAGCGAATAACATTTGAGCATATATTTCAAACATTTTTTCCCAGATCTAATCTATTAAAAAGTTCATTTTGTATAACGAACTGTCAAGTTTTTGCTTGCTATTACCAGCAGCCCATCAACTGCCCAGTTGTGATAAAAATCAACCATATATGAGATATTTTTTTTCACTTTTTGCATTTCCATTAAAAAATATAGAGTAATTTAGCTGCAGGGTCTTTTCACGGTCGCTTAACCTAATGTTATTTAAATTTTCATGCATGGCATTCACACCCCTTTAACCGCTTCTAAATTGTGCATGCTAGCAGAAGTTAAAAGTAACATTGAATGTGTCAGACTAGAAAAAAAAAAAAAAAAAAACAAGAACAAAAAAAAAAGAAGAAAATAAATGAAAAACCTGCCAGAAGCGACGTCGTCTAACCGCACGACTTGGCCACAGAAATGGGTCTGTGTCGCCATGTTAATGTGAGCCCCAGAGGCGGCAATGGTATTTACGACTATTTGTTGAGAAATTAAACAAGCCTCAACAAGGCCAGTTCCCCAGACTGGAACGAAGAAGGCTGCCAAAATGGAGTCGTAATCAATGCTGTTGCCACATTGGCATTCGCATATTTTAGCACATTAATTAGAGGGCATAACTCGTCATTTATTGGTTCATAACATGCTCGCACACACACACGCACACACACGTACAAACACGCAGGGCAAATAGTCGTATTGACCGGCTCGACTCATGCTCTTGCCCACTTAAACACACTCGCACACATATGCATGAATGGGTCTATGCATAATCGAACAACTCAAATTACTCTCGTACACACACGCACACTCATATATATATATACAAAAACACACACACGCAAAGTCAATACATATGCTCACTCACAGGCTCCAGCTGCGTTCATGGGAAAAAGCTCCTCTCACAGTCTGCAGACCTCAGAACCCAGGTCTCAATGTTACCACATGCCCTAAAGGCGGTTTGGTTTGTAAACCAAAACAGCAAACTTACACACTGACACACACACACACATGCACGTAGAGCATACAACATATAACAACAAATGTAAAGAATGAAATCATAAATTTCCTTTGCGCCCCCCTGACCGCAAGTCTCGTATACAGTCTCCGACCTACATCAACACCGTCGCACATTTTTATCAACGGTCGCAGGTTTTTATTGTTTGCTTCCCTGCAAAATGCGACAAGGTGATTAGGGCGAAATGTTTGCGTTTGTTGCACATCTAAGATATAAAAATAATGTTATAAGTTATTTTTTATGGATACTTTCAACTGTGAAAGTTTAAAACCAGACTTATGTGTTGGCCAACACCATAAAATCATACTCAAGATGTTTGTTCAATTGAATATAACTATTGCATTGTCCGAGCATTTGATTGATGAATAGAGGCTAAGGTTTCGTATACTTAGTGTAAAGACAGTAAATGATGTTGCTTGAAAAATATGTATTAAACATATTATAAATTTATATTATATTAATAATATAGCAACATCTAAGAATTAAATTAACCAAATTAACCAAAATCGTTACATGGTAAATTTTTGGTATTTACTTCTTATACCGTAATCGAAACTCGTTTGGCTTGATTATTAAAATGGATTCCGTTTTGTGTTCAGAGTCAATTGTTAAACTGTGCGTCACAATGGCTTTATAATTAAATTTTAGCCGCGATGTGTGCTTTATTTAATTAAAATAAACCCTCATTTAATGTTGTCAACTCCAGTACACTTATTTAATTAGAGTATTTAATATTCGTAAGCTCTAATGTAGTTTATTTCATTGTGTTACTTTAGCAAATGGCGTAGCATTGTTCACGTCGACCTCGCTCTCGACATCAACTTCGATTTTTTGTGCCATTTTCTGTATTTTTTTTTGTACACAGCAATTACATGGCTTAAGTGTAGCACTGCAGGAGCGTAGAAAGAGCGATGCGCCATTTAGCTGCGCGAGAAAAAAGTGGGGGAGTAGGAAAAAAATGGATGCTTTTGAGTCGCTTTGATAGCTTTAAAGCGGCAATAAAATTTCGTGTTGCCTACTTTTCTGCGCGGGTTGTGAGTGAGCGAGTGTGAGCTTGTGAGTTTTGAGTGTCTGTCGATTGGCTGCCTGCTGTGTGCTGTAGAGGTATTGTTCCTTGTTGTTCCTATTGTAATTTACACACATGACTAAACAAATATGTCAGACTGTGTTGATGCCTAGAGAAGTCGACAATGGAACAGTTTGAGGCGATTATTTGCGCATTTGCCACGCACGTGGAGTAGCATAATTTTCCAAAAATTTTCCCAAGACTCGGAAGAATGCAAACAGTTAAAAATTAATTCATATATACATAACAGGATTAAAATTCTCTACGCTTTCCTTTTAAAATTGTTTTACATTTTGCTTAAAGATATTATTATAATATTAACATATTGAAGTAAATATTTTTTAACAAACAATTTTATAGAGATTTATTATGTACGTATACTAGAGGGAAACACAGATAGAAGACAACGAAAAAGGCAATATTGTACCTATTAAACCAACCAACTACAACTAGGTTCAATTAGACTCCTATTGCCTGCTACAAAGCCCAGCAGAAAAGTTGAAAGTATAAAATATATTTTACGAAGAATGAGGTTTATTATATTAAGCCAAGTTAAATAAATTGGGATGGTAAAATTTCTGGAAATTTCGTTTTATTACTGCCAACGTTTGCGCGTTATGAAACATGACTTTCCTTTCACTGGGTGGAAATTTACATGCTTCGCACGAAAACGGCTAATGGAGTGTATTAGCGTCCAGTCAACTCTTTGGCTTCACTTAGTCCAGCTATTTAATTAAAGCTTTTTTCTGGGACACGCCTACAGTCCAAGTGGGACGCCCCATAAATAAATTAAATGTGACACTTGACCGCCATTTGTCTTGGACGGGCATTTTCATGTTGAATACTTGAATCTTAGTAAGTATTTATTATATACAGAGCTCTATAAAATATAGTTGGAAGTGGTGTCTCTGCTTTGTATGCTGTGCATTGTCATGATGTAATTAACAGGGGTCCCAAAGGATACTGGACATCTCTACGCTCGGACCTTGGAAAAGTTGGTCGTTGATTGATGGCTTAAGTATTATTTGAGTGTCTATATGTGTTTATTTTTTTCGCTCTTCTCTGTGCCTCCTCGTCGCTTTTGTTTTTGTCTTTTAGTTTTATTGTTCATCATACTCTCTATATATACTTAATTATACCACATGTGGAAGAAGTCAGAGTCAATGGAGATGGACACATGTGTTATTAATGATATCTAGTTGTCCTTGGCTAGTCCAACTGAGATTGATTAGCCGCTGCTGTTAGAGAGTGGAATTAATGGAAATTAATTGACGTATTAAATGATAATTATATTTATTAATTCACATGATTTTCTCAAATCGTCTAAGCGAATCAAATGAGTTTGTTACAAGACAAGAATATTATCTGCTGTGTTTCCTCTGTCTATTGGAATCTAATGCATGTAAAAAGGAAAGATTATTTCCCTTTCACATATTCACTTTCCTTTTGCAAAATATTACTAAAATGCACTCTGCGTAAATTACCTACAGCTGTAATAAATCATAGACCATATCCTCTTTGTTCTGTACTTTCTGTTATAGTATTTTTGTTCTACTACTCCATGCAATTTCCTCTAAGCAACAAAGTAACTAGAATAAGTGCTCGTGCAGAAGATGTCCTAAACACACTTTATAATAACCCCCCCTCCTTCCGTTTATGCTCCGTTTAAGACAGTCTGAGTGGTACTGTGATACAAAATATTTGAGAGCACGAACTGCTGGCAATGAGATTAAGCTGAGGATTATGCAGTTCAGTTCTTCTGCGAATGTGGACAACAGTTTGTATAGAATGTAATTTGAGCACATAGCAGAAATCATGTTACGCATACGACCTGTTGAACAGACTGGGGAATTTAATCAACTACAAGGGGTGTGAGGCAGTCGAGTAGGCTACGTTTCAATTAGACCAGCTCAGTACACCTGAGCAAAGAACGAGTCATTTTAATAAAGCACTCGAAAAGCAAACCCCACCTGGGCATACTGTGCGTATGCGTAATGAGTTTTTTGCCGCTTGTCGAGTGTGGAAGACTGTCTTCGTGTGACAGACAGTTTAGGAAATATCAATGTGTGCCTTACTCTCCAACTGTATCTCAGCACTGCCAGTGTGTATTTTTTCAGATAAATGAAAATTTGCTTATAAAAATCGTGCCAACGAGTTGCCAAGAGCATGGCTAACATCAGCAACAGGAACAGCATTGTACATACAACAACAACAATGCAACCAAGCAAATCTCATCATGCAAATTAAATTTGGCAAACGCTTCCGACACTTGCACAAAAATGTGCGAAATTGAATTAAATATGCATGCAAAAAGAGACTAAAACAAAAAATACAAATATGTAATGCGAAAGGCGAGCACGTAGCCAAAAAGTTTCGACCATGTGTAGGAACGTACATATTTACAAGTATTTGCATATGTACATGCACACGACACATATGTTTGTTTACAGGGTGTGTTCTTAAAATCACAATCTCCTTAATCCCAATAAGCGTACTGGGTTTATGGCATGTTTAATTTTATGGATAACATTCGGGTAATTAAACTGCAATGTTTGATATTCATATTTATACATATGGGTAGTATTAGTTTAGTATTCAATTATAAAATTCAAGCAATTTACCAGAATTTTAGTTTAATTTAAGTTCTCTAGAACTCCAGAGTTCTCTAGAGTTAAACCAAATTAATATTTTATTTATAGGAATAGTAGACTGCGAAAGGAAATTAAAAATTGCATAACTAGAAGAAGAATTGCATAACAAGAACTCGTCCTGAACTTAATTGACAAGTTTTATCTAGTTTATTTGAAGTAGTGCATTCCTACATTTAGAGTGAAAAACAAGATACCGATTTGTAAACACAATCACAGTTTTAATTGTCAGTTTAGTACTTGGTATGTAGTCAATTTAAAGCTACTGTCAATAATGTTCAATGAAATGAATGACATTAGCAATTGAAACATTATCGAAAGGACATGCTATCCACAACATTTACTCAGGCAATTGAACTGTGGTCGCATTTGGGTTGTGAATGTTGTTCTGGGAACAGCACATTTCTTAAACGCTCTAAAGTAAGAGATGTTTATACTCACGGGCGCGTGGCATGCCACCAAAGCTGACAGCTGCCAGAAATGCCAGAAGTAGACTCCCAGCTCCCTTGACTCCAGATCCAGATCTAGCAGCGAATCCAGTTACTCGACTGCTAGCAACTTTAGCTGTAGCCTTTGGTTTAGAAGGCGGTGTTGCCTCGTCTTCTCCGCCTTCTTCTTCTCCTCCTCCTGCTGCTGCTGCTGCTGACGCTTCTTCCGCTGCCCGTCGACAGCGCATTTTATTGCGTGCGAGGATTGGTGGCTGCTTTGTGTCACACCTTGGATATGCGTGCTGTATTTGTTGTTGCTCTTGATGTTGCCCCTACTTCAGCTCAGGTTGCTGTTGTTGCTTTTTTCATTCCAAGTTCCAAGTTGGCTGTCAGGCTTAACACCATACATACGGCGTACATATTTATATTATATATTTATACATGTATTCATGTATGTATTTCTTTGAGACTTGTTTATTTATGGTTTTGTGTCTGTTTCAGTTTCTGTTTCTGTTTCTGTTTTTGGCACTGCTATTTAATTACATATTTTGAATACTTATTCTGCATTTGCATAGCGGCCTTTGCGGCGTCTCAGCCCCTGCTCTTGCTCCGTATGTACGTGACTCTATGCTTCCGGGCCAGCCTGGAACTGGGCTGAAGCTGAGGCCAACCGCAAGGCAAAAAGAATAAAAAGTACGTAGGTTTTGCTTATTTTGTGCTTTATTTAGCCACGCCAACCGCAGAAGAAAAACTTCCAAAAAACAAGAACTAAATGCTAACAAAAAAGTGTTGCCAAAGCAAAACCACATTGGCCGCCTTTGCACTGGACTTGAACAAACTTTCGGACTGCGAAATGCCACTGGGTACTGCCCAGAGTAGAGACTTGGTATGCATTGCTAGCAATGTATGTGATGAATGGTTACTCATCTTGGCTTCTTGTGGGTAGTCTCCATGGAGCAGAAGCTGCCTCTGTGGAGCATTAGTTTTTCGGTTTTCTCAATTGTAAGTCAATAAATTAATGAATTGCATACGGAAATGGAGCAATGGGATGATAGTAACCAAAGCATTTATGTATATAGATGTATCGCAAAGACCAGCACAGTAAGTTAGTTTGTTTGTGCAGCTAAGTGCAATCATCAATTCCGATTGCTACAGAAACATATTGATGTGTAAACTTAATTCGCCTAAGTGAAATACAAAAATTATGTAAAAATAATATGCTACACTACACTTTAAATTGATTCATATTTTCCATTGCGTTTGTATTATTTTACTTTTGCTTCAATGATGAGGAAAACGTGTTAAAGTACATAATCGCTAAAATAAAGAAACCAATTAGTGAAGCAAAAACTCCTATCCTTTTCCTTTCATCCCGCTGAACTTTGTCTTCAAATTTCCACAGTGAATTTCAAATATTTACCAAAATATTTATGCATAACTAAAATTGTAATAACAAATGCATAATATATTCAGGTCAATGCATAACTCAATTTGATGCTCTAGGAATTTTGTATTAGATAAATGGCATATTTAATAACTTATTTGAATATAGATGGAATAATATTTAATAAGGGAAGCATGAGCATGGAAAATCCCTTTCTTTCTGCATAAATCCGAATAATTGCACATTCAATGCAACAATGTTCAATTCTATTTCTATTAAATTTGTAAATTTATTTTGTTTCAACTTTTTAACATCACGTGTGCTTAGCAACGACAAACTCAGTTTGTGCTTTAAGAAATTATCATATGATAAAATAACTGTAGACAAAAGTACAGTATGAAAAAATGGGAACGTGAACATAAAAGTGCCATATATTTTATGCTATCTCAGAGCGGCCAACGAATGGGTAAACTAGAGCGACAAAAAATAAGACGCATAAAAATATGATGACAGCTTACACGTTAGCACTTGCGCACAATTTGGCCTTATGAAGGCAAAGAAAATAAAAGGGTCTCAAAAGTCAACTATTTACAAAAGTTCAAGCTTTAAATTCACAGTCAATTTTTCGCAATGTAATTTTGTAAGTTATATTTTGACTAGTTGTAGAATATGAGAAAATTGTATATTGCTTCAATGAATTTCTCAAGCTTGAGTTAATATGGTATATATTAGTAGTGTCATTAAAATTTAAATCTTAAGCCCTAATTAAGTCGACAGCAACAATTAACAACCTTCATTTATAGAGAATATCTCCTAGGTGCCTGACTATTTGTACCTTGTGTTAAGCTGCCTATTGTTCTACTGTCTTATTATTAGATTACCTGTGTGTGATAACATGCCAAAGGACATGCATAGATATTATCATAATGCAACTGAGCAGTCTACGTAACAGGTAGCAGAAGGTCAGGCAAACATCATTAACTATATCAATTACAGTATTGTCTAGCGTATATTTCGGTTCCCTACATTTCGGTTTCCCTATACCAGTTCCAGAAATTATGTCTACTTGCTGTCGGCTGTGCCCGACTATAGCCTTAGCGAGAAGCTAATATTAATTTGTGCTCTTTCGACGTCTTACGGTAGCAACCTAAGCACGCATTAATGAGTTTAAAATCCTTTGTTTTTCTTTTTGTAATTTTTCTAGGGAAAATGAAATGCGAATCTTAGGAACGAAAGGTGCCTTAAGGAGGCTTGAGCTTGGGTTGATCTTAGCCCTGGCTGACGGCTTGCTTCAATCAGATTATGTTTCAATATATTACGCAATACACACTAAGTACAATTTAATATGTGTGTAGCTAGGTGTAGCTAGTATGTAGCAAAGGTGTGCCTACGTGCTACACGTGGGCCCCGCCACTGAAAGCAGAGATGAAGGCAGTGTTCAGGCACGGGGAGCGTGCCGTTTGGTGGGTCTTAGGGAGTAGGTGATAGGTTCAAATGATTTACACACATTCTTCACAGCTCCATTCACAATTCTCACATCTTTCATTTCATTTTCTACTTCGCTTTTACGAGCATACAACGACGCAATCAGCGTTTGACGCGACGTTTGACGTCTTTTGACTTTAGATCTATTACTGATGTTGTTGTTGTTGGCGAATGGCGTTTGTTGTATCCGTTCTAATGCGCGCAGCAATTGGAAATGTGATTTTTGTTGATTTATAAAGGACACATTGCAATTCACATAAGGATTTGGGTTTAGCTGGCTCTGGCTTTATATTTGGATTTTTACTTGACACACTCACACTCGCACTCACACTCAACTCACACACCCACACACGAGTTGTTGAGAACACTTGCACGACTGTTGCCCCACTGTAATGATAATGATGATGATTCGCTAGCATTCACATTTGTATTCAGATTCGTATACCATTCATTTATTGCGGCTGTTGGTGTTGCACTGCTGCGACACGCCCTACGCCCACTTCCTGTTATTTGCCGTTAAACAAAGACAACAGTTGAAGCAACAACTACAATAATAAATATAAAAAAACACACACACAAACACAACAACAGCCACAGCGTTGTATGTAGTTCCTGTCTTACGCCGTACATTTAACATCCGCAAACACTTTCGAAACTTTCGCACATTTCGCGCCGCTCACTTCAAAAAGTTGTTATTTTACGCACAGCCGCCACACGGGCGTCTGGTTCTTCCTCTTCTTTGCCTTTTGATGGCTTTGGTGGTTTCTTATTCCGCCCACGTGTCCGCCACCGAGCCATGCAAATTTCCAACTAAAGCAGTCGGGTATTTGTGCGTGCCAATACCAGCCAGACTTTTGCCAATTTAAAGTTTCATTCGATCTCTGATGTTTCGCGTACACTCGTGCTCATCTCCCCTCTTTTGCCTAATATTCCATTCCTCTCGTTTCATACCTAGTGATTCACATCCACTGCATTTCAGCCGCAGCATCCTGTTTAAATTTTTCATAGCACGTTTGTCACCCCTCTAATAGGGAATGAAACGGAACGGGATAGAATTCTATTCTCAATCATTCGGTTCTGTTTCACGAGTCTATACTTTAAGGGGTACTTCGCATTTCGCTGGAGAAACTAAGTAGAGGTGTTAAAGCGCATGTCTGTTCCTGCACTGTTAAGGCTGTTGTGATAACCGTTTCGTTGCAAATGACGGTTAGGACAGAACAATTTGAAAAATCTTGTGTTATTTTGTTTGATTTATCTTACCTATAGGACATATATAAGCATTATAGTTGTTAAATATAATGCAAAATTAAAATAAATAAATATTAAAATCTAAAATAGGAAATCTTGTCAAACGAAACGAAATGAAACTCATCAATGTCAATATACTTTTAAGTGAATTTTTGTTAACAGAACTTTTTTTAATAACTGTTTTCACTTAAAATAACAATCTGTCTTATTAATAAGTTTGAATTTTTGAATCAGTTTTTATTGCAAAAGGTATTTTAGTTATTTAATTTCACTTGAATTATTATGTTTATTCCACTGTCATTAAATTTTTATATTTTGTGATTGAATTCTCAATATTTTAGTTCAAAGAACTAAGTGTAAATTCAATTTACTAACAGCTAGAAAAATTCTATCGCTATTCAAGGTCCCACTTAGTGTCTCGCGTGGCCGGTATCTTTCGTGCTTTGTGTTTACAGCTTTTACAGCTCTTTTGCATATTAAATGCGTATTTATTTCCGCAATTCAGTAAACTCAATTGTGTTTGGCAGCACAAACAAAACCAACTTACATTCCATTCATATCATTTGTATACCAGTCATTTCATAATAGCAATAAGACTACACTTGTGTACATACATAATAATGCGAATACTCACTTGTAGGTAGCAAAATGGTAAAGCACAAATAATTGAGTGCACATTGTACAAAGGATACTCGTGATGCGTAACTGTTAAATGCCGAATGAAAGGAGGAAAACTTAACTGTATGCTTTATTAACAACCATGTGGTAAACGAAATGGGAAAAGGCAACAAAAGCAGTAAAAATAGCATATTCAATGCATATGCAGAATAAATCCCTTAACGGTGTATCTAGGCAACTATTTACTTATAAGAGGATATACAGACTATTCAGAAGAACTCTTTTTTATAAAGCTCTTTCTGCTCTTGATTCTCATATTGGCGAATCAGTTTAGAGTTCTTTACAGTTTGTTTCAAATAGACCTATTATTTTATATAGTATTAATAATTGGCAAGTATTTCAAATATTCTGCGAGTATAATACTTACTTCACAATGCGAAAAAGGAATCCGCTTTTCTGCAACCCTTCGGTCATGCAGCCAGGTACTTAAAATGACTCAATTGCTGCTAAAAGCCCAAGTATAGCCGTTAAAAAATAAAGACCCTTAGCGGGAGACTGGCAGCGAATTGAGAAGAGCAAACTGCAATTCATACTCCTCAGCGAGATATCTCCCCTGCTCAGCCAGCATGATTGCATCTCTTTCGATGTCATTAAAATGTGTTTAAATAGCGGCCGCTGCACAACGTTGCGTATACGTAACGTTCGAAGGAGCCATTGCATTTTATGAGCAACTACTGCTGCCGCTTGTTCACCTGATGTTCCACCCTGCCTTACCTGTATTATAGCTGCTGTCTTTTACATTTAAACAGCTGCCAAACGGCAATTGCAATTTCATTTTCTCTTTACTCTTAACTCTTCCAATTGCCATAACTTTTCATTCACTTTACCAGTTTGTCTATGCAGATTTAATTAAAAATTCTTGTTTTCATTTACTATATTGTATATGAGTGTTGATTTGTCTGTCCTTCTGTTTCCTTGTCTATGTCTAACACAATTGATTATTTTACAAAATATTCGAGCTCTGAAACACCTCAAAACCAAATATTTATACCACCTTTAAAGTTGATAAACAAAAAGGAATATTTTCAGAACAAATAAACCTTTAATAGAAACAAGGCTTTTAATATTGCAGAAAACAGAGCTTAGACTGAGACACAACCATAAAGAATGAAATTCTTTTCGTAGTGAATAGAGACAATAATAAAATATTACACCAAAAAATATTTTTCATTTTATATTTGTGTTTTGCCATAAACTTAATGACCACTCAATCGAAATATGTAATTTAAACTGTGCCGCAGGGATATTCAGCTTCTAAATTAAAGTTCTTGTGCATCAACAATAAAGAAATGATAAATTTTAGTATTTTAGACAATAACTTAGAGTATCAATTTTGACAGATTGCAAATGATTCTGTCAATTTCTTTTAATAGTAATTAACTAGTTTAAATTGTTTCAGCTTTTATTATTTTTTAATATTTAAGTCGACAGCAAAGCCTGAGTATATCGTACCTGTTATTGTTTATATTCTATTTTTGAACTTGTTTCATTTATGCATATGGTATGGTATTCAAATCAGTTTTTATGCACACATGCAATTTATTGATTCTGACTCATGGACTCTGATTGAATGCAAAAGTTTTGTCTTGGCCAATCAATTGTATATACAAAATCTATGCATTTTACCTGAGATATTTTTTTAAAGTCTCAGTTGTTTTCTATTGTGGTTGAAGCAACAACAAACAAGTATGAGACCTACATCAAGTACTCGTTGAGATAGCGGGTCGACCGCTGAGATGTTGTGCAAATACAATCAAGTGGCAAAATGAGTAGACAATGGCCTACAGAATGGCACCCAGATGAGGTGAAGCGTGAGCACGAAGAACTGGTCTAAGAAAATCCCTGACGAAGAACCACAGGGAAAGAGGGAGGGAAAGGATTCTGGTTTTATAAATTGAATTGAGTGTAACATTTTGTATTTGTTTTGGTCGTTTTATGACACACTTAAAGGTGTTCAGTCTGTGTGTGTATATATATATGTGTGTGTGTATTTGATTCTTCTCAAGTCATAGCACAAAACTGATTAAAGGTGTGCGGTTCATTTGAAATTTAAAACAGCTTCTCCGCATGGCCCATGCCAATCAATTGCCGTAGCTACGGAAATTGTGGCAAGCTTTTGTTGCAGCTGATTTAAGCTGCTGATTGGCTTGCTTTTGTTTGTATATATATATATATGTTAGTATGTATTTCAGTATGCGAGTGTGTGTGTGTGTTTGCTATTGAAAGCCATTCAAACAGACACAAGCCGACTACCGGCAGCCAACACTTTGAGCTGCTTTGCCATAAATACGTCTTGACTCCCCATCTTCCCTCCCCCTAACGGCTGAGTGTAAGAAGAGCCATTTGTGGCAGGGCACACTCTAAGTGAGTTGTGGCCAAGTGCTGAGCGTTAAGTTGGTAAATCATACATACATGCATACACATAAATGTAAATACACGTAGAATATGTATTACATTTTGGTTGGCTTAAGGGCTTGACTTGACTTGAGGCTTGACTTGATTTAAGGCTGCACTAACTTTAGACACAACTACTAGGGCTGTAAATTCTGTTAAATCATAGCTCAGCTCTAAGCTTCTGTTTGAAAGCACCACTTGAGATTGTACTGTTGTAATATAAACCGTAAATATGGAATGTAAATAAATACCTCGACATTAATGCTCTAGTTGAATTAATAAGAGACTTAAATCAAAGCTGGCTGGTATTAAATACCTTAAGTAATTGCTTGTAATTTTTCATATAGCTAAATTTAGCCAAAGCATTTCCTCGATGAAGTAAATGTCGATGACTCGTTATAATGTGAAACTCATTAAAAATGTTTAACAGAAAGTATTGTATTACAAAAAAAAAAAGAGAAAAAACATGGAAAGCTACAGTCGGATGCAACCGACAGTAAGAGACCCTGTACTTTTCCTTGCAGCAGCTAATGCTAACAATACACACACATAGTACATATCGCATACTTAGACGCAACCACGCATACACACTTATTTACATACAGACATTAAGTGCATGCTCGCTGCTCCCACTTGCCTGAGCGGAAACTTTAATCTCAAATATCTTCGGTGTTTATTATACGATTGATCCACAAATTACAGCACAGATAAAGGTAACCATAAGATCTTTGAATGCTGAAGTTTGTATCTTCATAGTGTGGCTGTGGTGATTTTTCGTCGTTTGCGTGGGAGGCTGGCGGGGAGGTATAAAAAATCGTACACAAACTTGATCTGCTTGCACTATAGGGGCATCTAATTGCATCTGCATAAGGGCACCTAGCTCTTACAATTTACGAGATCTAGGTGCTCATACAGACGGACAGACAGACGGACATGGCTATATCGACTCAACTCGTCGTCCTGATCAAGAATATGTATATTTTGTGGGGTCTGCCACGCATTTTTCTGAGTTGCACGAACTTAATAGTACAGGGTCTAACAAAATAACAAAAGTGGCTTTACAGCAGGCCCGCTCAGAATAATCAGACTGATTACACTATGTAACAAATTTTAATTTTATATACTCTTTATATGCCCCCACCTCCTTTAAAGATTTAAAGACACAACATTAAAAGAATTAATTGTGTATAGGGAAATACTACCCCCCTTTTCACTACCACTTTCTCTTTAAGCACATATAAATATTTCCTTCTATGTAGAAATGAAAATAAAATGCAAAAATGACCTTCACTCTCTCTAAATCTCTAACTATCTCTATTTTATTTTAATGAAAAAATGATTAGTTTTCATTGTGCAATTAGTGAAACCCGCAGTATGTGCAAAATTATCTTTTTTGTAATTTTGAATAATGCCTTTAATGCAGAGCAGAAACAATTAATTAGACTCCAAAATACACAAAGCGACAATTTGTTATAGATGAGCTGACTTGAGGCCTAAAGTGATTTAAAGTGCTAATTATAAAATATTTTTATCAATTGTATTTGCAGTTGAGTGCAGGTTTTTTTTCATTAATATTCCCTTTGCATATTGGTATATGTGTATAGAATAAATAAATGTTCTATCGGGTCAATTGCAATTAATTATATGAAAATTGCGGTAGTTTTTGATTTCAGCATATTTATGCTGCACCAATTTTTTGCTATATACCAGAAATTTGCATAAATGAATTGTAAACAACACGAGAATACTGCATTTAACATAAATATTGCGGAATGTTGAGCATTTAACTTTGGCTGGGGGCGTGCCGGTGGGCGTGTGTGCATAGGGAATGACAATTTGCATACATATATGTATATGTACATACGTATGTATTATATGTTTACCTACTTTGGGTCAGAAGGTTCACACTTGCATGCGTATGTTTGCTTATTTACATTCAAATGCTTATGTGTGTGTAATGTGAGTGTGAAAGTTGTGCCGTTATTTGCTGACCACATAAACAGCATCCAAATTTGTAGTTGTCACTTTTTCGGTGGCCCATGATATATTGGAGCATTGGAAACGACAACAACAGCAACAAGACCAACATGGACACCATTGTATGCAAATAAACATAACACAGACCAATACAGTTGGGCTGGAGCAGTACTAGTTAAAGTAGCATCAGCAGTATCAGTCGTAAATCAGAAAATAAGTTATGCTTTCCACGCACAGAACACTGAACAGTGAACACTAAACGCTGAACAAGTGTAATCCTCTCTTTTATGCAACTTTAAGAGTTAAGAGACTGAGTAGTTTTGAGTTTAAAGAGATTGATAGGAGTTGCACCGCTTACGTCACTATTAAGCCTATTTGCCCATATTGTCAAAGTGTCATTGGCCTCATGAATATAAAGTGAAAATATTATTTTCAGCGAATGTTCAAATTAAATGACAGACCAAATTATAAAAACCAACATTTAAATTTAATAAGAATTTAATTAATATTATTATTTGCAAACATAAAATCTACGCAGTGTATGTGCGTGTGTGTGTGTGTGCTAAGTGCTTAATGTAGAAAACGTGCAGTTCTATAAATCCAGTGTGAGGTGGGGATTTTATGAAAAAATTGCAATTAAAATCAAAGAGAGAAAACAGCTACAGCTGCAGAGAGGCGGAACAACAAACAAGCGTAAACAGAAACACACTTTCCATTTTCAATGACCGACACCGATACCGCAGGCCATGTGATGGCGATGGTCATGGCAATCGCTTTATGCTCTCTTGTTATATTTGTTTTAAATGCCGTACTTTGAGAGTACAAAGTACAAAAAGAAGAGAATCAACAGAAACGGAAACAGCAACAGCAACAACACTCTCACTGTTGACATTCTCATGCTCTTTGGCCAATCACTGTTATCTTTATACTTTGTGTATTTTCGCATTGAATTTGCCATCTTTCTTTCCGTCTGTATCCCAATCCCCATTACCATTCCCACACCGATCCCTATCCAATCCCCACTCCACATTGCCCGCACCCCGTACGCAATTAGCAGTTAACATAATTACATTGTACGCCGCCAGGTTAATGATGCCCACTTGCCCCGATAAGACCTGGCCGTATATGCCCAGATCCCTTCCTCGCCCCGCATATTTACGCATTCCCTTGCATTTATGTATTTATGGCCTTATGAATGGTATTCTCATTACTGTAAGCCCTGTTGAGTACACAAAAAATGAATACTGGAGTGAAGCCGTTGCTATCAGTTCACCCAAATGACACCATTTACCCCCTTTCCCCTTTTTTTTTCTCTTTATTCCTGTTTTGGTTTCAGATTTCCGTTCTTTTTTGTTTTTGGGTCAACAATGCCAAAAGGATGATTGCTGAAAGTAAATGCATTAAAATTAAAGGAAAATAAAAATTAAATAATTATAAAGCCCGTCTGGCTTATTTGTTAACTCTGTTAAGGAAGCCCGTTGAAATCTGATGCATTAAGTGAAATACTCCAGCAATAACAATAATCATTTGTATCTGATTGCACATTGGCTTAAACAACGTGAAACCGTGCCCAAATGGCTCCATTCAATGTAAATGTAAATATTAATGTAATATTATTATTGACTCACTTTTGGAATTGCTTAAGGGCAAACAATTACAAATCTCTGTTAATCACACTATGTAATAAGAAAATCTCACTTAGCGAAGCAGACTTCTTTAATAAATTTAAATACAACTCCAATTTAGTTTGTTGAGAAGAGGATTGTGGGTAATCGAGTTATTCACAACTAATTTAACAATATTTTTAGACCCTGTACTTTAAAAAAGTACAAAAGGCACTATTAAGTTTGTGAAACTCAGAAATGTATGTTACAGGCAGAAGGAGGCGTGGCAGACTCCACAAAGTATATCACAAAGAAAAGTACAAAGGATCTCCTACTGTCGGTTGAATCCGACTGTAACTTTTCGGTTTTTTTAATATTTTGTAGTATTAGAAGTTAAATTGTTAATTATACAAAATATTTTTTCCAATTACTTATATTTATCGAATAATGAAATTTTTCTATTAGTAGTTTTTGTAAACTAGTTATTCTCTGCAAATTTAATATTGAAATGCGTTCACATATTTTCTCCAATCACCAACTGAATTTTCAGGATGAACATGATGCAATTTCTTCTTTTACTTTTTTCCTTCTTATGACATTTACCTTACGTTGAATTTTGTCATGTTGCGGGCGAGTTTTATGTCATGTTTTTATTCGAATCTCAAATTGGAGTTTGAGTGGCGGCATGAGTGGTAGCATGAATGGGGACGAGTACCCATAGTAGTACGTAAAATTTATTTACTTGCACTTGTGTAAGTGGAATTGCAACTGCAATAGTAGCAATTGTAGTTACTATTTATGCTCTTGAGCATTTCATGTGTGGTCTGTTTGACCCACAAAGGGCAGATTACGTGATTTGTTCGCCGGAAACGTCAACGTTGACGTTGAAGTTGCCGTTACCGTTGACGTCACCGCCAGCTTTAGTATCTGCGTAGTTCAGATGAGTTCAAAATTTCAAAGGACATGAAAATTTAAATTACGTCACTTAGTGGACTCTGGCACAAAAGACACAGCTAGTACGGTTGGGTGTCGAGGTCGAAAGTCGAGAGTGTGTCCGTCCTTATACCGTGTCCGTGTCCGTGTCCGTGTCCGCACATAATAGGGCGACATGTAAATAGTTGGCCTAGGCTTCTGTCCTAACAAGTCCACAATTTCGTCCATCTGTCCATGTGTGTGGGATCAGTGTAGCTTCCCTTTTACACTGTGCGTGTCCCTCTGCCTCTGTTTGTTAAGCTGCTTTTGAGGCAGGCACTCAGACACTGAGACTCACATGCTTGAACTGTGTGTGTGTGTGTGTGTGTGTGTGTGTGTGTGGTGTGTGTGTGCGCATGTGTGTGTGCTGTTTGTTACGCTTTTCAGCCGCCGCCTGCGGTTGACATGTCACGTTGTAGCTAACACCCCAACCCACTTAGCGGTGAGCTACAAACGAATCCGTTAGATACATCATGCAACACAGAAGCCTTTTTGCAACAACCGCCGCATTTAAACGCAATTAAAGTTGCAAGCGTTAATTGTGCCGCTCAAGTGATTTGTTTTCCTTTTTTTTTTTTACTCATGACTCCATTTACTTGCCAAAAATTAATTACTTTTGGTCTGTTGGAGTTACCAAAGTCATTTAAAAAGAGACTGCTAATTTTGCACTCAAAGTGAAAACTCATTCAAGTTGCTTTTCCTTGCATATCACACAAAGTTTTATCACAAGCACATATGCGAGTAATATGTGTGACTTTTAATACCCTGCACCGTTGAAGGGGGTGAAGGGGGGTTGCCTCCACTTTATATATAGGAAGTTAATGAGGATTTCACGACTCTTTGTGTGATTTAATTTGGTCTTGGCTGCAGCAACTGCTTACTACACACCCGAACTCATGCATATATTATTAAGCATTTTCAACTTTTACTGAATTTATTCCACGATTTTAATTAAATTTTATATAAATTACGGTTTGCTTTAAAGCACGGCTGTTTCTTAACTGAAGCTATCGGTATGACTGCAGGCAATCTTAAAAACTATTACATAAGATTATAATATTTATATATATGTATATTTCGAATCCACATTCATTTATTTTTTTAGAAAGAATTGAAACTAAAGCCATTACAACAAATGAGATTAATATAATGTATATATACATATATATAAATTATTATAATTATTAGTTATTGTTATATTTCATATATTATATAATATTATTTCAAATATTCTATCCTTCGATATAGAGTAAAAAGTTCTCGATAATAAAGAAATTATGAATATTTTATTATCACTATGTAAAGGACAAGTAAAAATAATATTATCCAATTACAGGCACTGTTGTGACAGAGTACTTATTCTTTTTTTTAATTAATTTAAGAGGACTATTTCATTTAATGAATTAATTTAATCATTTGACATAAGTATAGCATTTCTTTTTGTCTACCATTTCACTATAATTGTTGAAAGTCAGAATGAAAAAATTATCATTAATGACAGTGCTAGTACATCCCTTTTAAAAAAGTCAGAATTCGCACTCCATATTAAAGTTCGTGAATTGAAAATGACTGCATATTGATCGAGAACTGTTAGCCTGGCATATGATTTACATTTATACATATATACATACAGATGTACATAAATGAAAAGGAAAGTCTGGTAATGAATCACATACATACATAATTAATGCCGCCAGACTCAGCGGGTGAAGTAATACTGAGCACCTACCGAATTCGAGTGTGCTTGAGTGGGCGTGGTACTGTGATAATGGGGTCACACATACTCACACACATACACACACTGCTGCACTTCATCTTCTGCTCTTTTGCGATTTTTTCATTCGTTCGCTTTGCAGTTAAATCCGTTTGCCAGGCAACTTTATCTTTCCGAACAGATTTTCAATAGCAGCTGCAACTGCAACGGCAGCAAACTTTTGTTTATTTCACTTTCCGCTCTTCTTTTTTTTTATCTGTATATAAATTTTTTTATTTTGTTTTTACTACTATTGCTGCAGCTGTCGTGAGTTTTGGCTTAAGCACCATTCGCGAGAACGTGCTGCTGAAATAATTAAGTTGGCAATGTAGAGAAGAGAGCACATCGGGCCACGTTAAGCACTGATAGGCAGACTTTGCACTCTGCACAGATGTTGCAGGCAGACAGATGATAGCTGGAAAAGGCCAAAACAGGCTTACAGTTTAGTGGCATAGATTTTCAATTAAACATTCTCAGAACTTTACACATTCACACATATTTTTTATTCTACAGCGGGCGCTGCTTTTAAAGTTAAAGTTTTTATTCCAAACGATACGTAAATAAAACCCTCAATTCAGATAAAAAATTCTGTCAATATTTATCAACTGCATTCAAGCCAAACAGGTGAGTTCTGCACCACTGCATAGTTAGCCGTAAATACATTACACTACACACACACACACAAACACACTGACAGCTGGGATGATCGATGGGCGTATCGCAAAGGCGATATGTACGTGTGTGTGTGTGTGCGATACATTCAGAGTCTGTCACTCTTCCGCTCTTTCTACCCTACATTATCCCTGAAGTGTAATCATCGTCCTTATTAGTTTGTTCACGTTGATTGCGTTCATCAGGCAGCATATGATTGACTCTTTATATTTAGCCTTTTGTTGTTGCTCTTGCTGCTATTACTGCTTTTGTTCATCTTGCGGCAATTGCAGGGTTAATACGGTTGAAAAATTCCTCTGCCAGCTCAGCTAATAAAGCATCAAGAGCCCAATCAATGACAGAGACTTTAATATAAGTTTTAAATAAAAAATAAAAATAAACAAACTATTAATTGATTATAGTAATGTAGTTTATTTATATTATAAGTATGTGCATCCCACTTAAATGTATATATTTATATTATAATATTATGATGAATGTTTTGATATTATATTAAGTGTCTATCGTCGTTTCTCGTTCATCGATATATCGTCACTCTGTGTAACCGATACCTCTTCTCTGCACTCGATAGGGCCCTGACACGGCATTGCCAGACCCATTTCCACATAATTGATATTTGAAATGAGTTCTCAATTAAACAATTATTTATATCTGCACACATATTAAACATCATAATATTGTTCATGCCATGCTTAATAAAAACTTTATCAATATGTTCATACTTTATTTTGCCGATAGTTGATGAGTAACCAGACTAAGTAACTATATCTGTTGTCAAATTCTCAATATATAGAGTCGACACTGATGTACTGAATTATTACAGTAGGGTAATAATAATATTGACCTCACCAACCCATCGATAACAACAATAGTTTATTTTCTTTCTCTACTTGGAATATGAGTATGATAGTATGATTGTAAATTGAACAAAATCGTAAAACAGATACAGATGTATGTATGTTGGCCATGGCAACAAACTCAGTGAAGTGTCATTTGAAAATATGAGACAAACCACATCTTGAGTGGTTTATGAGTACCGAAGCACGAATAAAATACTCTGAAGTCGCTTAAATTGATAGACGCATCCCAGCGTTCAGGGGTATGCATACTCGTACTCGTACTCACAATCTGAAACATAACATGTCGAACATTTCGCTTGTTCTGAAGAAGCTTGAAATGCATTTACATGTGGCGCATAGCGAAATATTACTCATACGCACGGGTTACCAACATACTCGTACGCCCGCAACCACAACATGGCGCTGTATTTCCAAGTTTTGTGAGCTCTTACGCTTTTCTGATGGTTGCGAAACAATGTTGGGGTATTAGTTGTTCTAGTACCTGCCATGTTTATGTATCCTAAGTGGTTTTCACAGTGGGAAATGCCTTGAGGAAAATTAGAATTTGCAGCAGACGAAAGTCTGATTATTTTCTAATTTAAACGAATAAGCCTTTTGATTAATACTTTTCTTGTTTGTTGAATTGCAGTTATGCAGCTGTTTAGCTGCTTTCAAATTGGCAGCACAAAAGAATAAAACAGCATTACGAGCAATTTGGCCAATGCATACAAAGCACAATAGAAAAGCAGTGAAAAACATTGTGACGTGTGTGCAATTTGCTCAGTTGAGCTACAAAAGAAAACGAATGGAAAATCAATGGATAGACTTGGAAATCGAACAGCAGTTGCTTATTGGCCAAAGACAGGGCAAGCGAGGAAAGTGCGAGAGAAAGTACAGGGGGTACCGGTAGTCGAGCAGACATTTTTATGCTTGACTGAAGTTTGAAGCGTAAAAGCAATTTTGTCTGTGCCACCTACCTCAATTGGCTGCCGCTGAGCTAAGCTAGGTGCAGGGAGCATGTAGGGTAGGGTATCAAACAGGCGGCAGGCAAATTTTTGTGAACGCATCAGTGAATATTGCTCAGCAAACCAACCAAGACATTAAGCAGCAGCTAAAAACTTGGCCAAATGCTGGCAAATTTTCAATTTTTAACTCAATCAGCTAGAAAACTAGGAATTTTTTTCTTTCAAATGATTTTTAAATTTTGAAATCAACATTCTGCCTGCCAAGTAGTCAGAGTAAGTCTGGTAGACAGGCATGGGCAAGCGTTTACGTAATTTGCAGGCTCCGAAGCCTTACTCAACGATTAGGCAAAACTTTTGCCTGTTTAACTTCTGCCCCTTAAAGGCATCAACACCCTGCTGCCATATCCGGAAAACGCAACCGCACATCCGTACCATCTCCATTCACATTCATCTCACACCCACACTCGCATCAACATCCACATCCTTTTCCGTATAAATTATTCCAAGTTTTCTCATGTATTCGACAGCAGCTGCTGCCGCTCAATGAAAGCGCATTCAACAGTGGTGGATCTCTGCCAGAATGATGTTAATGCCGAATCTGATGTATACGTCCAGCTCCGCCAGCTGCAGGCTAATCATCTGTGTCTGCGTCAACAGCTGACGCAGCTGCAATGCGATGCCTTCTCCAGACGCTTGTTCCAACAGAGGAGGCTGCTCCAGGGATGGGCCACCTTACAGTGCAAGCTGCGACAGCTGCAGCAGAAATATCACCGAAATTGGGGCCTCTGATACTTAAGACTTAAAAATGCTCCCACAAGTATTGTATAAAGTTGAATTTACTACAGTGTAATTGTTCTTTAAATTTTTGCCAATTTAAATTTAGAGTTTACATTAAAATTTAGAAAAGGTAAATCTCTAGTTTTGAATTAATACAATTACATAAATGAAGAAAAAAAAAACCAAATTACAACTTTATTAAATACAAAATAAATAATAAAATGTAATAAATCATTAACTAATTCACTAAATATTAATTAAATATAAGATAACTAATAAAATATAATAAATCTTTAACTACTTCACTAATTATTAATTAAATGTTAAATAAATATAAATAATAAAATATAATAAATCTTTAATTACATATTTCTCTAAATAATAATGAAGTATAAAATAAATAATTAAATATAATAAATCTTTAACTATTTCACAAAATATTCAGTAAAATTAAAGAGCAACCGACAACTGACTATCCAAATCCATAAATAAAGCGTTCTTAAACAGCATCGGGTAGGGCTTACGTAATCACGTAATGCGTCGAAGACCGAACTCAAATAATACGCCCATTAGCAACGTAATCCTTGCAGTTAGAAGGTCATCAGTTGACATGTGTGCCACGCACCACAATAGATACTAATGCCAATAAATCAGGCCACAGTCTAGCCACAATTGTAACCCAAAGCTCTCGGCACAGAACAGAAACAAGACAAAAGACATCACAATCATTAGACCGTTTACACTACTACAACAACCACAGCAACTACAACAGCAATAACAATTTATAGCCCCAAGTGCGGGTAGAACAAGCCATGCTCAATGCACTTGACCAGTTTCAAGTGCCCAACTGTTCAACTGTTCAACTGTCCAACTGGCCAAGTATCAAAGTGCTGTGGCCCCTACTCAGATAACCAGATGACTTGGGTATTCACGGGAAGGGGGTGAAATGGGGGTGGAGTACATTAATGACGCTCTGTAAGTGACACCTAGCGTGTTATCATTAAATCCTCAACCGTACAAGGATGCGAATGACAACACTTGAGTGGACCATAAACGCCAAACAAATGCAAATGCGAATTGCAGAATGGAATTATTGCCACACAGTCGACGATTCCACATGGTCCTTGGCTGGTGTGGGGTGTGGATACACCCTCTTTGCATATGCAAAGGCATCGACAAACTGTCCACACTGACAGCACACACAGTCGTAAAGCCAAAGTGGAGGGACTTGGGGAATACATACGAGTATCTGTATGTATGGATATCGTATCGTATGGGTACTGCATGTCAGCGATATAAATATTTATATAAGTTAATCGGTTTATGGTGCACGAGTAATTGAATTCCGGCTCTGCATTCACATGAAACGGAACCCTATCACAACTGCAATCGGTTGCAGTTGCAGGTGCAGCACAGCAGCCACGCCCCCTTGGAGCACTTGCACCGCACTCCTTATAGCAATTACGCCTTGCTTTTAGATTTGACTTACTGTATATTTTTCCCACTGATGCCGGCCAACTGGCGCCGGAAGTGTAAATGCGCCATTGCACTCGTCTGCTGCTACGGCTGCTGCTGCTGCTGCTGCTGTGGCACTTCCGCTTAGCTGCACATTAATTGCAATTTAATTTGGCATTACAGGCGCTGCCACGCCTGCACGCCTACATTTCGCTCAGTGCTCTTTGGTAAATTTTGCTGTTGTGCCACTTTTTGCATAATTTTAAAAGTTTATTTGCCTTCCGACTACCCCCTCCCCAGGGAAGCACAGGGTGTTTTGGTGGGTGGTTTTGCCCCACTGTGATTGTTGGTGTTTTCAATTAAGTGTGCGTCTAACTAAAATGGCAAGTAAATTAATGTTTTTAGTGCATAAATGTGCGCTTTATATGCACATGATAATCATTCTACACAGTTAAAGCTGCAACCTTTGGTGCAAATTTAATGATAAACCATTAAATTTATATGCAGATAACAATCTGATTAAACTGACTAGCTAGTCTATTTAATATGCCACAAAACTGGTTTAAATGACACACTGAACTGAATAAAATATAATAAATATTTATGATAAAAAGCATCTAAATGTAGCTCAATAGTATAAATACATTTTCCGTACTTGTCACTCGCTTCTCATGGCAAACAAGTTCATTTAGTTTGTGTCTGCTCTTAAATTATGTGTATATATATTGCTTCAAGTTCCTGACATATCATTCATGTGTGGCTGTGTGACTGTGTGTGTGTGTGTGTGAGTAACCTACTCCATTCCCTCGTGTTCCCCTGAGCACATGTCCTATAGAAGTCAGCAAATAGAATGGAACTCTAGACCACACACACAATAAACATGACTTAATGCTAGACAGTTTTTCGACATGATAATGCATGTGGAAAATCATACAAATATTATGAAATCTTTTGTAGAGCAAATACATACACATACATACAAACATCTTCTCTAGTTGCGCTTACTAGTAAATTGTGAGCAAGTCAACCACAGACAGAATGAAAAGAAGTAAAATAATATGAGAAAAATAACAAAAAATTACTGAAATGCAAGTCGGCAAACAAAGCATGAAATTTAGATAAACGCACAAAACTCTGCAGCTGTTCTAAATATTATACCCTGCAACTAAATCTGCAAAGCCAAACGACCCCTTTGAACAGTCTTTAACTAATGAAGTGAATTATTGGACAAACTAAACACTTTCAAATGAAACGAAATCTCAAACACATATTACAAAATAATTTCTTATTCCTATATATCAAACTAATATACCCTTAATGCTGTTTAAGTTTAGGGTCTAACGAACTTCATAGACCATACTCGTATCTCTCGTTGAGATTTGAATAAAAAACACACAAGAGTATTCTTGTTTTTGCCCCTTTTTGTTGCAAATGTAAATTGTGGCATGCACATTAGCGGAAAGCTCAAGAAACTAAAACCGAAAATAGAGAAATGAGAAACGAACATGACTGTGTGCATGTGTGTGTGCGTGTGTGTCTGTCTGGGTGTGTGGAAAACAGACTTTTGACATTCTACTATTACCCAGCACTTCCCTTTTATGCCTGCCTTTGACTATTCATGTTTCACATGCAATTGCACTGCCACAAAATTAGACAAAACTCATTCTATATTCACACGTACACAGTAACAAATCTAGGTTTATTATATAAAAAGACAGTCGGATGCAACCGACAGTAGGAGACCCTGTACTTTTCCTTGCAGCAGCAATATCTTCAGTGTTATCCGATTGAGCCACAATTCACAGCACAGATAAAGGTTATCATAAAATTAATGTGTACCATGAAGCACCTAGCTCTTACAGTTTACGAAATCTAGGTTTTCATACAGACAGACGGACAGACAGACGGACATGGCTAGATCGACTCAGCTCGTCGTCCTGATCAAGAATATATATACTTTGTGGGGTCTGCCACGCCTCCTTCTGCCTGTTACATACATTTCGGACTTGCACAATCCTAATACACACTTTTGTACTTTTTTAAAGTACAGTGTCTAAAAATGCTTCTATAAAGTAAAGTATAGTATATATTACATGGTTATTAGTTTCTCAGTTACAAAAATATTTTACTAAAACTAATTTAATGGCAACCGATTGAGGTCGCAATTTAAATTCTTCAAGACTTTCCAAGATTCTTTGCGATTTGTTTAAAGCAATTTAGGCTGGCACCTTTTTATTGCATAACACATACTTTGATGCTGTTTGTTGCTTACACCACTCTCAAGAAGGCAAGGGGAGGGGGGAGCCAATGGGATAGGGTAAAAAGTAAGAGCAGCAATTGACGCCAAAGGCAAAAGTTCACTTTAACAAGCGAACAAGTTTCAATGGGCAATTAAAAGGGCATACAAAACAAGGGGACAATAACAGAGCAGGAGCAGAGTTCAACTCTTTCGGCAACTCTAGGAACTGGTGAAAACTCTTTTGGTGGTGGCGAGGTGCTGCAGAATGTGGCTAGAGTTTGGGGTAAGGCTGTGTTGCGACTGCAGCTACGCTGAAAAGTCACAGGAAATGTTAACAAAATGCAATGCGCTGCATTTTGGCAAAGTTTTTGGGCCGAAAGGCAATTAAAGTTTTTGGCACTGGTTACAACGACAACAGCAACAGCAACAATAACAAGAGCAACGAGAAGAGGAAGACAGTAGCCACGCCCGCTCGGTATGACAGTGGGCGTGGTCATTAAAGCAACAGACATTGTTGTTATAGTTACAGTTGAGCTAGTTGGACAGTTCCGGTTATTAAAAATGTAAGATAAACAACCGCAAGTAAAACTAATAGCATTATGCAAGCTGTTAAATTATAAATTTAAATTGACTTATTTAGTTCAAGTAACTTTAATACTATACAAGTTAATCACAGAAATTCAAAATGATTCATAAACTATAAATAAGATGCGATATGTGATGTAATGTCATTTAAAGGAATGCATTAAAGTCAATTTAATATGTTAACTACAATAAGGCACATCTGTATCTGTATTGCTAATCATTATATCTTTAACGCTGCACTTGTGTATCTTTGCAATTGCCTCCCTCGAAAGTCAATAACACATGCACACAACCACACATACATCCACATATGATGCGTGTTACCAAAATGGCATTAAGAGGCAGAACATGCACATGCATGCAACGTCTTGCGTCTTGTTCTCTTGACTGACTTGTCATATTAATTAGGTTTGCGCCCCTTCACGCAAACAGATGAAAGATGATATGCAATTCCTACGCCTTTTGCTTACCACTTCCACGCCCACTTCCCGCATAATTAGAATCAAACATTTTAATGAGCGTCACCGTGTCAATGTCACGTTTTCCGGTAGAGCAGCAAACATTAGTAACGTCTCAAAACATTTACAAGGAGTGGAAGCGGAATAATTAATATTAAGTCAAACATGGAAGTGATGACAGAGGCCCTGGGTTAAAACGGAAATTTAAATGTCAATACGTTTGCCTTCGAATATGGACATGATGATGATAGTAGATATGTCTGTATATGATATGCATTAAGAGACACTCTTACTCCCATCTATCTCCCATATATCTACTTGCCAACGGCTGCTTGAGTTGCTTAAATTTCAATCCAGTCAAATATCACGTATACGCCGTGTATGCACAGTGCTGAAGCAATCGATATACTGTTCTCTTCGATTACCCACTCTCACTATTAGTACACTGCTCTTTGGGGTTTTATAGTTCATTTTTATTAGGTAACGTGTAGGGTATAACCATTTTGCTTAAATGTGTGTCAAAGGCTGAGTGTGACATAATTTGCCACATAATGCGTGTCTATTTGTCAGTCACGCTGTTTGTCCACTGATTGGGTAAGAATAAATGTAATTAATGTATAGTATTCTGTAGGATTGTTGATATTATTATAAAAGATCTGTTTTGTATTTAGGTTTGTTTTAAACTCTGTTAATTTACTACGAAATTTTCGACTTATGTCAATTACTTAAATTTAGAAACTTTGCAACTTTGAGCACGATTGTAGCTTTACCGCCTAGTTGCCGATGCATTAACACCTGAATAACAAGGCATCTTTCAGCTTTCCACGTCATAGATATTTGCAGGCTCTTTCGCACGCTTCGCATAATGTTTGTGTAGCTCGTTGTCGTGCTTGTACACTTTTGGCCACCGTTTACCATGTGCCACATTGTAGCTGTCAGTTCATGTGGCACGTAATGACATGCGCCTGCCAATGTTGTGGACGACGGATATATTCACATCCTTCACCATCAGCCAGGCTACGCGCTGGCATCGCTCTGCTCCTATAATAATTTATGCAAGTTGAGCAGCCAAAAAACCGCAAATCTCGCGCCACTCCAATGCACAGGAAACCGCATCAGCCACTTTAGCATATAACCTCAAGGTGCCTTTCAATGCAAGTTTCTTGCACCTCAGAGATGCTCTACTCTGTGTCAGCTAAAAGATACTTGGTTTCGGCAGATGGACTGAGAAACTGTTGGTTACTAACACAAATTAAGAGGTGAATTGTTTCCATTACGTATGAATTGCTTTTAAATATTGATTTGATGATAATCAAGGAATCTCAACAAAGTAAAATATCAAGCAACAACCATGATGTAATGAAAGTATAAAATGGGAGAATTAGGTTTAAAGTTTTGCATAACCTATCACTTATGACAAAGGTACATGGCCATATTATAATCATAAAGAGCCGACGCAATAGAGAGAATCATAATAAGAATAATTTACACAAAACTTAATACAATTCAAAATGTATAGAAGCATATACAGAAAAGCTGTATTCATTATATATTCACCCTTAACATCGATTACTAAGCTAGTGATACTAGTAATATCTAATTTCCATCATGCTTATCCATAACACATTGTACATCTTCAATCCGCAGTAATTTAAATATTAAGGCTAAACTAAACTAATAACATACCCTTCATTGGCTTTATAATTACATACAATTTATTTATCAAATGTTTTCAATAATTAAAGTTTGATTAAATTATTCATAAAGTACATATATACAATCACGTACAACATATTTTTCACTTATTATAGCTATACACAATATATCTTAAATATATTTAGAATATTTAAGGCTACCACCATCCAAACGTGTAGTTCTGTAAGTGTTCCATATATATATTACTTTAATGATTAATATTATCAGTTTAAACGTACCCTTTAGTTACAACTGATGCTGGTGGTGGATTCTCCAACTGAGCTTACAGCACCAGCTACAAGTAAGTAGTGGAAATATGGAACTTTTAGTGAGGAATCCTTTTGAAAGGGCATCTCAAATAGTTGCGGGAATTGTGCAGATTCTGGCCACTTAGCTAATGCCTGTTCCATGGTCCAACGATGAGCCAAATCCTTGTAGTATCCCTGACGTAGCTCGTCAACCTTCTCCAATTTAATCAAATGTGCCAGACTCTGTTCATGATATTTTGCAGCATCTATGGCCCGCATTAACAGCGCACTGGTCAGCAGAGTCCACTTGCTGTCCGGCTCGTACTCCAGCAAATCTAGACAAGATTGCAACTGTGTTTGCAGCTCCTCGAGTAACTCTTTGCTACAGCTAGAGGTAGCCTGTGGTGGTGTAAAGCAATATAGGCTCTGGTCCGTGGGATGCACAGTTAGTTTCGTACGCTGTCCAGATAGTTCCAGGAAATATTCCTTGTTCGGATCGATATCGATGTTATGCAAGCATTTTACGTGTGTCTTCTCCTCATTGACTTGAAGCCACGGTCCCAATGTCCATGTCTGCTGATCACTAATTAGTTCGACTTTAAGTTGAGCCAGCTCTGGACAGGATTTCTTAAGCGCCAACTGGGCTTTATCAGGCCAACAGCGAAAAGCAGCCACAGCAGCTGACTGTTCCGTTTGGGCACCGTTGCCCAAGAGCCAGCGCTGATAGAACCATGCGCTGCTATCGTTGGGGTCGGTGAAGGCTGCGGTCAGCACCATCTCCAGTTCCTCCTTCAGCTTGTGTTCGCTCATCGGTCGATCCTGCTGCTCATTGGGATACAGTATAGGCAGCAGAAGGCTGCGATGATGCCAACTAGAGTAGTTGGAAAAGTTGACTTTAATCTTATCAGTGCAAAAGTCCAACTCCTGCTCGGCTGGCACAGCAGCCTTGGAGCTCACATAACGCCTGTAATCCCAAGTGTGAAAATTACGCTCATCGTACTTTAAATACTTGTTGCACAGTTGCAGCTCGCGCTGCCAGTCGGCTTGCGGATTGTGCTCCAGAGTCCAACAGCGATGATGCCAGCTGTTGTAGGACTTGGGGTTCACCATAAGGCACTGTTCGGTGAGATCTAATTCCCTGGAATATATAGCTTGAAGCTGCTGTTCCACAGTGGGCGTGTCTTTAGTATCCTCCTTTTCTTTATGCTCTTTTTCAGCTGCATCACCATCCGAAATTGGTATTGTATTTGCCGCTGCTTCTACTGACTCTCTTTCCAAAAGGGAAATCTTTAGAAGCACGCATTCGCGACGTATATTCCACAGAGTGCTTATGTCTGGGTTTCTTTGAAGAATTTGCACTGTCAAGCCGAGCAATTCGTCATCGAGTTCCCCCTCGCTGCGCTTCTTCTGAATGCGCGTCATGGCAGCTCGATAGGCTCGCATCTTGAGCACCTGCTCCTTCTTTTTGCGCTCCCGTTCTTCCTCCGTTGTGCGTACCTTGACCCGGCCGTGCATCTTGTTTAATTACTATTTTATTATTGTGATATATGTGTTTTAATAATCGCAAATACGTAAAGCGTTCTTCACGGACTCGGCACCCAATCAGCTGTTTTGCAATCACGATAGGTACGTGGTTGCAACCACGACACTTGGCGTTTTTACGCCAAAATTGGCACTTTTATGTTGTTTTAACAGTCATCGCAGACCAACTATCGCATGTTATGAATTCTGCTCTGCCACAAAAGCTGGCAGCTATAGTCCGTTTCGTCTTTGATGATATGAACAATAGATGGCGCCATATTTGGCGCATTAAAATTTAAAAGTGTATTTTGAAGAGAAGCGTGTGGAGCAAATATTCTCAGTTAATTGACCATTTTGATTGACATCAATTAATAAATGCCAAGTTATACATTTGCTAAGGAATTTAATATGCTAAAAATGCGAAAATTCTTACAAAAGCACTAGAGATTTAATGTAAGTCGACATTTTCACTGTCATCGGTATTGCATTTGTTGGTTCTTATCTGATTAAAACATCTGTATAATTCCAGTTATGCAACAAATTTATGTGAATTCATTAAATGCCTGCAAATCTGCTGATAATATCCATTGAGATGTCTTATGGACGTGCCACTTACAAGTATTGTTTCAATTTAATATCGAAAACTTCATAAAACCGGTCATAAAACTTAATTAGGAAAGCATTTCCCGCGGGGCAGTGAAGTACCAATCGAACTTAAATACTTATACGAGAAATTTTTATTGTTTTATGGCTCGGATTGCAATAATAATGGAAGAAGGAAAAAGCCCCATAGACACAGCCATAAACGAAGGCGACACAATGGCTATTGGCAGGAAACGAGGAGCGAATCGGATTCGATTCGTCTGGGGAGCAATTTGAGTCAAGGCAAGAGCTGACTGAAGCAGCCCCGGAATCAGGACAAATAACAGGACTAACACGGCAGCAGGTGCGAATGAGGGACACGAATGCTGTCGGCGTCGTCGTCGTTGGAAGGAGAAAATCAATCGTGCAGCAAAATCAAAGAAGATATTTTCGTATAAAAATGATTTATTTTTATTTCTTCCTTTCGTTTCTTCAAAAATTTCGTCTGCTGCGCGTTGAATTGTAGGCGTGGCGCTCAAAAATAATTCAATAGCCCTTAGGCGCGTTTATCAAAGTCGCTTCCCGGGGGTTGCAACAACAACAACGGAGGAGAGGGCAGCAGCAGGCGAGGTGGAATCATTACCGTTAGTTGGCTTATCCATGCTGTTGTTGTTGTCGCCGTCCTAATGTGATACGCATCAATTTATGAAATTTGAAATATTATGACTGATTCTGCTCGTTCATCCCGCATACCCAGCGTTAATCTTGGTAACAGGTCGCGACAGGCGACTGGGAACAGTAGACAGACGTCAGGCGACATGCCTCACGGGGTGAGACTGAGACTGGGGCAGCACACACGAGTCAGACATTTTAAGGATAACAACAAAGCTGGGCCGCAGCTTACCCACATAGGTGCAAAATGCCCACCATGGCATCGCATACAAAAGTATAGCTCGAATGTCACATAACGTGGTCCGTTATGTGGGCTAAGCTGATCACTCAGGCAGGGACGGAGCAGAGACAGACAAAGGGCAGATGGATGGAGAAGGAGAAGCAGACTAAAACTTTGCATTGGTAATTGGAGTAACAAAAACCATGAAAACAAAATGAAGCGGGATTTTCATTTTTATGACACATTCGCACACGCACACAAAAGACTAACGACTCAAAAGTGTAGGTCGCACAGGGGAAGGGCGCGGAATGCGATTAGTTGGCAACGGGTAGCTGAAACCCTGGCTCAGGGGCAAAGTTTATACAGTCTGCGTTGCGTCGGATGACAATGACAGTTGAGATTCATTATTACTATTATTATACATTGGGGATTAAAAACTGTTCCTGTTGGCAACATGGAATTCAGACGCATGCATTGAATTCATTTCTAGTAATTAATGATAGTGCTACAATTAAATCATTAGGTGCCAATTAATTTAAGTATAATTTTTCCAAACTGTAAAATATCAAACTTAAACTAACCTTATTTGCTTGCACTACACTATACAGAAGCTAAATCCCATATATGATGGCTCTAAGTGGTTACAAGCAGCGCTAGTTCGATTCAGTCTGTCTTCCTGATCATAAATATATACACACAAAAAAAGACAAAACTAGGGTAATATAGCCGAATTTAATCCGAGAAGGGATTCTTAAATCAATCCTTATTCGGATTGATTTTATGCAAATTAAATAAGTGTATGTACATATATATTATTTTTATTTTATACGATATTATTCTTTATTCAATTTTATTTTTATCATTATTTATATATATATATACATATATTGTTTTTGTTATTCATTTTTTCCTTTTTTTAATTGTTTATATTATATACTTTTACTGTAGTACATTCAAACTTTTTCAGCTGAGAACAACTTCTGTTTAAACAGCATTAATTTTAACAACTTAATCCTGAATCCGTACTTAAAACATTTAATTTTTGCGTATGCTTATATATACGAGTATATATATATATATATATACTATATATATATTATACTCCTTCTTCTGCTTATTAAACACACTGGTTTAAAGTTATTATGCCCCATTTTACTCATTTAAATGAAATTATATTGAGATACTAAGTACATGGTCTCCTACTATCGGTTGTGCCCGAACTGCAGGTTTTTTAGACCCTGTACTTTAAAAAAGTACAAAAGGGTCTATTAAGATTGTGCAAGCCCGAAATGTATGTAACAGGCAGAAGGAGGCGTGGCAGACCCCACAAAGTATATATATTCTTGATCAGGACGACGAGCTGAGTCGATCTAGCCATGTCCGTCTGTCCGTCTGTCTGTCCGTCTGTCTGTCCGTCTGTCCGTCTGTCTGTCCGTCCGTATGAACACCTAGATCTCGGAAACTGTAAGAGCTAGAGACATCATATTTGGCAGTTAGATGCCCCTATAGCGCAAGCAGATCAAGTTTGTTTTAGATTTTTGATACCTGCCCCCCCCCCCCCCTCCCCCAAAAACCGCGAAAAACTGCCACTCACAATTTTACACATACAAACTTGTGTTTTGGTATACAATAATCTTATGATAATCTTTATCTGTTCTGTGAATTTCGGCCCAATCGGATAATAAACACCGGAGATATTCAAGATTCAATTCCTTGTGCTAGGTAAGGGGGGAGCAGCGCGAGCTTATGTGTGGTTGCGTGTGACTTTGCGCTATGTGTGCATGTGTGAGTGTATGTTAGTGTGTGTGTGTGCAAAGGAAAGTACAGGGTCTCCTACTGTCGGTTGCATCCGACTGTAGCTTTTCCGAGTTTTTTCGATTTCAATTGGGTGCAGGGAATAAAAATGCTAAGCTGACACGAACGCTTGGAAATAAATGCTAACGAAACGTGCTCAACGTTATACTGTATACATATATATGTATATACATACATATATGGTAGATAAGTTCTACAAAGTTTGTTAAACAATCTCCTCGTATTATTTGGAGGTGTTTAAATTAAGCGTTTGTGGCTTTTGTTTGTTGCTCAACTACGTGACAAATTTCACTGTGAACACACTTTTTTCCCATTGTTTTTATTGTAAGGAAAAAAGCAGTCTGTGTGTGTGTTCACATGGCCGACATTTTCTGGCATCAGCAGTTGGAAATTAAGCCCACGCAACAGCAACAATCACAGCAGCAGCAGCAGCAGCAGCAGCAACATAGTAGTCAGCAATTTAAATGAAAACATTGCCGTCATTGCAACTCCTTCCGCTTCCTGCTGTTCTAGCCAGCTCAAAGAAACTGCTTAGCTCCTCCTGCTGCTGCTGCTGCTGCTGTTCCCTTCACAATGAGTGCGCAAGCAATAGACGTAAGTAAGCAGCAGCAGCCTGGCAATGATGCCTGCCAGAGTGGCGACAACGCCGCCAACATCAACAACGTTGCCGATGACGTTGCTCTAACTGAAGATGGACTTTCCTTCCATATTGTAGCTGTTGCTGTTGTTGCTGCGGGGGCGTGTCTATGCTGACGCTGACACATATGTCCGGGCCTTAGCCACAGCTTGAGCTTTGAAATTGAAAAAGTTATGCAAATCTACTGCTTCTGTAACGGTTGTTCTTGCTGCTGCTGCTACTGCTGCTGCTGACGGCAAAGGACAGGAAACGAGCTCACAAGAACTGAATTAGTTTTGTGCAATTTCGTTCTCCCCCTCGTTCGCTCTCTCTTTGACTATACTAGTTGGCAAGGACAACGGGATGCAGGACGAGTGCCAGAAAAGTTGCTTGCGTGTAACTGTCGATTTGTGCGCGCAATTATAATAATTGCTATAATAACAACAACAGCAGCAGCAGCAGCAAAACGAGTTGCTGACGACATGCCAACGTGATGAGGGGTGCCACTGGCAACTGGCCTGACTGACTGACAAGTCCTTTTTACCTAACACACAACAGCCACGTCCTATCCAGAGTCCTATCGCTCTGGCAACATCTCTCTGCGTGCGTAAGCGCCTCAAAATCGCATCTTTGTTTGCCCATGGCATTAAAGGCTTTGCCCTGGGCCAGGGCACGTACTGCGCCTAAATAAATAAGCATACCAAATGAAGGACCAAACGCCAGCAACTCGTTGTTGTTGGTCTCATTGTTGTTGCTGTTGTTGCTGTGCTTCTACATTTTAAGTGTAAAACTGGCCGATGCTTTAAATCGTCATCAGGTCTCCCTTCTAATTACAATTGCCAACGGGTCGCTGGGTATGACAACAACACTTTATCCGTCATCAGAGCGAGGGCAATTGAGTCCTGCTTCCTTCCCTTCCATTCCCTTTCCCCAGTCCGCGCTCAGTCCGTCCCTGAGGACCGTCATCTTTACGTGCTTAATGCCAATTAAGCGTTTGGCAAACGTCACCCAGCTCATCGTTTTAAGCCCTCCGTGCTCTACTTTCATATTATTTCCATTACGTTTTTTAATATTTCGCATTTCATTGATTTTATTTCCACTTTACTTTCATGTCATGTACCCTGTACAATTGTGTTCGCAAGGGTATATAGGACTGTAATGGCAAATATAACAAACATATCGTTTTGTGTGCTGGATATAGTTTTCCCTTTACCATATTTCAATTGCATTTTATGCCTGGCTTACAGAGTATACTCTAGTCGATCATATCGAAAGATAATTATTGTAAATATGTAAATCCACTTGAGTTCTAGCGTAAAACGGATTGTAATTATATTTTCAAGAATTTAAAAATCAGGATTACGATTACGTTGGCATATGGCACTTGCGGCACTTGCCGTTGCCTTGGAGTTCAATTAATTTGTGTACTCTGGAAAGGTGCATACAACTAATCCGCTGCCCCTCGAATCTCGAATCTCAGTCAGTGGCATACCTCACAAGTGTGCAGCCATAATCAAGGCTTGACAAGTTCTCATTTCACAGAGTGTATCGTGGTTAGTTTACAGTGGCATATGCTGAAACATGAGACCAGGCCAAATATAAAAAAAGGAAAAATAAAAAATATGATGATAAAATAGCTTGCCGCCAGGCAAAGATCAAATGTTGCCAGAGTCGCAGCGCAAATCTCTGAGATACGCAGATATATATGTATATATGTACGTGGCTGCGGTTGGTTTGCTTGAGTGGTTGGATGACTGGTGGAACATTCGCTTGGTAGTTGGGATTGATGGTTGGCTGGTCGGCTGGTTGGCTCATTGGTAACCGCAGCAAGGGTCGCCCAGCGGCAGCCAAGTTCAAATTGAATTGCACATTGGAACTTTGAAACGGTAGACTTACCATAATTCGAACTTAAACCAAAGCGAAGGGGTATTGGACCTCTTGGCCTTTTGTATTCTGCAATTTCAACTCTACGTTCAGAATAATAATAATAATAATACGAAATTATAAATGCTTCGCCCTGATACGGGCCCACACTATGGCAATCAGGGGAGAACGAGGAACTACTAGGCACCAGGAGCGGGGTCTTCTTTGTTCCTGTTGTTCTCCAACTGTTTTCGGTTTTCTGTATTCAGTTCTCTGTTTTCTGCTCACCCAGTGTGTTTGCATTATGATAATACTGTGGCCTACACGCCTTCTCATTTTTTCATCATTCTCTCTATTTCATTGCTTATGTTCTTTCAGTTATTGTTCGTCAGTCAGAGCGTTGCAGGCATTGTTGTTGCTGGACGACTGCCTGCCTGTCGATGATTATTATGTATGCTTAAATTCTATGCACGTACCGGCACTGAAGCTTATCTGTATCGAATATGATTAAGTGTGCCTCACCCTAGACTCAACTGAACTCAACTCTGGGTTCTGTTGCTGGGGCTGCTGCTGGTGCTGGTGCTGGGGGTCTCTGCCTCTTCGGCCTCGGCCTCGGACTAGTCTAGGCGGAACGTGCAACATTGTAAAGGGCACAAAAGAGCGCAACTGAGCGCTTAAATAAACACACAACAAATGCCATAGTCCCTCCCCGTTGACTTCTTGCCTGCCATCCAGTCCACGCTCATCCTCAGTCGATTCCAGTGGAGAACTGCCGTCAGGGGGACCGTAAAATGACATAAGGAATTTGCATGTTTCTTGTTTAATTCGATGCAAGTTTTCCCAATTTCATTTTATTGAATCGAATTCTTTCACATTTGCATAATGTTTATAATTGAATCAATAAAATCTATAGGGTGCTGCAGCATTTAAACATTTTAGTCACAAGTCTAACTTACACACATATAAACACATAAACATCACATGGAATTGCGGTTGATTGACCTAAAAATTGTCAAAATTGAAATTGAAAATTCATATTTAATTTATGCATGTTTAATGCACACTATATCAATTTCATTTCGCAATGCCTAACTGCAGCAGTTGAAATTTTCTTGAAATAAGATTTTTACGATAATTCGCAAATGCACTTTGTATAATTTAATTATTTATATGCATTTAACGATTATTATCCACAAATTGGCTGACTCAATGCACAACAAATAAAAGTAATTTGCATATAAATTTGCTTAAGGCCAAACGTGTTTTGTTCATTATTTTACTTTATATCGCAGAGAGATCATATTATTACGTATATTCAATTAATACTACAAAAATCTCAAATATTACACCAGTAAAACATATCGCTGATAAGTATGATTAATGTAAATTACCCAAAAGAGAGAAATGTGATTTGAAAGTTGAAAAACAAAGCAAAAATTGCATTTAATGGTTATGTATACTCCTCACATGACTAAACACTTCTTGCCTCATCAAAATTTACAATCTTTCTCTAAATTACTTTGCTTATCTTTAAAGTAAATTTCATTTCGTGTATAGTTTCTATTTGTGTGTAAATTTGCTTAATTCATGATATACTAGATTATAATAATAATATGAACAGGATGTGGAATTAGATATATATAGCTTTATTTAATTCACACTTAATTTAAATAGTATTTTAATTTATCATAATGAATAAGAGGTAATAAGAATAGAAGCTCGCTCGTAATGCGCGTCAGTTTGATTGATGTGAGAGAGCTGGTTATCGATATATACTCTTGAGCTATCGTCACTGCCACAAATATGAAAAATAATACGAATCGAAGACAAATAAAATATAACGATTTAAAAAATATATTTTCCAAATTGAATTCAACTGTTTAAATTTTAATATACCCTTTAAAAACAACTTTGATCTCCCCCCTGAAGAAGAATAATAAAATGTATTTTACGATTCGAATTTCCTTCATTGACTAAATCGAATCGAATTTGACCCCAGTATTCACATTTTTCGTATAAATGTTCAGTGAGTGTGTTTAATATTCGGCATTTGAAATTTAGATTCATTCTTTTCGCCAGTTTCACCTTTATCGAGCACTCGAATTTGGCTCTTGAGAGACGTGAACAGCGCATTTAAATTCAGTTTCTAAGTACTTAAAACGCAGCCCTCGTCAGTGGCATGAGAAATGCTGCATACTTGAGATACTTTTGTGTTTGTATTTGCATGCGCCTTAATACCTGTGATACATACAAACTTGGAATGCTTATAAAGTAAAGTACTTTATATGTACTATATGTTCCAGCTGAGAATCTTTCCATTTGTGGATCTCAAGTGAATGCGGCCTCCTGGCTTTGACTTTTAATACACACACAAGTACATAAGTATGTATATATGTATGTTATACATTTGTAAAGGGTTTGTTCGCATCCATTAAGGGCTGTAGATAGATTGCTGAGAATTGTTTGCTTAGAGCAATTCAAATAAGAGCAGAATGCATGTATTAAATTGCTTTTGAATGACATTAATAACTCCGGCAACTGCCAACCTGTCATTAAGCAACCAAATGCATCCCTCCTCCCTGCCGATTGCCGACTGTGAACTGTAAACTGTAAACGGTAAACTGTAAAAGGTGCAAACATCCTGTCGGAGGGAGGGAAAATGAGAAGTGCAAAAAACAGAAAAGAATAAATCGGATCGCAAAAGCAAATCCCAAGAAATTCACACGAATCACCGTAAAACTCAGTCGCTCTGTGTCCTTTGGGCCAAACAAAAGAAGGATGGGCTCTGCCAAACGTTAAGCCAGATGAAGACCGGCAGCAACTGCTGTGCTAACAATTACACCGTGTGACTGCCGAGGTGCTGCTGGTAGGGGAGGAGGCAGGAGGCTGGAGTTGTCTACAGTTACAGCAAGGTGCAGGCCAGAGACTATCGACAGCACTTACGCACGCCCAGATACATTTACATCTCCAGCTACAGCTACAGATGCAGATGTTGGCCTCTCAAGTGCCGAAAATAAAACGCAGCGAGTGGATAAAGGAGATTCCCGCTGTTGCCTTTGAGCTCATTCTTCCTTTTTTTTTACCGTTTTACCGTTTTGCAATTTGAAGTTTGCTTCTCTTTAAATTTCAGTCCTTGGTGTTTCCTCTGCTGTTTCTGCTATTTTATTATGATTGATGAGCAGCAGAGGTGACTAAGAAGACGAGGAAAAAATAGACTCAAACAAAATAAAACATACACATATATGTACTTACATATATACACTTTTACACACATACACTTTTTGATACAAATATACTGACACATACATACATGCCCGCAATCAAAAACTAGCCAGGGGAAACTGCTATCTTGCCTTTGTCTCTTAAAGATAAATGAATGTATATAGAGTACTCTTTTGTTCTTTAAGTTTCTCATTTAATATTTCAAATTCTGCAGGGTATAGGCCAGTCTAGTAAGACTCTTTAGTTATAGCTACCCGCACAACTATAAATCTGACTTTTAGCAACCACCCTGACTCGGAATATGCAAAGCCATCATGACCATGGGCCTGTCATTGTCAGTCAGTCAGTCTGTGTGTGTGTGTGTGTGTGTATCTTGCCCTGAATAGAACCAAAATTATGAATTATATTTACTTGTTGTATACACAGTGCGACGCGTTGCGACGCGACACGATGCTTTCCACTTAAATGAGGCATGCAACGAGCACACTCTAAATTAAGGGATACGCAGCGGGTCCATAGCGTTTTGTGTTTACCAAAAGGATTCTTTTTCTTTTTTCCCGATTTTTTTTTTGAGCACGTTTTGTTGTGTCTGCCCGCCTGCCAGCGCATTCAATTTGAGGCTCTTTTTTTGGCTCGTCATGCGTATAGAATTTCATTTGATTGAGCGCTTAATCAAGCAAACATTAACGTGCACTTATTAATAATAATAAGTGCTCAGTATTCAACATTCTCTACTCTGTTCTGTTCTGTTCTGTTCTGTTCAGTATTCTCTTTTCAGTATTCGTTTATCTGTTCAGTCGTGGCTGAATGAAGCCGGATCCAAGGCTGTGTCCATGATGATGGCAACTTAATGCCAATAGGTGTGGCTAAGGCAGAACGTGAATACATTAATTAATTCAGGTCCATTCAGCGAACTGATTGGGCATCAAAAATTGATCCAAAGTTGTACAGGGCTTTTGAATTTTCCTAGAAAAATACCACTTTATGGGAAAGTGCATATCGAATAGTTTCATATGATAAATATACATAATTTGTAAGGTCTGCCACGCCTCCAAACATATTACGATTTTGAAATCGAATGTATTTATGTGGGATATATTCGAGTTGATCCCCATAGACAGGAACTGAGGGTAGACGGGCTAAGGGACAAAATGGAGACGTAGACAAAAACTTTGCATTGGTAGTTGGAGTATTTTATTATTTCATTATTATTATTATTATCAGAGATACATTTAACACTGTAAGCTAAAAGATCTATATCCAGTTAGAGTAAAACACACTACGAAAATGAACAGAAGCTGATTCTGTTATTTTCATGACTTATTTCATTGCTATGGTCGAAGGGAGGAACAGAACCGAAAAGGATTAGTTGTTGAGTTATAATACATTAAATAACAAATTAAATTCATCCACACAAGGATTGTGTTTAAGGTCTTTTTCATGTAATTTAAATAGACTTAAAGGTAAAATGGTAAATAAATTAGGATATTCTTGTCTAATAATACTGCATAGATAGAAATCCGACCCTCGCATACAAATCGATATAAAGTTAAAGTTACTCGCAAGGGTTACTGAACGTTTACTTTCTTATCCATTGTATCTACGCTAAACTAACTTCAGTTTATTCCTGAGCTATTAGCAATGCCTTAACCCACAAGGACCACCCATTGATATCTATAGTGAACCACTTCTATCTTCAGGCAGCTGCATTTTTACGGGCTTACTTACTATACTTGTTCGCCATGTATAATTCTAGTCACTTTAAGCTTCCACACCGTTAAGGATTATCGGCCATAAAGCCAAGTTATGAGTGTGTCATGCTGCCTGAGAGTATCTGTGGCAGCTACATGCAACAACAATGGGTCACCCTTTATAAGAATCGTTGCATGAGGAGCGATGGGAAGGCGGTGGGAAAAGGTTTTTCTAAACCTCCATTGTCTGAGCTTGTGCTGATTGTTTTTGTTATTATTATTTTGCGTATTATTTAAGCGCATGCATTTCTTTATAAACTTCTATATGTATACTGTTGCTGTTGTTGTTAATGTTATTGCTGCTGGCAGCGGATGCGATAGATACGGATGCGTTGTGGTCGATGGGAATGAAATAGAGAGCTTTAAGCGGCTTGCTGTCTGTCTCTCTGTGTGTGTATGTGTGTGTGTGCGTGCGAGTGAATGAATTGAACTGCCGCATTTTGCATTTTTCAACTGTTTTTTGCACTTTGTTTTATTTTTACACATGGCCACAAAGGCAGCCCAAGTCGAGGCACAAACACGATCCCAAGCCATGGGTCGCCAGTGCGGGTACTGTATGAAATTTAAATACCCATTCAGCATTCAAAATGCGAAGCGACAGCCGCACAGAGACCTAAATACTTAAGTAGTTTTTGAGGGGCTGCCAGGCACAGATGCAGGCACAGACACAGACACAGATACAGATACATATACAGCTATAGATACAATTTTACAGACAGAGAAATATGCCACATGGCGGTGCTTTCATATACAGACATGCATATATATGCCACACGCTTTGTTAGTTACAGATACAAATAGAGTCGGCAATAGATATGCATGTGTACAGCGATACAGATACAGATACAGATACATAGGCGCAAAGCTAAAGCTGAATTGAGCCTACACTCCACACATTGCTATGCGCTTTGTCTCTGTCCGTGTCTCTGTCCGCGTCTCTGTCTGTTTGTGTGTAAGATTTAATCTTTATTGATTTATTTTGTTAGATTTTAATTTATGACACTAAAGTAGGCAATCATTTTCAGTGCGCCACACGGTGAGCGGCAGTCCAGTGAGTATTGCAAATATCTTTTATGAACATGAACACGGGGAGGAGCTGCTGGGATGAGGCGTCACGCTGTACCCCCGCCACTTGGGTAACTATCCAGCTGTGAGATTAAGAGATTGTCCACTGTAAACAGTTGGCGCACCAATTGCGTAGTAGGCGGAGTAATTAAGCTCAAGATCTGCGGGGAGATCAGTGAAATGGAAATAAGTAGTGAGTATTTAGAGTCTTGGGTAAATACACTCAGAGATTAATATATATAGAGCTAAGTAAATAAAATGATATTTAATATATAATAAAATATAATAATAATAATAAATATAAATTAGAGTCCTGGGTAAATATCCTCAAAGATTAATATGTACAATTCGAAATAAAATTATATTTTAAATATGATAAAATATTATATTTAAGTGGTAGGCAATTAGAATCTTGGGTAAATATGCTTAAAGAGAAATAAATAAATTATATTTGGAATATAATGAAATAATAATAATAAATATAAGTTAGAGTCTTGGGTAAATATGCTTAAATATAGATGGGTAAAATTATATATTAAATATAATAAAATATAATATCTAATTGTATTTTTTACTTGTAAAGAGTAGTTTTCCTAGTAAGTTTTATCAGCAGTTGTTGCAGTAATATTATTATAAAATTAAGTGTTTTTTATATGTAATTTGTTTAATATAGTTTGAACATTTTAATTGGAATCTCAGTTATTGTGAAAGTTATAGTGTCAAATTTGTTTAACACAGCTTCAAATTTATATTTCAATGCAAAAAAATAAAAACTTCTGTCCCAAAACTAACCTCCATAGTTACAACTCTTAATTACGTTCAACTCACGTCACTTACTCTGACAAATATTAACAAATATTATTATTTTAATATAATAAACTAGTTGAATTTATTAAATCATTTTGTTATTTAATTGGCAACAAAAACCGATTTGCGGGTAGAACTTCAATTAGCAGATATTTTAAAACATTTACATTTATTACGCTGAAAGTTAGCCACAGTTGCCGCAACCTTGACTAATTAAAAGTTAACTGTAAGGCACCCTACTGTCAGTCCACGCCCCAACCAATCCGCTGCTAACCACAGACGGTAATGAGATTAAAGTCACCCTCAAAAATGAGGGAGAACTGAAACCAAATGCACAAAATTTTAATGTACTATGTAGTAATGCGTAGCAAGTTACCTCGAAAAGTTTTTTTTTTGCTCGTTAATCAAAATTAATTACAGACACGACTATATGGCATAGAGTAGTATGTTGCCTCCCTCACATCATCAAAGACATGGTCATGCCACGCCCAAATGCGACATGCAAACCAAGATGGCAACAAATACATAAATTGTAATTTACTTTAATGAGCCGCATTTAGTCGGCCCACATGTGTCCAGTGAGGTCTATGATTGGGCCAGACACGTTGCATACAAAGCGACTCAGTCAGTCAGTGGCAGCGGGGACATCGGAGAAAAGTGGAGAGAGAGCTGGTGAGAGACAGCGACCTCATCGCCATGGCGACCCAAGTGATCCGTTGTGTAATAAAAGTTCGCATGGCCAGCAATTGCAATCTGAATTTGAAACGGGTCGATGGCTCTTCGCTGTGCTCTGAAATTGTTTGGCTCTTGGCTGTTGGCTGTTGGCCTCTAGACAATTGGCTCTCGGCCCACTCAGAGACCACGACGACAGTTGCTAAGGCACGATACTATAGACCCACATTACTATCATTCTCAGCAATCATTAGAGCATTTAGATGGGGCATATAACAATATTGTTCTACTCCCTTTTCGTACTCGTATAACGCCATTTTCGAGTAGTTGGCATTTAATGTGTGACTCTTTGTTATTGCTGCTGATTCTCGTCAGCCATTGATGAGTTCGTTTCATTGCTATACGGCTATACTCTATGAAATATAAGTTCAATATGTATTTAAATTGAAATGCAATGTAATGTAATGAAATGTTTTAAACAAGAATCTTAGTAACGTTTTTTTCTAAACAAAAATCTACTTAAAGTTTATCTTTAGCTTCACCATATTACTGTAATGAAATTGGTAGATAACTGTAAATTTTCAAGTGCAATATTACAAATTTACAAAATTAACTTTCCGTAATCTAATGAACACACAGATGCTGGTGAGTTGTTAATATATTTTAATACATTCGCTTAACTAAATTTGGGCTTTAACTTTGGCTGCCCAGACTTATTCGAAAGAAATCGCTTGTTTCTCAATCATGTTTCTATGAAACATATATTAATTATATATTATATATTTATATATGTACATATGTTCTATATAGTAAAGTTTTACACTAGCCGGCGTACTTGTTTGGCTTCCGTGCAATTGGTAGCAGCAGTTTCCTATGCAAGGCATGTCTTTAAGTAGGCTATTAAGTGGACATTAGGGGCATACAGAAGTGGCACATGTGTGCGACCTTATATATATATCAGAGCAGAGCGTCTTAACTGTCCACTGACCACTGACCACTTGCTATACTCTCTGATAGCATCGTCTAAGTGGTAAGAGATGGAAATGTGAAGAATTGTCGGTAATTGTCATGCTCTCTTTATAGCTATAGAGAAGGGCAAACTCAATACCATTAACGTGTATTTTGTGTAGGTAGAATAAAAGAATAGGTGCTGCAATTGATTACCAGTTTTTAGACCCTGTACTTTAAAAAAGTACAAAAGGGTCTATTAAGTTTGTGCAAATGACATTTGTGTGTAACAGGCAGAAGGAGGCGTGGCAGACCCCATAAAGTATATATATTCTTGATCAGGACGACGAGCTGAGTCGATATAGCCCTGTCTGTCTGTCCGTCTGTCTGTCCGTCTGTCCGTCTGTCCGTCCGTCTGTATGAACACCTAGATCTCGGAAACTATTAGAGCTAGAGACTTCATTTTTTTTTTGTTAGGTTTGTGTATTACATAAGCAGGTCAAGTTTGTTTCAAATGTTTGAAAAGTCATCCCCCTCCCCCTCAAATTTACAAAAATGTTCTTAGTATATACAGTTTTAGAGTCACTGGATTCATTTTTCGCAGGATTAAAGCTTTAGATGCTTTGCATGTTTGGTGCAAGTTGCAGCCCAATCGGATAAGAAACACCGGAGATATTCGACAAACAATTTTCAGTACTAGGCATTTGGGTAGGGGAGGGGGGAAGCCACACTGTACGCGGCTACTAGGGCGTATGCGTAATTTTTGATTGTGAGTTTGAATTTCTATATGAGTATTGCTGATTGTTTGTATTTTAGTGTATATTTGTATGAATAAGTGTATGTGTGTGTGTATAAGTGCATGTGTATGTGTATGTGAGTATGTACATACATGCTGCTGCTATTATGGACTCTACGGACTATTATGGACTATTATGGACTCCCAGGGCAAATCAAAGTACAGGGTCACCTACTGTCGGTTGCGTCCGACTGTAGCTTTGCGTCCGACTGTCGCTTTCCCTAATTTTTTTATAGTTTTCATTTTTCTTATCTCGTCTTTTATTATTCCTATCGGCAGTAAACTCTAGAATTTGAAACCTCTTACTGGGAATCTGAATATATGTATGTATCTGCTTGTGGTTGTAATTATCAATGATTTATAAGAATTTGAGAGCTGCTTTTATCAGTCACAAGTACATACTTTTTTAATGACTTGCGGTTTATGTCAGGTCATATAGCATTCACCCCAATGCCCGTTTAGCTTACCCTAGCCCTAGCGCTCTTACCCCCTCCTTTTGCCATGGTTGGCGCATTCACGTGGAAATGAGTGCAACCAGCACACAAAGTTGCATACAACACAAGGAGAAAAAAAAACAGAATAAAAAAGTGGAAAACAAAACCAAACCAATCCGCGCAGTAGGAAAACAATGGCAATAGCTGATGGCCTCGGCTGGCTCGGCTTTTTCTCCGGCTTGACTCGGTCTCCAGCTGGTGCTTCTACGGCTATGGTTGTGGTTGCGGCTTCTGATGGTTATAGCAACTCGTACATGCATGAAAACAAATATTCATACTTACACACACACACACATACATAAGTGGTAATAATAATTCCGCTCAAGAGGCGTCGCCCGGCGTTTCATTTCAATGACACACAAACCCATGACGCCAACTGCAGCAACGACAACCGGATGATCATAATGATGATAATAATGCTGATGTTACTGCTGCTGATGATGACTGCCACAAATATGTAGTAGGTGCAGCCCCAGCCCCAGTTCAAATCCCAACCCCAACCCCAAGCCAACCATCAGCAGTGTCTGTTGTCATCGACCGCGGCCCGCATGAGGTGCCTAAGCCGATATGCGAACGGCATATGGAAACTTAAAATACTAATATAGTACCATGATGGCTAAGGTATACGCTTCATTATGATATGAATGACCTTGAGGTAAGTCCTAAGCCTGTTAAGAGGTTTACTCAATTGAAAAGGGAATTTGCATTTAAGATGCTGAAATATTTCCTGAGCCCTTGTCAGCTTAACTGTCTGTCTGCATGTACCTCATCCTTATACTCTATGCAATATGTGAAATAAATTAATGCATTCTTAATTATTAGATTGAACACTCCACTGATTATTGTTGCCAACGCAGTCCATATGTCGATATTCCCTCTGAGAGATAAATGCGCCTTCACGATGGCTTAATATTGCGTATGCACAGCTCGTCATTCATTCATTGCTCGATGCTGCCCCTCAGTCCCTCCATCCCTCGTCCCTCTGACACTCTGTGTCTGTGGTGGCTCCTTTGATTGCATTGTCTCGTCATGGTCTCGAGTGGTTCCTGCGACGGTTAGCTGCCCTCTCAATCGCTGTCTCCACTTCCACTTCCCAGTCGTCTTTCTTGTCATTTAAGTTTTTATGGTATTCCTCCCCGGTTTTTCTCACTGCGCTCACTTGACATACAATTATGTTGATGACATTGTTGTTTATGTCGCCAATGCTGCTGCTGCCACTGCTGCTGCTGCTTCCATCTGCTGCAAGAACAACAATAATAGCGACTACAATGCCGACAAGTTTTATGGGCATTCTGGGTCCATACCCATATTCAGACCGATACGCTTACTCACACTCATATTCCCACTCATACTCGTACTCGCCTCGCTTTCATTGTATAGGCCCATATATCGCGCTCGTATCTCGCGTATCTCGCATATCTGATAGCTGCATTTTTTATTGTTATCGTTCCAGTGCCATTTACTGACGTTGCCGCAACTACAACAACAATAGCAACTGCCACCAGTGAGCAGTTTAGCTGTCTTACGCTTTTTTCTTTTTATTATTTTATATTTTGTTTGCGCGGCCTTAATTAAAAATTCTTTTGGTGTCAAATGGTATGATGGCTCAGCAGCTCAGTTCTAGGGATTTTCTATGGACGATTTTGTCCAAGACCTTGTACAATTATTTGACTTCTCACAATCGTAGCAATTGTGTGGGAATTTTATTATTTTCATTCATTGGATTAGGTGCACTACGAGCTGTCTATTATACCCTTAACTGAGCCTATGGCTCTTTCTGCTTAAACTAGAGCTGTCCAGCTGGTGCAGCTTAGTTTTACTAATGTTCTCTTGAAGATGAAATTAATATCGTATACCTTTCCGGCAAGTTTCTACCTCTAATCTAAAATAGAATTTCCAGAAGTTTATGGAAAGGTACGTGGTTAAGCCTTTAGGGAAATAATGCTTTTGAATCTGAATCTGAAACTCACTCTAATGCCAAGAGTTTAAACCACACTGTTATTCAATTCTTGACTTCGAGAGTGAAATGGTCAACTATCAGATAAACTGTAAAAGCAATATATTCTCTTCAACATGAAATTAATATCGTATACTTTTCCGGCAAGTTTCTACCTCTAATTTAAAGTAGAATTTTCAGAAGTTTATGGAAAGGTACCTGGTTAAGCCTTAAGGGCAATAATGATCTTTAAATCTGAATCTGAAATTCACTCTATTGCCAAGAGTTTAAACCACACTGTTATTCAATACTCGCCTTAGAGAGTGAAATGGTCAACTATCAGATAAACTGTAAAAGCAATACACAACTTTACTGCCTAGTCAGTTTTAGAGCTAATAAGCTTGAAAACATTTGCCCTAACTTATCCTACTATGTCTATGCATATTTATGAGCACATCCGTATTAATACAAATTTGACAGAGCCAAAACTTTTAGCCAAGTTGCCAGCAACGCCCTACTGTCTGTAACGAGTTTGAGAATTTCAAGAAAGCTTTCAGAGAATCACTTGAAGGGCCCTGCCCCATTGGGGGGCGTGTCCCTGTTTACCATATGCATGTGCCGCCCTTCAATGCTGACGCTGCTCTTTGGCATGGACTAACTTCTTGGCAAGGAAGAAGAAAACCTAATAAATTTTCCAACACGTAACACAAAATATGCGTGTAAATTTCATTTATTGATTTATAGATGCCTATAACAACATTTGTCCGGGACCAGGGATGTGCCACATATGGAAGGAAGGAAGGGGTTCGAGCTGGAAAACATTTGTATAAATACGCCAAGTAATGGCGTCTACAATGTCGATGCGAATGGTGCAAACTTCCCGCCATAAATCAAGATGAACCCGGGCAAACAGAATGCAGCGCGAATTTCGTCGTTTCATTTCATTTTCAGCCATTTTTTCGATTTTCATGGCTCAAAAAGTTCTATTTGATTTCGTATTAGGGCAAACTGTGCTGTGCGCACATAAATTCTGCTTTTAAGGCGAAATTAGTGTGTGGACCGCAACCAGAACGAGCTCCAGAGCTCCAGTACAGAGATTAAAGTTGGCTACGTGCTGAAGTACGTGGTTGGGAAATCACTGACAAAATAAAATAATAATAAAAAAAACGAAAAACAAACGAGAAAAGAAAAGAAAAAAGTCAAAAACTGCAGTCTCAGCTCCTTAGGGCTCCTTCTGGCACCCAAGCTGACTCAAGTGGTCACGTGGCAGCGGACGAGGAACTTTTCGGACCAAAATTACTTCAGCAAATATTGCTTTGTTCAATAACCCGGCCCCAGCTACAGCTACAGCTTCGGTTCCAGCTGAAAAATTATGAACGCTCACGCACACGCATTGAATGGTGGGGAGAAGTAGAAGTGAGTGGAGGAGGGAAGTTCTTGCAACAAGCGGGAAAACTTGCTGCAAGCAATTAGAAAAGTTCCGGCCAAACTGTCAGTGAATGGGAAACTTTTAGCTGAGGCAAAATTAAAAATCAATAGCCATGACAGGCCAAAACTTTATTGTCACAAATCAAAAATTGAATTTCACACGAACAAAGGCAACCCTTTTACTATATAGTATATGTACATACATACATATGTACGTATGTATACCGAGTATTCACTAATTTTCAGCCCATACTCAGAGTTAGAGCTCAGGCCAGAGGCCGAACTCGTGTCCTCCCTATTGACTTTACAGCTTTAATGAGCCCTGGGACGTCAGACTGTCAAGGCTGTCGAGATCGCATTCCGAGCGCCTTTTTCCAATCTTTTAATTACACACCATCGTAAAAGTAACCCAGGCACAACCTGAGCTCTTCTACACGTATATAATAAGTACGTATCTATGTATGTATGTATGTATTTACCTCTACCTGAAAGGCAACAAACTGAGTCCCGCTCTGTTCCTGGCCTGGCAGCATATGGCGGAGTGAAAGTGCCTCGTAAAAATTATCTCTGGCATTGTTTTCGAGCACGGTTGGGGTGCCATAAAATCTCTCGCAATGTGCCCAGGGACTTGGCTGTTGAAACATAACACAGGCACCCCGAAAAGCCGACTTCCACATCGATATTGGCGGCATAAATCACTAGAAACTTGTTAATTGTGCGCTATTTATTGTATGCATTTGGTTTTAGGGAAGGAAAAACAACTACAACAACTATAATGAAATGAATTCGAGGTGGTAAGTGATGTTTGCAGCCAGCAAAGAAAAAATAACAGGTGCTTTATATGTTGGGAACTTCAAAAAGGTTCGAGTCTCCGATAAGATAATGACTACACCAATTTTAAGAGTTATTAGTTTCGATATTAATGTAATGTAACTTTAAAAAGTTTCATGTTAGTGTACCCGGTACTTCGATATCAACTACATTAGGTATTACGAATCAATACGAGTATGTTCCAAGAATTTTAACAACAATATTATAATAATGTCGTGCAAAATAGACACAGGTGCGGCTTTTTAGACTTTGTACTTTAAAAAGTACAAAGGGTCTACTGTCTACTATGTAACGGGCAGAAGGAGCCGTGGAAGGAGCCGTGGCAGGAGCCCATAAAGTCTATATTCTTGATTAGGACAACGAGCTGATATAGCCATGTCCGTCTGTCTGTCTGTCCGTCTGAACACCGAGATCTCGTAAACTATAAAAGCTAGAGACTTAATTCGTTTTTTGTTAGGTTCGTGTATTGCACAGGCAGATCAAGTATATATATTTTTTTTCAATATCAAGGAACTCTTCCGTTAAATAGATATTTGAAGTCTTAATTTTCAATATGAAAGAGTTTCCAGGGTGTCTAAGTCCGCTAATTAGTAACCAATTTCTGTATTATCTTTTTCCCAATTCTATGATCTAATTCTATGGTTTTTTATGGAATAGTGTACCAAGAAGTATGTAGTTCAAACGACACCTTGTTGATTGTCAAGCAATTACTTGGTCTGTTTATGGGATGAAAGAATTCTTTCGAAACGTGTCAAGTCTGTTTCTTGTTCGAGTTTCTATTTATTGCCGACTGCAATATCTAATAAGGCGAACGAACAAACGATCGACAACACAATCTAAAACCATTTGTATCAACATAACTGCTAACAAATATTTATTATAGACATGTTTCCATTTCAATGCAGAGTGTTTATTGTGAAACAACTTTTCCATATAATGCAATAATGTATTTTATATTCTTTCATGTTCTTATCTGTTGTTATGTGTTTTTTTTTTCTAGCTAACTTTTAACGTGTTCGCCTTGTGCCGACAATATTGACTTGTTTTTTGTGCCTTTGATATTCGAGAGACTGGAAATGAAAATGGAAATTAAACTGAAGCCAACTACTTACAGACATCGTCAACTGTTGGCGTCACTAACACTGTCTGTCTGTCTGTGTGTGTTGTGTGTATATTAATTTTCCATGGAGATTCTCTGCATGTGAAAAGTACTGGTTACTGGGGAGTAAGACTGGCACTGGGCTTGAGTTTTTATTTATTTAGTTGGCCGACGACGACGACGACGCTGTTGATGATGATGATTGCCAACTGTCGACAAGGGTCTCTTTTGTTGTCTATTTATAAGAATTATATTTGCACCCATTGTGGCCCCCTCCAGAGCTCATTTGTATTGAACATACACACACGCACACACCAAGGCGGTTGGACGGACAGACAGACAGTCAGACAGACAGTCAGACAGACAGACAGACGTATAGACATGTTGAGTTTGCTTCAATTGCTTTCATAAATTATCGATAATTGGGCAATGCTTATCGACGAAAGCGTTTCGTGTGTATCTTATGTCTTAGAGAGGGGGTAGGGCAATAGCCAGGTGTATAAGACCAATCTATGCGTTACATTGGAAAATCGTTAGAAATTCATAAGCTCATTAAATTTTCAGCAGACGATAGCAGTTTCTGAGTTTCTGAATTTCCGAGTTTCTGTTTTCTGTTTCGAGTTTAACTTGGGCAAATACAATTAAAATGCCATAAAGCAAATTAGCCGAGGCAAACTTTTCATATTCTACCGCGCAGCTGAAAATTAGGGTGGTGGGGGGAAAAGTGTAGTTTGGATAGGAGTGGGATGGGGGAGTCGGAAGCAGTTTCCTTGGGTTGGGCACTAAAACACATCCTGTGCCCGGGTAATTGTCAGGCGTGTGCTGCAACTTCAGCAAATTGTCGGCAATTATGTGGCACAAAGTAACGTAAAACACACACACACAGTCACACACACACTCACTCACACATGCATGTACATACATCAGGGGAAAATTCAGCTTGCATTCAAATCGTGTCGTGTGTGTTTCGGAAAAATCTCGACACACTGGGGTGACTCGCCCTCTGCCCCAGCAACCTGCAGGCCGATGTGTATTAAATTATAATTATTTGTGCATGACAAAGGGTCATGAAACATGCCTAATGACACATTTGCCACAGTCTCAAACAAAACGGCGCTGCCACCACCACTTAAAAGATACGAGCCACAGCCAAAGGGAAGCAGAAGTGGTAGTACCTCCTCAGTGACTGTTAACCCAAAAGGAACTGAGGCGGGTTGGGACTCAGGTCTGATGTGGTATTCTCTCTCAACTTGAGACTGTGGTACTTCAGCACTGCATATTGGCATGGGCTGTCGTACATGGTTACAATTAACAACGCTCGTTATGTTCGAGGTGTGCGGCACCCAAAAGAAATTAAACAAAACTGCAACTTTTCAACTTGTAATGCAACACCACAGAAAAAGGAAAAAAAAAACACACGAGAGGTAACCAAGCGCAATACCAGCTCAATGACAGGCTTCACGACATGAAAGTCCCAATCCCTAGCCACGATCTACAGCAGGTTTTCGGCTAACTAATGTCTATTGAGCGTGTGGCCTTCTGCCTGGTATTGTACTTGACCAAGGTGTGTATACAATTTGAAAGCAGAAAGCAAAATCTCGTAAGTATAGGGATTGTAAGAAGCATAATTTGCCAAATTTGAGACTTCTTGTGATAGGATATCGTCTCCAGTATAAAAACTTAAGGCGATTAATAAAAGAAATTATTTTTACCATAAAATTTTAATTCTTGTTGAAATCAACACAAATTATACTTGTTTTATTTTTAAATGATATTTTTAGAATTATTTATTGACATTATTTCATTTAGCAAAAGTTCTTCGATTCTTATATATTATTCAGTAAAAGTTTATCGATTCTGCCACAAGTTCTATAAAATTTGCTATCTCTGATCCACTATAATATACTAATGTTTGAATACTTCTTGTTTTATTTGTTAATGATATTTTTGTTACTATTTATTAACATTAACTTAGTTGAAGTACTTTAATTCTTTAGCAAGTTTTATAAAATTTACCATTGGTTATATAGGACATATCTAATATATGATAGGATATCGTCTCCAGTATAAAAACTTAAGGCGCTTAATAAAAGAAATTATCTTTATCATAAAATGATAATTCTTGTTGAAATCAAGACAGAATATAACATAGAATATTATTTCATTTAGTAGAAGTTCCTCGATTCTTCCACAAGTTTTGTAAAATTTTCCATCTCTAATCCACTGTGCACGTGGAATTTCAATAGGCATTCCAATCTTATGAGATTTGTATTAAGCTGCGCCGCCAAACACATTGAGACAGTTCATATCATGCTGGCATCTTTTCAATGAATTCCTTTGGACAAATTCTCGAAAAATAATATTCCACTGAAATGTTAAATAAAAATAAAAATTACTTGCATGCATTCCTTGTGCGTGTCGGTTGTCTTATTTTCCAGTTTAAAACGTGATTGCAATTGCCATCTTATACCTAAACGAGGTATCATCTGTCCAACGGCTTACGAATAATATTTCCTTTCCCATTGCCAATCCCTCTGAGTGCCTCTCGCACTCGCCAGTCTAAGAAATTTGAGTCATGGGCAACCATAGTACTAGTGTCGCATTCAGGCCGGCACAGATGATCTCAGCTCATTTCAAACCCAGCCTGAATTGAGGCCTGAGCATGTGCAAACAAAACCTAAAACACAAAAGTGAGGAACCTATGTAGAAGGAAGGGGCCCGAGTTAATATTTGTCATTGAAGATGCTAAGTAAATACTTGCTCTCGGATGGCCATATGTCATGTGTGTGATGTCCATTAATACCCATATTTACATATATTTATTTTGATTCCTATGCGAATTTTCGTAATTAAAACGGAAACGCTACGAAATTGGGCAACAGAAGGGAAGTCAGTCTGAAACTGAATTATCCAGTTTATGAGTTTATGCAGCGCACTCATTCGCTCAGAACAGAGAGACAGACGGAGAGACCGACAGACGGACGGACGGACAGATTCCCTGGTGGTTATTACGACGCACATGGCTGAGCTCTGTCAGCCCATCAATTTGTGTCAGGTTCCCAGCAGCAACAGCAACAGCAACGGCAGCAGCAGCAACAATTGCTGCCAGCTGTGTTCATAATTTGATATGCGCCAAATTTGATTCGAGTTTTGCCTGGTTTAATTAGCTACAGTTGCTGACTTTTTAATGGACAAACTGGGACTGGAACTGACTCTGGCTCTGGCTCTGTGAGTGGAACTCGACCTGGGACATATGACTCGTTTCTTTCACAGAGGCTTTAGGCCCTTTACGTAAAATACACGGCCGGTTTGGTTCGCTTATCAATTACTTATCATGGCTAGCATCAACTATGTGTATGAGAATGCTGCTGGGGACTCAGTTTCAACACAATGCGATGCGTTTCATATTACATTTAAAGCTGTTAAATTGTAACAAAAGCCCAAATAATAGAGTAAAATACATGGCAGAAATGAATTGAATACAAAGTCACGTACATATAATTTATACGCAGCAAAGTCAATACCAAACGAACAGCCTGGAATTTGATTTGAAAGGTTTTCAGTTTGAAAATTGAACTGCAACAGACGGAGGCAAATATTACGTGTATATTTTCAGAATATTATTAAAATATTAATAGAGAAAATATTTCGAATATTTTGAATACTTGTGTATAAATTAAATGCAGAGTGTCTCTGTGTAATCATTTATGTATGACATTTCCTTTTAGCCTGCAGCTGCTGCTGCTGTTGAGCTCTCATTATAGATAGGTTTCTTTATCAGAGCTGATGACGATGACGATGACGATATGCAAGATTTACGCTTCAATTGGTCTCGTTTAAGCAGAGAAACCTTGGCTTGGCTTTTGTTGCTTTTGTTTTTCTTGTTAAACTGCTACATTATGGAAATGAATTTCTGAAAGGAAACGAAACGAGTGAGTTGCATTGATTTACATGACAATTGCGGGAGGCGCAGGCATGAGAAAATGCATGAATATGAATAAAGCGAGGAGTGCTGGCACTTATTAAGCAGACACGACCCCGACCCTTAGCTAAGCAACCCCTTGACAAGCCAACTCCAACTCCAGTGCTGGATAATTTATAAAAAAAGACGGCTCTGCCCTTAGTCTGATATCTCTATGTTTATCAGAGCAAAAGCAAATCATAAACGAAATACTTACACGGAAGTTAGAGTTGCTACTCAACCACCCTCCTCCTCCTCACCCCCTAGTCACCCCTCCCCCTGCTTTAGGCAGTAGACGTTGAAAATTATGCCCAAGTAAAGTTATGCAAAAACTTTGAGCGTAGCAACCCCCAGCAACCCCTGTAATGTGGAGTAGAGCCAAGTAAATAATTTTCAGAATTTCAGAATGTTGCAAAAAAGAAAATCATAATAAAGCCAGGAAAAATGATCAAAAATAAAATGAAAAGTCAGTTGTAATAATTTGCATTTTGCTGCCAAATGAATTTAGCCACTCAGGCATACACTTTGGGCACCCCCAAAGATAACTTTTAACTTCAATTTGCCCAAACGAAAAGTTTTCGCCTCTCTCCATGTCTCCGGCAACTGCTTGCAGCCACCTGCTGTTAAGTGAAGTTGATATTTTTGATATTTTGGGCCCTGGCATTTTGGCCTTTCCTTGCGAGCACAAGTACATAGTTCTTGGGGTTGATTCACACAGACTATTGCAGAGAAGCCATAGAAATACACATCAAGTGCACTTAAAATAGAACGCAAATTAATTGACTTGACTAAATAAATTAGTTAAGCAGTTGCTATGGTAAGTTTGCTGTGATGGGAAATCACAAAACAAAAATTTGACTATTAATTAAAATATCTATTTACACATTTCAAAGGTGAATCCAAAGCAGCTGAAGACTACATAAGTTCAAGATTTATCTAAATGGGTAAAAGCAAATATAATTTTAGTATTTAAGTAAGGCAAAGAATATTTGTTAAGATTCGTTTGAACTTGGGCTCAACTGAATCAGTTATTAGTAAATTTTTTTTTAAATTTATTTAACTTTTAAACATAGACGTACATTAGAATTATATGTATTTTTGTCTCATATGTACTAATCAATTCTCCAAACTTTTTAATAGCAGGTTTTTAATTTAAAAGTTTAAAATGGTTTCAAAATATTTGCCAGATATTTAATCAATTTTTCCCATTAAAATTTTTTCTTTGCTTGATTAGTAACATCGAAAATATACATTTTTCCTTTTTAAATATTTCGTTTGAAGCATTTACCTGCTGCCGTCTCAGTTGCAGCTTCTTCAAATTATTTGCAAAGGAATTTTAATCGACGTCTCTTTGATCTTTCGCTGCACGAATAACTAGGCTGTTTTAGCTTCAAACGGTTCTCTATAGACAACTGACCGCCACAAGCGAATGGTGCCTTTCATCTCCTGGCAGTTACACACGGCAACCTGGCTTAGGTATCTCAAGCCCATGGCTAATTGCCTTGGCATTCAGTGGGAAACAGAGAATGATAGAGCAAAATTTGGCAGTTTGCGTATGTATATAAGTATGTGTGTGTGCACTATTAACAACCATCCAATAGGTCTAACTTACAGCAAATGCCAGAGGCAGCAAAACCAAAGGCAAATTGCATAGTATTTTAGCAAATGTAGAGCCATTCGACAGTTGGGCCCAGACAAAGTGTTTACACACATTCCTACTATTAGAACACGCTGAGAAACCCTGACTTGATGACTGTCATTGGAACAGGGTGCAACTAGTTAATACTTAGACTACCACGAAACCCTGGCAGAGAAGTAATAGCTTCGATGAAACTTGAGTTAACAGCCCGGCAATGGAAGCAGTTTTATTAATCACATTTAATAGCAGTAAAATTTAATGAGAGGAAATAAAAATGATTAAAAAATATAGAAAAAATTTGTAATAAATATAATTGCATTATATAAACTATAGGGAGTATGGTCAAACACATTTTCAGGCTTATCCCTTCCCAAACTCTACAAGAACAGCAATTACCCAAACGTGCCACATCAGGCCCAAAAGAAATTTAACAGACATACGACATGGGCAATGGTAAAAGGCCAAGAAAGACGTACCTGCCCCAACTGAACAGAAATTTTGTAGCTATACAACGCAGAGGCGTTTCAAATATTTGAACAGACGGCAGACAATTGAACATGGCAGGGCAGCGGAGCTATAGCCACAACCAGATATACGGACAGAGAGTAGGAGCGCGGAGAGAGATACAATCACAAAGTTAGATTGCCCGACAGACAAACATAAAATTTATAGAATATTTACGTGGTGGAAATTTTGTCTGCTGGACATTGAACAAAAAAATTATAACATTTTACAGTCCAAGGGATAGTGGATTATTTAAATTAGCTTTCCCCTTTTTAATGGCAACGAGTTGTGGTACAGGAACTGAACAGAAAGGCGTGTGCTTCTGCTTTTTGTTACTAGAAGGAAGTTTACTATTCAGAGTTACGCAAGGTGTAATGGTCTGATTAAACAAAAAAGTAAATTAAAACGGAATTTAGATAAAAGGTCATATTGATGCCTTTAACTGCATTTAAAGTTTATTTAACTTAAGACTTAAATAAAAGAATATAAAATTTAAATTCATTTTACTTTAAATAATTTGTTTTAAAAAATATAAACAGCAATAATGAAATGAATTTAAATAAAAATTCTAATTGGTTAAATAATTGGTTAAACTAGCATTTATATTAAATTTAGGATTCGAAGTAAATATTCATATATAGTACTTAAAGGTTTTCTAAACGGAAAAAGATTTTATAAAGTAGTCAAGATATATTATTTCTTTATTTATATATAATATCAACTATGTACAGTTGACCAAAAAATTAAGATTAAAAATATAAAAGTAAATTAAAATGAGATTTTTAAATTAAGATATTTAAGTTGTTATTTAAGTTTTAATATCATCACATCGTTAAAGAATATCAGGTTTTCACCATCTACGCTAAAAAAAGCGTATTAAATTTTTAAATTTCATATTAAAGATTCAAAGAAAAACGAAAAGTTTCTTAATGGCATTTACATCAAATTCAAATTCAAAGGCAAATGCCTAGGGTATTTTAATTTAGAAACGTTCCTTTGTCTAAATGGTCTGAACAATAAATTCGCTTTTCATTTTCGTTTTACGAGCGTTACAAATTTTTGGCAGTCAGCCCAGCCCAGAATGCAGGCCGGGGATTGCAACTCGGAGCATGGCAGGCAGATAAATTTTAATTACATTTTATTATGAAAAGGCGAAACCGAGCAAAAGTCGTTAAAGAATCAGGCAAACTCACAGACAATTTGGCTTGGTTCTGGTTTTTGGTAGTAAACTTTAGATTTCGCTTTGCTGCATATTTAATAAGACGTCTTCAACGTCAAAATAATAATACACACTCCAAATTAATATTAATTTCAGAAAGCAAGACACCCAGTGCTGTCAGTTGTGCGGTAGTTGAAACTTAAACAGAGTTGCTTGGAAAATGGAAAACTCACTTCACTGCCTGCCGTCTGCAAACTAAGACAGCAATTTATTGTAAGAAACACTTTGAAGGGGAGCAAAGGCTGGGGGAAAGAGAGTTAACCAGGATACACTTTTGGGCATGCTCCATTTAAAGCCAAATTTATGGCACGTGGCCTTGGTTTGAATCACAAAAGGGCGTTTGCTTAGGCCCTAATGAAAAAGCCAAGGCATCAGCCAACCTTACGAATAAAGTGCTGGAAGTGTGTGGTTGGCAATTAAATGGCATCGAGTTCTGTCTTTTGAACTGTCGCTGTCACTTTGAAAATCTGCTGTAAAATCTCTTTTATTCACATTTATCTCAGTCCCTGAAAGTGCACTTATCTGTTAGACGAGCCCGCAACCCCCTCCAGAATGGTCAACCGCTTTGTACTCATCAGTTCCATTTGCAATTCTTTTGATTTCCGCTGCTGCAGGCCAACAGCAGAGTAATTAGAACAAAGCAAAAAGCAGAAGCAAGTGGGTCAGTATTAGAGGCAGAAATAAATTGGAAAATATTGTGAAAAAGTACAAACACAAGATGTAGTCTACAAGAAGTATATTAACTTTTAACTAAAAAAATTGGTAAAAGAAAAAATCGAAAAGCTACATTCGGATGCAACCGACAGAAGGAGACCCTGTACATTCCCATCAAGCAGCTAATGCTAACAATACATACACAAATACATACACACATATCGCAACAATTCACAGCACTGATGAAGAATACCATAAGATCTTTGTATGCTAAAGTACAAGTTTGTTTGGTATCAAAAATCTAACACTTACTTGATCTGCTTGCACTATAGGGGCATCTAACTACCAAATATGATGTATCGAGCTCTAACAGTTTTCGAGATCTAGGTGTTCATACGGGCGGACAGACAGACAGACGGACACACGGGTAATTGGACAGACGGACAGACGGACAAACGGACATGGCTATATCGACTCAGCTCGTCGTCTTGATCAAGAATATACATATATACTTTGTGGTGTATGCCGCGCCACCTTCTGCCTGTTACATAATATCTGAGTTGCACAAACTTAATAGACCCTTTTGTACTTTTTTAAAGTACAGGGTCTAGTTATGGAGTTAGTTTCTAAATTCAGCGTTTTCCTAGTTCCGAGTTTATAAACCTCCAACACACTTCGCAACAAAGTGTATGAGGTATAAAAACATAAAACCATTTTGTTTTATTTTTTGGCAGACATTTAATTTACATAGTCTCGCTTTCTATGTATGTTCCTCCTTTTTTTTTGGCACTTTCCGTTAGCCGAGTTGCGTGTTATCAAACGATTTACAGCCCACAAGTGCGACTGCATAATTTATCAATAAAAAAAATAAGGAAAACAAGTAACAACAGCAATGAGAATGCATATAATAAAGCAACAGCCAGCAAAAAATGCTAATGAGCCACTGTCTCAGCCCTCTTTGGCTCCGGACTACACTATGAACGTTTATGTATGTGTGTGAGTGTGTGTCTGTACGTGTTAGGTCTCTCTGTGGTCTACGGCCAACTGTCAGCATTTCTTTCGAGGGGTAGCAGGGAAACTTTTGGCCAAGTAATTTCGTTTCGCTTGATTTTGAACGACTTCCTGGGCTGCACAAGCCATACCCTTCTGGCTCAGCTCAACCCCTGACCCAGCAATTAGCGACAGTTGCAGCATGGACATAACTTTACTTTACTTTATTTTTTTTTTATTTTTTCCTTTCTGTGGTATTCGCTTTTTTGTTGATGTTGCCCTCGCTTCGTTGAGTTCTTGTTTTTTACCCCCCTCTCCTTTTTTCTCTTTTGCTTTTTTAATGACAATTTGTATTGGTTAGTCTGGTCTGTTTTTTTTTCGTTTCATTTCATTTTATCATTGCACCGGTTAATTTGAAAACTGTCGATTTTCATTTATTTGCTTCCGGTTTTCTTTCTACTCAAGCAGCGAAGCGTGCCAGCTGCTTGGCTATTAAACTAGTCACAGAGACGAATCTATTCCATCGCTCTAATTGCTCGAGAAGAGGATATCCTAGAAACTGATGACAACAAAGAGAGGATAAGCTGGGTTCGAATATTCATTTGGATTCCATTTACAAAATCTTTGTAGAATATACAGATTATAGAGGTGATAGTGCTGAATTTAGTAACTCATTGTCAGCCAATACAGGGTATCTACATCATAGTACTACCTATGTCAAATGCGCATAATGAACCGGTAAACCAGTACGAATAAGCGTAGTATGGAAGCCAGGATTCGAGCTGAAACAATCCTGAACTCACCCCATTTAACAATTTCAGTTAGGGTCCCAGCTTTCGATAACTGCTGTTATTTTATACATTTTTGTTTTCTTTCATTTTTTTATTATGCTGGAAAGCGTAATTAATGCGTTTTCCTTTCACGCTCGTTTTGGGAATTTTCGGATTCGTTTTGTATTTTTGCTGAGCGTGCAAAAATACGCAAAAACCATTGCCCTAAGGGGCGGCTGTGCAGAGGGCGTGGCCAGCCCTCACACACACGCAAGCTGAGAACAACTTTTAGATTTATCATTATACAAGCAAAAGTTACTTTTATGCTTTATTTCCGCTCAGATAGAGGAGAGTAAAACTGAAAAAAAAAAAGCTTAAGGCTGTTTGGTTTCGCACTTGAGCCGCAAATATCGCACTCAAGGGTTTAATTTATAGTACGGAATGGCTATAAGGGTGGCTCTGGATAGCAAGATAAATAGATGCAGGATATTACGGCCAGCTGCGTGTGGAAATTATCGCTGCCATTGCCATGCGACGCGATTCCATTCGATTCGATTCGATTTGTTATTGGAGCTGCCTCCTCCAGGACGTCAAAGGCGTCTCAAGTGCTGCGCACTGAGTATGATTCAGTTCGATTCATTTGGGTATTCAATTCAATTCAATGCCGAGTTGAGATTGAGTTTTGAAGTTCGTTTATAGGGGCTCTATAAAAGACTCGGCGAACTGCGAATGAATGCCAATTTAGTATATCCGATGAGTTTAGCATTCAATTGAATATACAATCAACCCTTTTTGAAAAGAATACTCTGCACTTAGACACTTGGCTGGCTTGTTGAAATCTTTAGAATTCGTACTCTTAACGAGATATTTGATTATATTGACGAGTGCTTCTTAGACCGATAAATCTAAATTATATTTATTGTATTTAGGTATAATAAACCAACTGTACTTTTCTTTATAAAATAAGCTAAAAATATGTTATAATTATAAATAATCTTGGCTTTAGCTCTGCTAAAAAAACATAGCTCGGATTTACTATATTGCAATACATATAATAACATTTAATTATCATCGCTTTATTTTTGTAGAATCATTAGCAAATTTCAAATGTGCTTAACTCCAGGTCGAGCACTCTCGACTAGAGCATTCTTCATTGTTAATTGTACCAAATATGATTAACTTTAGCAATTTGAAAACCGAAATGTTGTCTTTGATGAGTCAAGGGCCCGAAGTTGTGAAGCCATTGAGACCCAGTCCTAAGGGCCCTTCATGCTGACCCACTGGTACTAACAAAGCGCCAGGCCAGGGGATTTGATTGGCATTAAAAAAAAGCTAAGAAAAATAGAGAATTGCAAAGATTGCGTAAAAAGGAAAAATCCTATTGGACGCATGATTAATGACTGCAAATTCATTTCCGCCAGCGACTCGACTGCCGTGAGCAGGAACGGGGTGCGGTCTATGGCATATGGGATAGAAAACCAGAGCTTGGCATTGGCCAGTGCTCATACCGGCTTACTATGTATGTTTGCCCATGGCTAGACGGATTCTCGGAGCACTGAGTCTGGGCTCTTTGTAGCTGATATCTTTTGTGTATCTTTTGCGCACTTCCTGGAAATGCCTGGCAAACAAAAAGTGTTTTGTATCTGCAGGTAGAGCACATGTGCCAGTGTGTATCTGTGAGTGTGTGTGTGTGTGTGTGTGCAACTCTGCCTTTAAGCTGGAAATTACTGTAAATCAGCAAATCGGGTCATTAGATACATTAATCTCGACAGCTTGGACAATTTATGCTAAATTATGGCTTGACAGTCGAGCTGCACGTTTTTTGTCTTCAACATACATTTTGCATAATGCTTTTTAATCCCCTTGGATACAACTGAATGTGGGCATGTGTGTGTGACTGTGTGGCCCTCAACCTTTTCTGTAGTTGATGGCCCTACATACTGAGCATGGATGTACATACATACATGTACATATATATGTATCTTATCCCTTCGGGCAGGTGCGACCCTTATAACGAGCTGGCGGCCAACAATTTGTATAATATATTGCGCCCGCACCAACAACAACAAACAACGCTACAGCAGCAAGCAGAGCAATAATATAAAAACAACAAAAAATAAAACGGTTATCACTAAAAGCCCCCATTTCGCCATTAAGAGATACCATAAGGGGTCTGCACTGTGTGTGTGCAAGTGACAGTCTGTTTTTTATTAGGCCTGGGTTCTTTGGAGTTGCCCACTTTTCCTATGGCAGTTATTCTACACTCATTCGCAGACTTAGTAACCGCCTCTAATAACTGCAATTTGAAACTGCAATCAAATTGTTAAACGTACTATAACTGTAAGTCGCCTCGTATTAAGTTTCTTTGCAATGTGTCGCCTTAGCGACACATCCAAATAAGACGCAAAAAGCAGCCAGACATAAGTATGTATATATGTATGTATGTATGTCGTATGTACATACCATAAAACCATTCCGTCCAGAAAGCTTTAAGTACTTGGTAAGGGGACTTAACACATGTGATTAAGGCCTGAAGCATATTGAGTTCACCCAGAAAAAGAAATAATTAAGATGTATGTACATACATACACACCTATGCATACATACTTAATCTGAAGATTTTAATGTGCAAATAATGTTTCAAAATTGTAATAACTAGACCCGCATTTTAACTTTTAGGCACAATTTAAACAAAGCACTTGGCAAACACAACTGCATACTTAAATGTAAGTATGTACACACAAAGTGCATGAAGCTCGTGAATTAACCCTTTGTACCAGCATTTAATTTTAATTTTGTTTCCTTTTATTTTTCTTTTTTTGTTGTTATTTAGAATGTCGTAATTTTTGTAAAATGCAGGCTGTAAAATTACGGCTCGCTGTGTATAGTATAGGGCGAGGCGTGGCAGTGGAACTGTTATTATTTTGAAATTATTTTAAGTATATGCGCTGGGCTTTTACGTCTTGCGACCAGAGGGAGGTCTGTTTTTTATTACGCTTTTATAGCTGCTCAGTTAGCGTGTAGTTTTTTAAGGGAGTATTAACGACTCCCCACCGAAATAGAACAAGCAAATGTTGATATTACAATGAGCATTTAATATCAAAAGTTAAAAGTAAATTACATCGTTATGTTTTTACTATATACGTATTGAGATATTCTTTTTCTAATCGGAAATAATTCAACTTTCGATTTACTCAAATTAACCCTACCAGTGTAGACCAAGAGAAATAGTAAGGTATGTTAGATCCTTTTGTACTTTTTACAGATCACAATAATAACCATCTATAGTATATTATTATCGTCATCAAAAGAAATATGAACCGAATTCCTTAAATACCCAAAGTTTTATCTGTAAGTCCATGTCAGAGTTGGGTAAAAAGTTCTGAAGACGGAGTAAAATATCCGAACCCAACTACATTCCAAACTTCAGGGTCATTTCCTGGGCAACGGCTTTGCTTCTCCAAAGTATTTCAACGGAATTCGTTTAATAGCATTTGCAATAAAAATGAGACAAAAAAGGAGCAAACCCAACCACACTGACAATTATTTATACCAAGTTATGTGTGCGAGTATAACTGCAAATTCAAAAAAAAAAAATTAAAAAAATAAAATAAAAGTAGAAGGAGTGAACATTTTAGTGGAATGAATTTCAGGTATATTCTGAGCAACTCTACGATACTTTTTCTACTACTATTTTCCCTTTTAAAAAAGGGTAAAAAGGGGTTAAAGGGTTCTTTGGCTACGCTCATGGCGTGTGATTGGCCATAATTATGCATTTGACAGCTGATGCAGGAGGAGTAGCAGACTATCGATCGATATATGGTTATAGGTTTTTTTGAGCCAAATAGCTGAAATGCCTGACAATTAGTTGCATAATTTAGAGAGTCCAAAAGGAAATGAAAATAAGAGAAGAGAAGACAGTGCGAATAACTGAAATTGCTTATAACTCGATCTTCTTCTACGGAAAGGAAAGGCCACATGGACGAATGGACGAATGGAACGAATGAATGTTCGTGGCATACAATGAAAATGAATAATTCCCAATGGGGCCTTGTGGGGGCTATTAAAAAGATGCCAATGTGTGCCCAGCAATCAGGCACCAAAATGGCCATGATGAATCAGTAAGGAGCAAAAGCAAAATGTATACAATACATTATAAAGTAGCTATGGAACGGCTGCTTCTGCGAAGGCCCAGCAACCGCGATACCAGAAACCAGATACAAATACAAAGATACATTTTTTTTGTTGTATTTTTTTCTCTTTCAAAATGTTAAATTGATGCAGGCAACTCACAGCTCTCGCTAACCATAAAAAGGTATTTAGCAATTTAGATGCATTCGACGTCGTGTCCAAGACAGACGACGGGAACTCCAGCTCCAGCTCCAGCCTGAGCTCGAGTGGTCCTACGCCAGGTCTCTTAAGTCTTCCGATGTGGTTGTTATTGTCGTTGTTGTTGTTGTTGTTGCTGAGTATCGCACGCTTCGATCTTCGGCTGCTGATTGCGCAGCTGGAGGGGATGATGTGTGTGTGTGTGTGTGTGTGTGTGTGAGTGTGTGCCTTGAAGAATGAATTGCTTAGCGCTAACTCACCCAAATAGTCCATGGCATAAATTCCGAATGGGAAACGCATCAATCAACGAGGTTTTAGCTCAAGCTGCAAAGAGAATGGTAATGTAAGCCCCCAAAGATAGAGGCAAACCGAGTGATAGACCCAGACGGGGTATATCATAATAATCAGTGGAAAAGCTTGGCACGCAAGGCAATCAGTACGGGAGAGGGGGGAAGAGTCGATAGAGCATTGCAGTAGAGTTGTGAAGAGCGCGTTGCTGGCTCGTGATGATATTGCTGGAAAGATTAGGTGAACGCGCAATGGCAGCCCAAAAATTAAATAAGAAAAGATAACAACCTAGGCATGGGCTCGGTCTCTTGGTCTTGGTCTTGGTCTCTGGCTCTGACTTGGGCTAAGAATACGTGGAACAGGCAAACAATTGCCCAAAGTGGCAAGAGAGTGCCACAGAGAACAAATAGGCAAGTCATCGTAGTCGCAGTCGTCGTCATGACCATGGCAAGCGGATTAGTTTACCTGCCCCGAAGGTAAGCGGGCATGGACACAGAAATTCTGAAATTCTGGCTGTGACTGTGACTGTGCGCCGCTCCCCTGAGCTGAGCTGAGCTGCCAGTCGCATAGTCCCAGTGCCCAGTGCCAGCTAAAAATTTACGATTTTAGCACAGATTGTAAAGTAAATTTTCCTGTTTTTATTTCGAATTAACAAGCGAGCGGGCCAGGCACACACAGAGAGCTGGGGAGAGATGAGTGCTGAACAAGAAGAAGACACACACAAAACTAAGAAGACGTAGCAGTAGAATAACAACAACAACAACCAGAACATTGTTGTCTTGTGAAAATAAAAAACGAAAGTTTCTTGAATGTTTTTACTCCTCTTCTTCGCTTTTTTTTGTGTGTTTTCGGGTTTTGTCTTTTGTGCTGCTTCTCTTTAGAATGCGCATTACAGGAAGCCCATGGATCGAACCGGTTGCGCGCTGCTCTTATCTGAACTAAGCTGAACTGAACTGAAATGAAATGAACTGAACTGAACTGAGCCGAACGGTTACTTAATAATGCAAACAGGTTTCTCGATTCGGCTTTTGTTTCTTCGAAGGATGTGAGCGGCTTTACTATGTAGGGATTGTTGTGCCCACAAAGAAGCAGAGTTCTGTCCAAAGTAGAAAGGCGAAAGGCGAAACGACTTGAGTTAAGTTATGGATATTGATATGCTGGCTACGAACTTGCTGCTTTATCAATGCGATGACAATGCGCGATTACAGCACAGCGCAGCTCAACGGAAGGAGAGGAGAGAGGGTTAGAGACGGGGCAGGGGCAGCACAGGAAGTCTGAAAATGTGGGCTGGATTTAATGAGCGAACGTGTAGATTAATATGCTCTGATGTGTGTGAGAGACTTGTGAAGGGTATAAACTGAAAGGTAGTATTGGGTTTCTTTTGTTTCGTCTTAGAATTATTATGAATTTCATATGAGAGTTGTATATAATGTCGTTGATGTATTAGTAGGTACACTTGGCCCTCGCTTAACACGGCCTCTTTTAGCACGACCTCGGTCTAACACGGTTTCAAATTTGCTCCCGTCCCTCTTTTAACACGCTAAATCTAATCTAATCTTACACGATTGCAAAATATCGATATAACTGAAACAATCGAAAATGACTGATTTTTTTTATAAGGAGCCACCAAAAAAGAAAATATGTTGAAACAAACTGGCTTAAACTAAATATGCCACCAAATGCATTTCAAATTTGATATGAATAGAAACATATGATCTCCTTACTTTTTTACATTTTTAAGTTTCTATAAAGTTTAACCTGTTATTTAATTATATGAAGCAACTTTTAAATTTGAAAATATGAATATTATGCATTTATTAAAGGCATATACATAATAACTTTTGGATAATTTTGAACAAATGAATGAAACTTTAATAAAAACAGACCAAATTTTAACAATACAAAATTTTTTTTGCAGTTAATTTTGAATTTTGAGAACGTAACCCCTTATTTTGTACTGAATCCATGTTTCGCTTAACACGATTTCGCTTAACACGAGGATTTCTAGGAACGTAACCCCCGTTTTAAGCGAGGGCCAAGTGTATTTGAATACTCATACATATGTACATATAGTGACAAACTTCATAAATGACTAAGCAAGTCTGTTGAATACTTATACTTATTTTAATTGGAAATATATAGCTAGCAAGCTTTCATAACTTGGTGGGAGTTAATTTTATTAAATAAGAGAAACAATCCTATATAAATAGGCTCAATATTAGTCCACATCTCTGTCGAAACTAAAACAATGCCTTTTCGAGTAAAACGCGTTTAAAGTTTGCAACTTGTACTGGGCTTACACTAAGGTCGCATAATTAATTTACTTCTCACGCAAAGATTATTTTAGATATTAAGTTGAAATTTTGCCACAATATAAAGCATAAATCGCAGAATATTTTCGTATTAAAACACAAATAAGTCAAATTTTAAGCTATGAACGTCTTGTAGTAACTAAAGTATAGCAACTATGTTCACTGTATATCAGTATGTATGTCCAACCAATTTTCCGTATAATACTAGGGCTAATTATTGTTGATTCAATTTACCCATAGTAGCTTATTTTCTTGGGCAATTTCCTATTTCTGTTCCTCCTTACCCTCAGTCTTCATTGTAGTAGGCCCATACCCATACCCATAGCCATAGCAATGCTCGTCACCGTCGCCATCGTTTCGTACCTATTTCTTTAATTTGAGCAGTTTGGTAATTTAAAAATTGGAGCCCCCATAATCAACTGTAATGCGGCCGCCTCGGCTTTGAACACGCAAGCAGCAGGCAGTCAGCAAATGGCAACAACAACAGCAACAGCAGCAACAACAGCGAATGCAAACAAAACATATGCTTCGACAACAACAGCATGGGCAACAATGTATGCCTGCTTGTGTGTATAATGGGCACGCCGAGTTTAAAAGCTTCGCTCACAGCAACACAGCCAGACGGTCGCACACACACACTCACACACACATACATGCGCACAAAAAAATACATGGACATCGACACACCTCCCCATTTGCGACTACTCGGCTGCTCGTAAATTATAGCAGACTTTTTATATGGTTGTGTGCGTAATTTGCCAAACAGCTGATTTGTTATCAACGGCGCTGAATGAGCGGAGAGTGAAAGAGCGACTGAGAACGAGGCAGAGCCAGTGAGAGAGCAGCACTAGACCTGAAGTGCTGAATTCTCACGCTCAGCAACACAAACAACAAAACGATACGACTACGACGCCAACGTCGGTTGCTGCTGCCGCTGCTATGGCAACGACCTTCCTTATTTATTACAATGTGTGTAACCGTCCTCCGTGTGTGTGAGTGTGTCGTATGTGTGCTTGCAGACGAAGTCGTTGTGATGTTGTTGTTGTTGTTGTTGTTGTTGTTGTTGTTGTTGTTATTGTTGTCGCTGTCAATGATGATGATAGTGCTCATGGGCAAGGGGAGTGGGGTAAGGTGTAGCGGAAGGCGCTGACTTAAATTGCTTAGTTTTTAGTGCAGAAATGTCTGCAACATTTAAGTTTAATGTTGGCTCGTTACAGTTGTGTTGTGTTGTTGCTTCTTGTTGTCGCTTCTTATGCTTTGTTCGCTTTTTTCCTCTTCCTCTTTATTTGCAACATAGTGTGGCGAGAGAGAGACCTAGATGGGCAATCTCTTTTGGTGTGTCTTATTTGCCAGCAGCTTTTACACTGAAAACGCTGTGCTCATTGCGCAGTTTCCGTGTGGCTTAGTTTGAATTTTATTTTAGTATTTGTGCCCACTGTTGTTGCTGTTGTTATCGTTGTAACAGAGCAGCTGTCGCTGTTCGGCTCTGTGAATTTGTGTGCTCCCCCCACCATGCTATTTTTTACCTAGTTATAGTACTTTTGGAATTTTATTTTAGTGCCGCACCTTAGTAATAAAACACAAATTGGGGATGATGGAAAATTTCCGTAAAATGTCTGTGGTACACAATTGCATACAAATTGATATAAAAAATTAATACTGAGAATATTTTAATATGAATTTCATAAATTTAAAATATTAATTTTAACAAATCATGTAACATGGATCTTTATAGAATTTTGATTTATACGAAGTTGAAAAATATTTATGTAAATCTCTCTTAGGTGACCATATGTATAAAGTATGTACATACATACATATGTGATTAATGTGCACATTATGATTTGATAAGTTCGTTTTTGCAAACATAATTCTTTAGCAAAGCCTACTATGTACTTACTTATGTACGTAAAATAAATGTTTACATAATTATTAAGGTGTGAACATATATACATATGTATGTATGTATGTAAGTACATTCATATACATATATGATATATGTAATGTCATTTGATGTGCTTATCGCCAGGGCTATTGAGAAGGGAAGCTCTAACCACAGTTTTGGTGCCATATGAATAATCAAAGCAAAACATAAAACTGAAACTGCGCAGAGACTGGCTGAGACTACGACTGAAACCATAAAAGAAATCATAAAATTAAAGCGGGGCAGCACTTAACATGCACACACACACACACACACACACACACACACACAGAGAGCGAGAGACACGTTTAAAAGAGCGAGAACGGCAGCTAAAATATGATTACAAAATAAAAAGGCAGCAACATCTGCAGACGACGCAGCAGCGCAGCGACGTCGCGTTCTCTCGCACAAACAACAACAAATGCTGTTGTAAAGATGGCCGCCGTGGTTATTATACAGCTGAATTTGTAACACACTCACACACACTGCCAGAGGCAGAGCGACAGACAGAGAGAGCGAGAGTGGGCCAGAGCGAGAGCCAAGCATGTGATGCGGCATGTGTTTCAGCCTCAGTCACTGAATGCAATTGGCTTAGCTTGCAGCAACAATACCAGAAGCAGCCGTCGTGCCGTGTCTGTGTGCCTGCCGTGTCTGTGTGTGAGTGCCTGCTGAATTGAGTCGACGTCACAAGCCAGTCGGGCAATCAGCTGTTCGGCTGCTGTTCGAACAGCAGGTAAAACCAGTGTTGCCAACAGCTGCGCGCAAAAAACTGACAGATTGTTCCCAAAAAAATGACAGAAAACTGCTAAAATTTTCCAAAATGTGATAGAAAACATGACAAAAATGTTTTCGTTCATTTTATGAAGATAATTTATTACTCATTACAATCTAAGTCTTTAATTATATTGTCAATAAATTTTTCATTTTCATCAATATTTTCTGAATCATAAGATTCGTTTGATTTAATAAATTTTAGATACATTTCCGGTATCTGATAATTATGGCAACAGGCATCTTGCCGTTGTAGAAAATCAAAATCAGTTGACGGAATGACCTGTTTTGCGCACTGATTTGATTTTGATTTGCTTCTGATTTTTAGAACATCTGGCAGCCTTGCCAAACAGTGGCTCCGTCCACTTCAAGATTCAGTAATTCAGTAATTTTTTATAAAATTGCAGAGTGCTTACAAAGTATTCCATTTTCAAATTGCTGAAATAAACACCAAGTGTTGCCACTAGTTTTCTACGTCGTAAACGGTCACACAAGGGTGAACGGTCTCACAGCAAGATAATCAAAATCAAAATCAACTTCGGAGCTGATTATGCTAAAACTTTTAGTGTGACCGTCATTTCCGTACTTTATGTGCACACACACAAAATTTTGTATGGAGCAGCTGCGAACAGCTAATGGTCATAATCAAATCAAATCAAAAGCAGTTTCAGGAATCCCACTACTAAATTTGATGACAATTTGAAGCATACTTTAACCATTTGAACCAGAAACCTGACAGATTTCCTGATAGCTGCTGTTTTCAATTTTTTCCTGCTGAAGCCGTTAAAAACCTGACAGATCTGTCAGGAAAACTGCTAAAACGGCAACACTGGGTAAAACACTGGCCTGGAAAAAGGGCCACACAGTGCGAACGACAGTCGCTTGAGAGAGCTCGACGCGTGCAGACGACGGTACTTGTGAATGGGATAGAAAAGCAAAACCAGTTATCATCATAGAACATAAAATTTGCAATCAGCAGTATACAATTTAATAAAAATAAGCAAAAATAAACGCACGATATCAAGTGACAAGCATTGTTCAAACAGTTGTGAAGCAGAAAATTTCAGTGAAGAAAAAAAAACAAACAGTCATTGACGTCGGCGTCGCGAATCAGCTGTCTTTGCTCGCTCGCTCTCAATTCAGCACAGCGCAGCACGCTCTCTCGCAGCGTGGCGTCAATTCAGCGCTGCGCTCTCTCGCTGCCAAGAATTACAGATACAATTCGCATTGCCGTTTCATTTCGCTTGCGCTGCTTAACGGGAACGGACGTGTTCGAGCGTGTACCCTGCCCCGAATTGTCGTATGAAAGAAACTTGGAGAGAAAGAAGAAAACAACAACAAACTGCGAATCACACACGCGTGGATTTGCATATGAAAAGACTGAACCAAACACATACATAAACTCAGTTCGCAGCTTAATTAAATTACAGCAACAACAAGAAAAACAAAGACTGATTAACCAATACAATAAATGCAAAACAATTTAAATACGGGTGCAGAAGCATAAGCATAAAACGGAACGCAACCGAACCGAACGGAACGTAACAAAACGAAAGAATAAAAGCATCAGCAGCAGCAGCAACCACATATGGATTAAGGTTCCTCACACACACACAGCCACACACACACACACACTATAGATGCGGATTAAGTGCAGTTGAAACAACCGTTAGACGCTGCTCTTATTTTCAGTGTCTCTTTGTGTGTCATTTTCGGATTACCAGTGCCAATTTCTCAAAGTTGAAAGTGAAGTGAATCGAAACGGTGACAAGTCTCTAAAATGAAATGCTAAAACAAAGAAATTGAAAGAGCAACAACAATTCGGTGTTCGATAAACAGCATCTACGACATCAACAACAACAATGACGATGGCTGCGTGTTATGCCAACTATGACATGTCGTCCATGTCGTCCCTCTCGCTATCGCACAGCATGTCGGCAGCACTGCAGCAGCAGCAACAACTGCAGCAGCAACAGCAGCAGCAGCAGCAACAACAGCAGCAGCAGCAGCAGCAACAACAGCAGCATCACCATCAGCAGCAACAGCAACACATGTACCATGCTGCTGTCGCTGCACACCAGCAACAGCTGCTGCAGCACCAACGCCAACACCAACAGCAGCAACAACAGCAACAGCCTCCCGCCAACAACAACAACAGCAACAACAACTCGCGTCACAGCCATGTGGCTGTCGCTGCTGCTGCTGCCGCAGCGGCGGCAGTGGCTCAAACACAAGTTGCCGTCGCTGCGAGCAATCAGCGTCAACAGCACAGCAGCAATGCCAACGCCGGCGCTGCCAGCAGCAGCAGCAACGGCGGCAACAGTACCAACAGCAGCAGCAACAAGGATTACACCATTCCATTGCACGTCGACTGCAGCGTGGAGTACGAGCTGCCCAACCAGCCAAAACCACCCGCCGGCCAGCGAGTCGAGCCGCTGCTGATGATCCATCCCTGCTACTTCCGCAAAATGGAGTCACAGCGTCGCAGTCCCTTCGTCAACAACATGCAGGCGACGGCTACGGCCAATGCCCGGAATGCCGTCAGCAGCGCAGTCAGCAGTGCAGCAGCGTTGGGTGGCGGTGCGGCGGCAACAGCTGCTGCGGCTCCTAGCAGTGCTGCACGTCGCAAAACCCAATTGCAGCAGCAGCAGCAGCAACAACAACAGCAGCAGCAGCAGCAGCAACAACAGCAGCAGCGACAGGCGGCATATCAGCAGCAACTGCGACAGCAGCAGCAACAGCAGCAAATGTCACAAATGTCGCAGCAGGCGCTGTATCCAGTGCAGCAACAGCAACAACAGCAGCAGCAGCAACAACAGCTGCGTCAGCAGCAGCAACAGCGGAACCAAAGTCGTCAAAGCCAAAGCCACTCAGCCACCTCAGCAGCAGCAGCAGTAGCAGCAGTGACATCTGCGTCAGGTCAATGGGAGCAATTGGCCGCAGCACTAACGCCACATCAGCAGCAACAGCAGCAGCAGCAACATTCGCATACACATCCACACACACATTCGCACACACACTCGCATACACATTCACACACCCACACACACCAGCACCAGCAGCAACAGCAACATCTGCAGCATGCGGCTGCGCTGTATACAGCTAAGAGCAACAATGCCGCCGCTGCTGCTGCTGCGGCTGCTGCTGCCGCCGCCGTTGCAAATTCCTCTGCCAACACCTCAGTCAATGCCGCTGGCAAACGCGATGCATTAATTTCGGGCAGCAGCAGCAGCAACTACGCCAGCAAACACCATCACCAGCAACACCAACAGCAGCAGCAGCAACACTGTCTGCCTCCGCCTGTTGCTCCGTGGGATGCAACGGCAGCAGCAGCAGCCGCGGCGCTGCTCATCGATCGTTCACCGATGGCAACAGTTCCTAGCAATTATCAGGCCGGTCCAGAGGCCACGCCCATGCACCGGCTGCCGCCCACAGCGACTGATAAACTGAGCGGTAAATACCGTCAGTACTTGCGGACACAGCATCGCATGCATCCCTATGCAGCGGCAGCGGCAGCAGCGTCCCTCGCGGCAGCAGCGGCTGGCGCCAACCTCGGGCCGGCCTCGTATGTGCCCTTTGGCTCAGCGGCGGCAGCGGCAACGTCGGCGACAGCGGCAGCGACAGCGCCAACATTCCAGCAACTGCAGCAAATCTCCTGCTACAACGTGTGATCCAACAACAGCAGCAACAACAACAGCAGCAACAACAGCAACATAGAACAGCAACAACTACAACAACTATTGAGGCAGACGCTTACAAAGTAAACGTCGGTGAAACGTAAACGGATAACCACAGATAACAAAACGATAAGGCAAAAGCGCTTTTGATTTCATCTAAAATCTAAATTATCGCTGTTTAATTTTTCTCAATTAATGTTAATTTTTCGCTGTAGAGATTGCAATTTGTGTTTGTGTTGAAAAAGCAACGACGGGTGTGTGTATGGTGTATGGTTTTTGCCCGACAATGAGAACAGGCGAAAGGACAGAAAGAGCTCTGCGTTTTGTGCAGTGTAAGACAACGCGGGCGTTCCTCGTTCTGCCCTGCCACACAGCGAGAATTGCAATTGTGATAATTTGTTAAAGAAAATAATAAGTAAAAATAAATATTTAATTTCTGTTGGGTTCAAAACTGTTTGCTCTTCTGATACAAAATGTTTTTCTCTTTTTATTGTCGGGCAAAGACTATACTACTATATATGAAGTTCAGTTCAGTTTAGTTAGAGCCCTTTGAGACACCCTGTATGTAAGTTAGCTGCAGAAGAATTGTTGCCAAAACAGAAGAAAATGAATTTGGAAATGCGATGAAGAGTCAAATTCACTTTCTTTGGTAATTCGATGAGGGAAAACCATACAAAAGAATTAAAAACAAAAACCAACAAGAAAACAAGCAAAAAGAAAGAATGCAAACTATTGTAGTGATATTTGTTATAAAATAATTTTAGTAATTAATTTAATTTAATAAATTAAACAACAAACGAAAAGAGAAGAAAAGAGAAGAAGTGGAAAGAGAGAAACCCAACCACAACAATACGTGTAAACCAACAAAAAGGAACAACAAAAACAATAATAACAAGTAAATGCAAATGCTTAAAAAACTAAACAGAAACTATGCTTATTTAATTACCCACATAGTATATATATTAGTAATGAAACGAGCCCCATGCTATACTCAAGCCACTGTATACCACAAGAATTATAAATCTCTCATCTCAGCAAAGAATAGGAAAAACAAACACACACACACACACACATCCATTGAAAATGAAAATAAAATTTATTCCAAATTATGCGACGTAATTTGAAGCATAAATATGCGAAAAGTAAACATCAAAAATCTACAGCAAATTGTGTTTTCAATTGATGCCAGACGACTGAGAGAGATAAAGAGGAAAATTCAGAAAATTGTGGATGAGATACTATATACAGGGAGAGAGAGTAAAAGCAGTCAGTTTGCCGTCGGTATTTTTCATTCACTCTGGATTATTTTACAGGTTGTCGCCTTTCGCTTGTTGTCCCCAGACTCCTTTGCTCGTACGCACGGTTGCCACAGTGAGCACAATTGTGATAAAAGTGGTGTTTTTTTTTTGGAGCTGTTTCCTTCTTCTCTCCTTAATCCTTGATTGAGATATCAAAATATGTAATTAATTGAATTGAAGTGTATGTAACAGCAGAATTACTGCATCAAATGAAGTTGGTTCTTTTTGAATGAAATATTCCCATATTGGTGCACCTTTTCACTTTCGAGTGGCAACAGTGTCCCTAGTCTACTTCGTGTTGCCGCTTTAATTTGATTTCTCGCTCGCCTCGCACTTTGTGCTACGCATTTTGCAGCCAGTCACTGTGATTGATTGTTGTCATTGATGGAAGACTTTCAGCTTTGTCTCACACACACACGCACACACGCACAGCTAAATGTGTACCTGCGTGTGTAGAGCAGGGGGAGGTCGCTGTCAAAGTCGCTGATTATGAGGAACCCACATAATAGTTGCTTTATGTGTTTACAGTTTCTAGGTAAGCGGGACAAAGAGCGCAGTCTACACTTAGAAAAACACAATACTCAATTGCAGCTGAAGTGTAGTTAATAATTCTAAGAATTCCGCCAATCAATTTATATTTATTTCAGTCTTTTCCATCAATAAAACATACTTTCGTGCTTCTAAATAAATAGGAATATTATTATTTATTTATCTTAAGGTCACTCGCAAATTGTTCGACCTTAAATTTACATTGTTGCTAATAAAATAATACTAGGTTTTTTACGTTCAATTAAATAAATATGAAAATTATAATCTCAGCTTAATTACGCAATAATTTAATAGTATTTACGATAAGCAAATGCCAATATAGGGGCATAAGGGTATACTACTTTTATATCTTAATTAGCTATTATTTTTTATCACTCTTACTCGTTATTTATTTTTGCACTTAAAACAAATTAGTTGAACGAATTGATTGAAAGACGTGGAGTAGAGTAGAAAGCCACATCCGTTGGTCAATGCTCCGAAAGTTGACTCGTTTCAACCAGATTGACCAACTTCACATTCAACACGATTCACTTTGGTTTGTCCTAAATGCGTACGAGTCCAATCACCAAGACAGGAACTAAGATACTCTCTATGTAGGCCAACAGCAAATAAATCTTACCATTTATAGCGTAGTAACTATATCAAGTCCATAAATCGTGTCTCACTTTAAAGGCAGAGAAAACGTTTCGTTTTGAATGCTCCGACGATGATTGCAATCTATTCACTTTATTCATTTATTCAATTCGTTTGCTATTCAGGCAATATTAAAGTGGCCCCTCAAAGATTAGAATATGCCAATTGTCAGTAATTAAAATTTACTACGACAATCATTTACTAATACGTAGGAAACTAAGCGACACTCGGCTATTCAATTGAAAATTATAGAATAAAAAACCCATCAGCTGGTTCGCTTCATTCATTCCCAATTCAATCTGAGGTCGTTGTCGTCATGTATTCTATATTACACATACACACACACATACACATGTCTGTCTGTCTGTCAGGTTTTGAAATAGACTGCACTTGATGTTATAGGATTGTTGTGTTTGTGTTTTTGCTTTTTGAGGAAAATCTTCAGAGATAATGGGGGCTGCTCTTCAAGTGGGCTGCACTCGAAATACTCAAGTGTTCGTTTCTTTTGTTTTCCTCTTCGCGGTTAGAAATGAGCACAGTCTCTCTCCCTGAAGTGTAGCCGTTGCCATGAAAGGTTTTATTTATTATTTTATTTTCTACATTTATTATTATTTATTTTATGTATGACTCACTAAAAAATTGACAAAGTATAAGGCTACGTTTTTAATTAAAAGCTAAGCATGACTTTTTATATTTCATATTTTAAGGCAAAAGTTTAACATTCATTTTGTTTACATTTTGAAAAACTATAGCAAGCTTTCGATAGAGTGAACATTACTTAATATGTTTACATTAGTTTCCTTGAGATGCACACAGGGCATCTGTTAATGCGATATATACATTAATATTTATCAGTTATTAATTATTTATTACTATTCATTTAGAGAAGAATTAACCAACAAGTGCTAAATATTAATATGGTTTATTTTTTACTACTATTTCTGTTTATTTGGAACATTCTTCGGTTGTTCACTTTATGCAGCGTATACTGTAATTCGTTGGCCTTTCGATTGGCATTCGTAGCTTGTTCCCAGTTTTCTGCGTATTCCGCTCTTTGCATCATCACTCCGCTGTGCCCAAGAGCAGGTGCCATTTAAAAGTCATCAACAGAGATAAATAAACTAAATAATGGGCCAGCACATAAAACGCGAATAACAGCAGCAGCAGCAGCAACAATAACAAAAACAACAACAATAAGCCTGCACATAAAACGGCATAAAAAGCAAATACGCCCAAAGCTTGCTCATACACACTTACACACACACACACACACACACACACACACACACACACACACACACACACACACACACACACACACACACACATAGATACATACGCCGGCAGATGATTAGTTATTTTTAAATTTTAAGCTCAAAATGCAAACAAAAGCAAAATACATATAAAAAAACTCACGAAATTTGTTGAGAATGAAATGACGCAAAACGCATTTAACAAAGTCCAAAAGCGAAAATGTTTCACTAAGCGCCACCACGAGAGAAAAATGAAATAAAAACTGAAGTAGAGCGCAAAACCGTAAAGCAAAGACACAGCAGCCAGGCGGCGACGTCAGCAGCGACTGCGACTGAGACTGCGACAACGGAAGCTGTCTAACAAATGCTGCCTGTGTGGGTGTGAATAACGGCGCGGGGGGCAAGGGCAGGGCAAGCATTACAGGGACGCATTGAGAGTGCCAGGCGAGAGAGCCGTGTCCAGACTGCGCTGCCTGGGCAACCAGTTTAAGTGTTGTTGCTGTTGTTCTTTTTCGTTTATTTTTTACGTTCTTTTCCCGTTCATTCATTTATTTAGTTATGTTTCAAGTGACGGCTTTTGAGGTCAGCTCAATCCAAGCGCTGCATAATTTGCGACTTAATTAAAACATTAACCTGGCTAAATAGCCATTTAAATTTATTTGTTTTTTTTATGGGTTTTTTTCTGCAATTTTATCTATTATTAGTGTTTTTTTTTTGCGTTCACTTCGCTGGAAATTAAAGTCGTAAATTAAGCAAGTTCAAATTAATATTAATGCGAAATTATATTTATATAAAAAACCCCTTTATTTTCGCTGATACAAACGACATTCTCAATAAGCTTTAATTAAATTGTACAACAAAGCGAAAGGAAACAAAACAAAATTTATCGTTAGTCGCTGTAACTAATTAACATAATTTGTATGCACGAATGCAGGAGGCAAGGGAGGCACAGCTTGGATAATGACAAGAAGGGGGAGAGTGGCGGGCGGGATTCATAAATGTTTTTTAAGCGGCTTTAAATAAATTAAGAAATTTATTATTAATTAAAACGCAGCTAATTGGAATCTTCCAAAATTCCAACTTAAATATAACTTTTAAATGTATACGAACTGAAGATGTTGTAAATGGTTGAGTATAAATTAGAAATCGTTGAGTCAGCTGCTGCCAAAACTGATTTGTCACTTGCTTCAAACTAGTTTTCCCACACATTTATAATTTATATACTTTCAGCTTTTATTTTCATACAGTACGATCAATAGTTGGGGTTCCGTAGAAGTTCTCTCGTTTAGTTCAGTACGTAATACCCAATTAACCTCAAACTGCGACACTAGCTTGAACTAAAAACCCTGAAAACTAAATAAATTTCAAATGAGAAATAAAAAGTAAAGTATAAATTACGTAGAGCTGCATTTTTGGCTGGCCCAAAAGTTTAGAAAACAAAAATAGAGTTTAAAACATGTGTAAATATTAGTATACTTAGCAAAAGCTTATTGCAAAGCTCGAGCTCTAGCAAAGTCAAAGCACTTAAAACTGCCTGAATGGAAGCACATTGAGACGGGGCTTGAGTACTACTGAGGGAGAAGGTCAAAACGCTTTCAAATAAAACTAAAAAATTAAAAAAATAACAGAAAAAAACAGTAAAGAGGCCTATGGATACAACTTGAACTACAAACTTTAGACTTGGCAACAAGCTGAAACGAAATAGCCCAAAACATGACAACGTGTAAAACTAGTTAGATAGCGTAAAAACCAACAAATGAAGATAAACAGAAGCTGAAACAGAAACAGCAACAGAGAATATAATAATAACAAAAACAATTAAAAAGCATTAACGCTTAGTGCTGCCTAAGTGCAGTTGGGGTATACCATATACAAGTACTTACTAGTATATATGTATAGTGGAGCATGGTATAAAGATAGACATGTGTATGTATGTAAGTAGCGCACTCACACACATTCATTAACTAAAAAATAATTATACTACATGTCAGATGACAGCCAAAAATTCGTTTAGGGTAAAAATCAAAGATAAAGCTATATAGGCACTCACATGCATACACACATGCATATAGTACATAACATATACTTAACTATTAGAGACAGAGGGAGAGCCGCACGCAAATTATACAAATTTGTATTTTCATTTGATTGTTTCTCTTTCGGGGTTAGGTAATCAAAAACCACTTAGCTGGCACGAATCGGGGAGGCATACAAGATCTATAACAGTTCAAGCTAACATTAACATTAACATTAACGTACATACATACATAAATACATATAGTACATGTATAATCATGATAATTGATACACCATAGTTAGTCTAGCCAACCATATTGTGACTTACGACAACAGCAAAAGCAACATATGAAGTATAATATTTATAGCATGTAATCCAACTAACTAGCATACATACTAAATAGGTATGTGTGTATCTAGACTACATACCGACTACGCCTATGCCCGAACAGATCAAGAAATAAAACTACAACTAAAACTAAACTCTAGAGAAAGCATGGAGCGACAACCTTATACTAACTAGGCCATCAACAAATTATATACATATACATACATGTACTCGTATATCTGACGATGGGGTATACTACTACATACGTGGCATACCAAGAACCCGAATACTTATGAATACAAATCGAAGTCGAAAACAAAAACAAAATGAACAAGTATTAACAAACATAGATACATATTAAATAATATTTATCATTATTATGAATTTCTGCTGTGAACAAACATTAATGTTTTAAATATACATTAATTTCAACAATTTTTTTCGTCGTTTATAAAATGAATAAAACTAGAAAATATGTCAAATGAAAACTGGAATTTATTACTCTACAGCAGGGAGGGAGCAATTGCAAAATAATACTAGTATTAATAACGATATTCGCTCTGCTTTGCATGACTTCTAATTTGCATAGTTAGCTCTCTGTTTTATAGGCACTCCCATACATCTATTTCAATGTGATAGTAGTTTTATTCATGCTTATTACACCTGGTAATTTTAGACAATTACACAGCGAATGCAATTAATTTTTGCAATTTTTTATTCAGCCGTAATCCATTATGTTTCATATGTGTGTGTGAAATGATATACTGTACTTATACACATTTGTGCGTAACTAATGAGATGACTATAGCCAAGTGTCGTCACTGTGTATTATTTAAAACGAACTACATAACATAGTACTATATAATGTATAAAAGATCCAATTAATTGTAGAATATGATATGAAGAGAAAATATAATTATGATGAACTTGATTAATGTATCCACTGGGCTAAAAATCTAAGAATACAAAATACAAATACAAATTAATAAAATATTAATTTGCCAAAATTAAACGATTTCTGTATTTTCATGGGCTACTGGGAAACTGAAAATACTTCCAAATAATTCGTAAAACCGAGTCGAGCTCGTTATAATCCTATTATACATATAGAGCACTCTGTATGTTGTATGTTCTGCGGAATTTGGGGATTAGCCTATTCGCTGAGTACTTTGATCTGGCATTATAAATTGCGGCTAGTCTTCTCTATCTGTAGTCTCATCTAAAATAATCATAATGATTATAATGATGAATAATGAAATGGAATATATTAGTGTACGTATGTATATTTGTCATTGAAGAACGCTTGATGCTTTTGGCTACCTTCGCCCTGTCACTTGTCAAGCCCCTCCCCTGACGTCTGTATTCCTATCTTGCCACCGCTCTGACTGTTCCGCTGCCATACAACAAACATACAAAGTATAGTATTAGTACGGGTTTTATCAGCACTCACGAGGCTCATGTTTCAAATGGTTGACGCTGCTGTTGTTTGTACATATGTACGAGTATACATATATATATGTATATGGGCTTCCATTTACAGTGTCGTTCCTGCACCGCCTGCTGGCACTCCAGTGCCATCATGCCTTAGTGGAGTGTTTTTCACAATCATACAGTTGAATGCCACATGACTGGAAATGGTGTAGTTACTCTTTCTGCTTTTTATACTTTTATTATTTCTGTTCTAAATGATGGTGCAAGTTGTGAAGGTCTCCTGCCTATCGTTTCAACAAACCATTCCCCTTACATTTCCTGCATGCGCTTATGCAAAACACAGACGTCAGCTGGTCTGGCAGCGATTAACAGACTAAGGTGGCAATTAAAAACGCTTTAAAAACTGCCGACGCCTACACACACACACTCTCTGGCATACATATAAACATTTGAATATGCAAATAATTAAAATTTTTTAAATAGTTGCCTGGCGCGTCTTTTAATGAGCAGACATCAGAAATCACCACCTATATTCATAGATACATTCACACATGCATATATGTATCATTCGCATTTCTCTTCACAATACATTCAAACTCAGCTACAGTGAATATATAGTCATTCAGTCATACATTCACCTAGTTTTATGGATTCAAATATATAGATTTTTATGAATATTTCAATAAATTCATAATTTAGTATTGAATATTTTGTAGAATCTTTCGTTGATCGTTGATCGATTATCCTTAACAGTACTTCGCGTAATTCTTTTTAGCGTATTAGAACTGTACCTATGATTCAGTTGTGCTTCGAATTGCTGGCTTTTTCGTAATAGTAGCTGTGAAAAGAATAAAACATAGTTGCCTCGATTTCCTTAACTAAACAACGTGCAACTTGGCAGGGGTAGGTAGGGTACTGGCTAGGGGCATAAAGTAGTCCCAAGGCAATTGGACAAATAAACAAATGAATTGAAATGAATTCGAATTGAATTTGAAATGAAAATAAGCATAAAAAATAACATGGGCAAAGGTTTAATAAATTATAATTTATGTTTATTGACCGATATGTCATTCAATTTTCGTTTCGTTTATTGATTTTACGCGAGCCAACAACAAAAGTATCTTTTATTCTACATTGCTGAAGCTGTATTCGATGGTACGTATGTCTGTGTCTGCTGCTGAGTGTGTAGCTGTGTGTGTATTTTTTGAGATGCTGCAAATGAGTGAGCATTTGTTAGACATTTATGACTTGTCATATTTCGGGGCTAACGATTTCTGTCCGATGCGTGAGTGTGTGTGCCCGTGTGGGTAGCAATAAATTGCTCTACACACAAGTAGTATTTACCCATGTGCCTCAAATGTATCTTGTATCTGCCCCCCTGCCGAACAGTTGAACAGTTGAGCAGTCAGATATTTTATGGAGTAGGCTGTAGCTCAGCGATACTTTTTATGCAGACTGTTGGACTGTTTGTTGGCTCATTGTTTGTGCCATTGACAATAACCGAAATGCCGCATGTTGCATGCAGCATGCAGTGTGCAGCATGCAGCGTGCAACATGAAGCCAAAAAGGCCAGATGAGTAATGATTGTAGGGCTAGGCATACTTGCATACAACTCTTAATAGTCGTAACAGCAGCAGCAGCAGCAGCAGGAGTAGTATCAGCAGCAAGCAACTGTTGCCTGCGGCCAGTTTAAAACACAGGCAAACGATGAGGGGACGAGATGAGTGGTGATAAGTCGAGATGTGCTCCGATCCGAAAGCAATCCAAACCAATCCTCAGCTAAGCTGTTATGCCGACATTGCCTGGTGCCAGAGAGGCACTAAATACAAAGTACACAGCCACATTTACGGAGACAGGCAGACAGACAGACGGACGGACAGACATAAACACAAACACACATAGACACTCACTCACTCACAGATACAGCGATTGAACGAATGAGCTGGCTTCGTATCTATGAGATACAATTTCGGGCTGTGCGTTGGCCGGTCCCGGCACCAAATTATACATATCGAAAGATTTATTACACTTATAGTAGTGACAGTGCGAGCCGTCAAATGAGTTTTATTTTTTTTTCTCTTTTTTTTCAGAGTAATTACCAAACGCCATACAATAACAAAATACGCACTGAAAATATCGAAAAAGAAAAAAGGAAATAAAATCAAATTAAGCGTGCACTCATATGAAACATAAAGAAAGAACAACAAAATGTTGGAAAATACATTTTTTAAAAATTGTTAAAAAAAAATGTGGACTTTTGTTATTCGTGAAAATGTGAAAAACTCTCAGGCTCATGCTTAGGCGCAGTTAATGCTCTCGTTTTGTCTGCGCCAAGGTTAGTGGTAAATGTTCATTCGACCATCAGGGACACACGTTAATCATTTATGAATGACTTCTTGTGAAGCACAAACAGCGAGAAAACTAAGGCGCTTTAATGGCTAATAAGGTGATGGCCATGCCGGCCAAAGATACAGCTACAGCTAAAGATATAGAAACAGATACAATCAGCTAAATATAGTAGATAGCATTTGAGTTGTGCTAGTCATGGACAGGCCAATGAGATAAGCGTAAATCGCTTAGGCGTTAATTAAGATTTCTTTCATTTGAACAAGTTAAAAGCGGCAGGGATTGTTGCCTCCGGCCAATACGCATTCTTTTGATGGCCTTAGAAATGGATTTACTTTGCGTGCTTTAAAGCAATAAATTACAATTTTTATATTCGTATTCCTTTTATTTTTGTTGTATATACTTTATGTTATAAAATATTTTTTATTAGTGTGAAATTTCTCTGTAAAAAATAGCTTTCGAACTGTGTGGGCTGCATATACTATTTGCTGCTAAATAAGACTGACTTTATGTGAAATATTCTTAATTGAATACTTCTGATTTTATTTTTTAAAGAGCATTAATTGTTTATGCCACGAGTGTAAGTAGACATTTTTTGACGTGCTTCTAGCTTTATATTTTTTTTTTTTACTATAATCTCAAATTCCGTTGTTTAATCAGGTCTCGAAGCTAAGTTTCTCAACGATTCGATTCAATTCGTTTCGTTTTGTTTTGATTTTTTTGCTGCTTGAAACTTAATCAAATCAAGTTGCTTTGGCGTCAACAAATTACGACACGATCTACAGTTCCAATTTGGAGCCATCACAATCACAAACACACCGTCGCGTCGTAGTCTCAATCTCAATCGCAGTCTCAGCCAAGTCGCATCGTGATTGCGATTGAAAAGTCACACTTGTCGGACAAATCCGAGAGCCAAATCGTTGTGGCTCTTTTTTAATGGAACGTGTTTTTCTTGTAATCGTTAATCTGGCATTTGCACTTAATTAAAAACATTTTAGCTATTATTAACAGCACTTGCTTTGCTCTATCGTTGTTGCTGTCTTTCTTCATTGACGATTTTATTCGAATGAATGTGTGGATATGGTTATGGATTTGCGTGATTGCTTCCACATACCGCAATGAAATCGTGCTGGCTTCACATAAGATACACACATATTGCAGTGTGTATGTCGATGTGTAATAAATGCATATGGTGTCTGAAGTACTTACATATGGAACGAGGGTGGGGTAAAGAATTTTGAATGCAGTACGCTTTAATTGAAATGTATTTTTATAGACAATTTATTTCAGTTAATTACTTGACTAAATTTAAAATATTACTCCATATAAGTTCATTGATCTGTATACCTTAATCGAAAGGAATAAATTGTCATAGCTAATGGTACTTATAAAATAAAATGTATTGAGTTGTAAATTAGTCATTTTACCTGGTAAAATTTTTTGTATGTTTAAAATCAAAGGAAAAGACCTAAATCACAGTTGAACCTGTGTGTTTTGATTTGGTCTTACATCAGATTTTATTCCACCAATATATGTACTAGTTAGAATTGCACTTATTGCTTGGCAATAAGTCTAAATGCTTCGTAATGTTGGGTAATTCTTCAGAAATATTCATAATCCAATCGAAAATCATATTGAAAATTATATAAGAAATATGGGTAATTGCGAAAAGCTAATTATGAATAGGTACTTCATTGGGCTGGTAAACTCTTTGCCCCACCCACTTGCATACTTAGAGCTGCAAAGTGTTTTTTGCAGTTTGGCGAATCGAAATGAAACGAATCGTATCGGAATTGGAATTGAAATTGGAATCGGTATAACATTGCGATACATTTGTGGGGTTTTAAGTTTTTCTGGTTATTGCGAGAACTCGTTAATATCAATTTGCCTGAAATTGTTAATTGATTTTGCAATGAACAAATATTACGCGATGATTGCCATTTGTTGCTCCTGCTGTTGTTGTTATTGCTACTTTTTCTTTTTTTCGAAGGAATTCATATAGCAAATATGTACATACATACATACATATAAATTTGTTGAATTCGGCATGTGGTCGTTTCGAATTTTGTGGGGCCTTTTAAGCCGCATATAATTTAGTGAATTTTTATTATTTTGTTGATATTTACAACAAACGCTGACGCTGTCATGTGTATAAAAATATTTTAATGCCAGTGTCTGACTTTCACGAAATCAACAAAATTTCGCACGTATGCGTTGTCTGTTGTCTGTTGTTTTTATTTTGATTTTTATTTTTGTCCCTCTTGTCTGTTGTCGATCTTGTCTGTTGTTGACGCGTTTGTTGTTCCTATTTGACAGAGATAATAAAATCTGATGTGACGTAGGCGTCTTTATTATTTCTCCGTAAGCCTCACGTTCTTTTCAAACTGTCACCATAAGACTTCAAGTGCATATTTGTGAGCGGAAAGCCCAAACATCACATTTCGCAGCAAGCCCACATTTAATGGTATCTAATGAATTGGGCCAACACAACTAATTAGCTTGTCCATAGATCTGAAATTAGCACAAATTGTCAGGCGTTTGATAAACGATTGAATTTATAAATATTTACTGATTTTATTTCTATTTCTATCTATATATTACTATTTCTTGAATCTTGAAAGCGCCAAGTGGTCGATTGCCAAAGCACGTGGAGTTGGAATCGAAACTGGAATTGTCGGTGGAGGGGTAGACGTGATAGATGTCGATACGTGCACGATACAAAGAAAGCCCCAATGAAAATGATATGCGCACAGGCATGTGATATCAAGCTATATAGATACTATTTTTAATTTATATATCACGGGTGTAGAGTTTCAGAATATGTACTATATTTGATAGCTCAGAAAATTCCACGCTCATATCGCTTGAAAATAATTAGAGAGAGTTTATTTGGGTGATATTAAATTATATTAAACGAAAGAATTGTATATTGACTCTTAACCAAAAATTTATTTTTATTTTATTGAAGTAAAATTCTAAAACTCTCGTTCGCTATTTCAAGTTCCTTCCAAGCGTACTTTAGGTATAAAAAAGGCTTTATTGTCTGTTACTAGACAAAGACCTGGTTTTGTTTCATTATTGTGAGATTCTCAAAAGGTTTTATGCCTATAGACTTATTCGAAAATGTTTGGCCAGGAATTCAAGTTAACATTATTACACAAAATTAACGCTGAGATTTTCTAAAGAATTTCCTATACATAAAAAGTATGGGGGCTATATAATTAAATTATGAATGCCTTATAAGGCAAGTTTATTGTTAGCTTTATCGCAGCAAAAAGCAAAACAAAAGAAAACCGAAATGAAAAAAGCCAAATAAAAAATAAAAACTTTTGTTTTGCGTTCTTTGAAAAGGCCTCCAAAGTACCCTACTTAGGGGAACTCGTTTTATATCAGAACAATAATGCCTAAAAATAAAATATAATTTGAAAATATGCCTGTATTATACGGAATATCGAACAATCGCACTCTAATGAATCGAACAAAAATAAAGTTGCAGATACAATATATTTAAAAATAATAATAATAACAAAAGCTCAACTCTGTGGCACTGCGGTGTGGGGTGTGGGGTAGAGCGAATTAAACGAGTACATAAATTACTTATTGAATTACAAAAACGTTATTTGAATTGCTTTGACTTGGGCTGGGACCCGATACTGGTACTGGGGTCTGATTTCGGCCATAATGCCTTAAATTATGGCCTCATTGTTCATGCTATTTGCTGCTACAGTTACGTGGTTGGATTTGTGACAGGGTGGAGTGTGGAGTGTGGGGGACTGGGGTCTGCGGACTTGGAACTGGCAATGGAATTCAAAGTCGGGCGATAATCGCGCTAAGTTTACGCCGCATTTTGTTGGGTAATCTAATTTATGGCATTTTATTCAAACAACTAATTGCAATTTCCGCCCCTCTTTAGGGAATAGGAATAGCAACCAGAGGGGGAACTCAATCAAATTACGCATGCCAGGCGTAAATAAATTTACATACAAACATCTCGCGTATAAATGGTAAATTCAAATAAAAACGAAAAAAATAAGAGCGCAAAAATTATTCAAGTCATTTCAGTTCTAGTCATTGTGGCGGCGACCTTTTCTCTGCACAGATTTATATGTATGTATATTGCCAGCCTAAATGAATCAAGCAAACCTCGGACTTAACCAAACCCAAACCCAAACCCAAACCCAAACCCCAAACCAAAAATTCAACTCAACTTAGGTCGATTTGTCTGCCTGATGTGACTGACTCGACAGTGGCTTTGTTATGTTAATTAGATGGCCAAGCGTTTGTTTTAATTAAGTTTTTTTTTATTATTTCCCTTTCGAGTTGTCGCTCTACCACATACAAAGCGATCCACTCAACTAGCTCAACTTGGAAGTTGAACTTTTTTCAATGTCCAAAGTGAAATACTATATGTACATTCATGCATATTTTTGGGCTTCTTTAGCTGCTGAGTCAGTCTAATGCTTATACGACCAGGTTTCACTTAATAGGGCCATAAGTCACGACATGACTAAAATACACACATGTGATTTGAACATTCTAAATGTATTCATATTCATATTCATTATCATAATCACGCTCATTAATATAACTATTTAATGTGGTCTGATGTAAGGATGAGTTTCATTTTGTGTGGGATATTAACTTACTATACGTTAACTTAATTTATGTGAATTAATTGAATTTCATTTTTATTTCATTTATAAATTTCTTGTGTTTTAAATTCAATTAAATAAATATACAATCGAAAGTCGATAATTTAATTTAAAATTAAGTTGAGTAGCAATTCGAGTGTTTGCATAAACTTTAAATAAAGCAAAGTATAATATGAATATCTTAAAACTAAATTCTTGGTACTTGAGGTATTTTTGCAGGGTGCGTCACTGTCAAGAAAACTCGACTGGAGCTTTTCCTTTGTGTGTTACTCAACTTATTCTCATAGTCTGCGGGCATTGGGCATTAAAAATTAATGAAAATTAATGCGCTGTGTTAAGGTGTTAAGATCTTTTGTTTCGCGGAGCACTGACTGAATTGCAGGGGCAGGCATTTAAATACTTACAAATAAAAGCTCAAACTGCCAGAACTGCGCACTGAGAATAGATACATGCTACACAATACACATGTAGTCATATATATTTAGTATGTATGTATATATATGTATATATTTTTTAATTGATTTGCCACCCAATGAGCTGGCCGCAATTAACCCAGGGCAGAACGGCAAAGACAGTAACGACTGCGGCCCCAACGGCCACATCAAAGGCGACCGAGTGATTAAGCATAAAGGCTGCTGATTTGGGTATCGAGTTGTAGTTGTGGTTCTTGCTGTTGTTGTTGCTGTTGGCGCGAAGTGAGGCTTACTTCATGGACCTGGGGGAATGCACATCGATCGATAGTCATATCTGTGATGTTGATATTAATGGGCGCCATTGCAGCCTAACCAACGTCAACACCACGTAAAAAAGTTAAAAACAAAACACTTGGAGCAAAGTTTAGAACTTTAGTAGTTTTTTGATGTATGTGCGTATCAGATACTATATGCATAATCTACTTGATTTCCTTTATGTTGCTGTGAATTGAAATTGACTATGCAGAGATAAGTTGTTATTTGGGTTCCACGTGTACGAATATAAGCGTCGATAAGATTATTCGAATCTCTTAATCCAAAAGTAATATTTGTATGAATTTTCTGAATTTACAACTGGTTTACTCCTTCCTTAATCTTTTATGGGAGCAAGAGCTAAGGCTTTAGCATTAGTTACCTTAACTGCCTTTCGCTGCCCCTTCCACTACATCCATAGTTTTACTGATACTACTCTCGTGACTAATGTGTGTAGACCCCGCATTGCTATAAATAATTTCACTATCATTATCTTTGGTCTACGAGTGTGTGCATGTGTGTGTGGGGGGATTGCCCCCGGAGCATTGACGTCTGACAGGCAAATACAATTAAGTCGGCTCGTAAATCGTAGACAATTTAAATATAAATCAGCCGAAATGCAATGCAAAGTCTCGAAAGTCGCTTGTCTGTCTAACTTATCTAATGCAACGTATTAAAATTAATTACTGATTAAAAGCGCCTATATGTGTGTATACAAACCCGTGGGTGTAAGTTACACTGCAACTCAAAATATTAAATTCATAATTGATGAATAATAGAGCTAATGTATACTTTATGTATACCCTAGAAACTGATCAACAAATAATTTTATGCATAACTTTTCTCTCTATAATAAATAGATTTTTTATTATAGAAGTTTTTATAAAAGTTTTTACTGTTGCATAGTGTAGAAATAAAGGCTACTATCAGTTAAGTGGCAACTAGGCGGCTGAGTGCCCATAATATCGGTCAAAAGCTGCAATTGTGATTAATCGTGATTAAGCAGCTCCTTTTGGGTCCCCCTCCGTACCTTCCACTGTATTTCTCATGATGATTGTGAGTAGCTGTGCCTAGCACAAATACTTCCAAGCCTTATCGCTTAAGTAGAATTTTTATTTTATATTTATTTCGTAGTTCTCCCTACTCATTTGCTTCAGCTGGACGGCCAGATCGCTGGGGCCTTTTCAATTTCAAATGGAGTGGTTGAAGATTTATGACGCCGATAGCTGGTCAAGTGGAAACACAGTCACTTGACAGTCTGACCGACTGTCTAACTCGATTGAATAGATAGCAAAAGGTGTGGGTTGTCCGAATTAAGCAGAAGTTCTATGCAGTAAACGCTATTTCAGTAACAACAATCTCAGCTAGACACTTCTGTTGTAAACAACTAAAAGAGTCATCGGTTTTTGAGTGTTCCAAATAGTCTGATACTCTGGTACCTTGACTTAATGGACTATCAAGTACGAGTATTCTTCAAAGTTGTAAAGAAAAAATTCCACTTCTAAACTGTCACTTAGTTCCATCAAAAACCCTTTCGAGCCAACTTTATGTTTTCCAGCTAAACTGCAATCGTTCCACAAGGCCAACAACACTTCCTCCCAAATGCGAAATGGGCGGCCATATAACCATAAATTCAGAATCTCACGCGTATGGGTCATAACCATAATATTTTGTACATACTCATACACACAATTGCATTATGCCTAAAAATAAGAGGTAACTTAGCAGGTGCGTAGTTAGGGCCATAAATTTCTGGGGCAATATACAGGTATATAAATGTAGTATTTTGGACTGAAATTCCCAGTTCTAGTGATTACGCATCGGTGCGTTGGCTAGGAAATCTATAAAATGTTGTGTCTGTTGTTAATGCCATGAATGATGATTGTGCCAGACACTTGAGTTTTGGGGGTCTTAATAATTGTAGTTGTTGTTTTGCCACTCGAAAGAAACACACAAAAAAAACTTTTGTCAATATCATTTAGTGGGCATCGTAAAGATTGCCAAAGCCCACTCGAGACTATGGAGAGTCATTGTAGCGGCGTTGTGAGTCTCAAGTTTTTGTTTTTAAATTTTATTTCTATATTTATTTATTTTGTCGGCAGGTAAGTTGAAGGCGCTGCCAAGCAGTCAATTTGTATTGGGCTGAGTGTTTTATTAATTAAAGTGCTTACACTTCTCTAGCTCAACGTAGTTTTTGGTTCATGTCGAGCAGCTTTAGAGAGGCTCCCCCTTCATTTACGTTCTTTTTGAGCCTCTCATAAATCATCCGGTCGTTCTGTTGCTGCTGTTGCTGCTGCTGCTGCTGCTGAGACTGTTAATTAAAAATAAAACAAGCAAATAAGTTGGCGCGACGTTTAAGCACTTTTAATGAAAATTAATGCGTCCCTCAGTCCATACTATTCCATTCCATTCCATTCTATTCTACCATTCCATTTGCCCTGCACATTACCAGCCCATAAATATCCGAAAAGTCTGAAAGGCTACAGTCGGCTGCACTCGAGGAAAATATTTAGATAAAATTTCTATTTATTTTTTTTTGGCATTTCTAAAGGTATTTTCAGAGGCTATTAAGTTCGTTCAGCTGGGAAGCTTATGGCATAGTTTAATAGGCACAATCTTGATCCGAGAAGATAAATGAGAAGCTATAGAACTTACTCCTGTCTGCTTGTTCGTTCCTATGAAATTTGATATTGGAAGGAAACAGATTTGGTTTACTAGATAGTGCTTACTGTAATAAGATCCATTGTATTTTACATTTTTGCAACCCTTTGAAGGGCTTAACAGTACAGTTTCGCCTACTGTCGGTTGCGTCCGCCTGCCACTCTACGCTCTGGCGGTTTTAGTAGTTTACTAGGGTATTTAGTATTCCGGCATTATTATTATCAGCTGGTATGCTCCTAGTTTTTATGACATACATTTTCCCATGAACTGATAACGCGCTACATTTATATTTCTCGGCTGGCCTTGCATATTCGCCAATGTTTACTTTAAGTCGTAAACTTGGAGCTCAAATGCAAAAGCCTGAAATACTTTAATTACATTTAATTTATGAGCAAATACTGTATAGGTGCTAGACAAGGAGAACACAGCAGCTGGAGTGGGACAGGGCGCTTATCGGGCGCTCAATTTCAATCTAATTAGTGCCTGGTCACACCTTCGTCGGGTTATTTCGGCCCTGGGGCTGCACAATTTTTCCTGCGCTGGTAATTGTATTATTATTATTATTGCCGTTGTTTCGTTGTTCCATGTTCTTGGGTCGTGCATGAAAAAAATAAGAGAAAAACAAAAAGAAATCATTCAGAGGCCTGTGTTGAAAATTGCTTTGTAGTACAATCTGCCGTGGCGAACCCAAAAAAAAAACCCGTACACTCTCAGCTCTGTCTGTCTGTCCATACAGCCTGGCGGCGTTCATTTCACTTGGATAGCATTTTTTTAATCAATAGTGTTTCATATTGGAGGCAGTGAGGCGGCGGGTTACTGCCTTAATTCAAGGAATCGAAGATGCCGATTTGTTGCCCATGAATATTTATTAGATATTTTTTCTTCGTTTCCTCGTTTCGGGGCGTTGTTTCATTTTTATAAATCAAACGAATTGAAATTTATGTCGTCTGCAGCTGCTGCCTGAGTTACCTATGGAAATAGCCAGGAAATGCCAGGGAAAGAGCCAGGAAATGCTTGTTAGCAGCTAAATTGACTCAAAATGAACTACCATGCAATAAGTGCTATCATGCAGGCAGTCAAGGCAAGTTAGTGGGTAGCCTGGTCTATAACACCCACGCATACGCCTAGCAAAGCGGGCAGGGGGCGTGGCTCTTGTGAAAATACTGTGACATATGCGCATAAACGGAATTGCACAAAGTGTGTAGCATTATTTCAAAAGGGGACTTCAGTGGAAGAAGATGCAGCAGACGAGGCAAGTGGAACAGTGCAGCGACAGCGACAACTATGTATGTGTGTGCTGCCAAACAATGTGACCGCATTTTAGTCACAGTCACACTCGACAGTCAGTTTTGCTAAGTGGAGGTGTTAGTGTGACTGTGTGCGTATGTGTGTGTGTGTGTGTGTGCTAGTGTGCAGTGCACCGGGCATAATTGAGTTTGTTTGAAATGCTTTTTACGTAGCACGACCAGTCAGGCTACAACTACAACAATAATTGTGAAAACTACACAGCAACAATAGCGACAACAATGGCAAACAACATTGTCGCATTCGACAGCGTATCTCTCTTCCCCTCTAGCCCCTGGTGTGTCTCTCTCTTCTGTGGGATGTTTGGTCGTTGTTGGGTTGTTCGATTGCTTGCTTACTTGGCTGGGTTGCTTTGGCTCTTTTGGCTCTGGGCCTCTGCTCTTGGCACTTTTCAACATCAGCAACGCTGACTCGCATCAGCAACGGAATCTTAATGAATTTTACGAATTTAACATGCTGTGCACTTCAAAAGGAACACAGACGACGACAACAACAACTACAACAACAACAACTACAACTACAGACACACACACACCGTGGGGTGCTTGCATACTTGTTGTGGCAAAAATTGTATAATGCTGCTTTAGCTAGAAATCGACTATGATTAATTTGGCAACATAGATTCGAGAATAGAATAGAAACTGGTAAATATTTATAAATGTTTATATTCCTATTCAAACTAAAACGAATGGTTTAATATACTTTTTGATGGAATAATGTCTAATTTTTAATTAATAAAATAATTAAAAATATTAAAGTTTATATTCTTCACTCTCACTGCTTGTTTTACTACACACTTTATTGAACAACTTCAACTATTTTATACTATAACTAATTAACTTACTTAACTACTTAAGTAGTGCTAGAAGTTTTCTTACAGTGTGATCCTTAGGCCCATTGTGCGACGACACGAGCACGCACGTCGCCGATAAGTAGAAGTACGGTATGTTTGTATGTTTGTCGTGCCATATATAAAATTATTACTTTCGACATGCATGTGACCAGGGCACAACGAACACAAACAGACACACATTCGTACACACATGATCTCAGACAGCAGCAGCAGCAACTCTTGTGGTTGTAAGTTGTTGCTGCACACCCCATAAGTGACTGTTGGGACTGTAAACTATGGACTGCAATTGGAACCATTTCTGGGCAGGAAGAGCCAGCTTAGTAAGGCTCGCATGAATGCTTGGCCAACGATTCACCCCACACTCTGAACATAACTTGACAAATCTTCATGGAGCAAAAAATGCATGGCACTTGAAGTGGAAAGTTGTGGGCTGTATTGAATTGCTTATTGGAGGTTGATAAATTAAAAATTATTTGATGAGATCAGAGCTTAATTGTGAAATAGCAGGAAGTATACTAGGTCATATATAATAATAATATTCACAATTGAAACACCCACCACTGTCTCTATCTATCTTTTTAGTCTTAGTTTGAAATTGATCTACTCAAGCAGACCTCAGTCGATCAATAGGTGCATTGTGGCTTTCATTGGGGAATAACTCTATCTTTCCCATAGTAAGAAGGAACTAACTCCAAAACTATAATTTGCCTCTAATTCGAGATACCACAATCTCTGACAAGTACATATATTTTAAACCGATAAAGTAATACAAAATATGTCCAATAAAATCCGGTTTAAGACTACCTTTTGACAATTTGATATATCAGGGTGATTATTTACATATTCAATGACTTCGAGAGAGTTGAATATCTATACAAAGTATGCATGAATGTACTTGAATATTTATTCAGTTTTGCTAACCAGCATATGTAAATTTGTCTTTTGTTTTCAGTTATATAAATGCAGAAAACTTGGCAAAACTATTTAAGTGCTATTGACGTGCTTCGATTTCTATTCCTTGCCAGATTTCGATAATGACTTTAACAGTTAAAGTTCCCTCTGCGCACTCACTTAAAATTCAGTCCTATAGGCACTTGGCTGAACAAATACTGATTCACGTAGAGTTCCAGATACAAACGATCGGATTGTATATTCAGAATAGTTTTGTGTGCGTGTTTATTTACAATAGTATTGATGAATTTAAAGAGCAGCTGTTTATCAATCATGCGATTGGCATGCTTCACAGTCGGCTTCAGGTGACTTGAGGCATAATAATCGCATTAGTGACTGGCAGGCATTAGGATGGACAGGGGCCTTTGGCCGCAGGAAATACAACGCCATATTACTAATAAAATAAACAGCAAATAAAGTTAATAGCATTAAACAGAGACGGCCAATGAGGGAGCAAAAGAGAGAAAACGCGCTAATGAGCAAAGCCAATTAACGACTGAAAACAAATTTCAAAATCAAATACAAAAAAGCGAGTAAACAGAAATATTTAGTCAGGTAGAGTAGCCCTCGGTTTTCTTTATTTGAGTGCGTTCGCAATGGTGTATATAGGGTCTGACACTAGGTTTTAATTTTGGATTTGGCAACTGAGTTTGGTATTAAACATTCAGTGGCAAATATTTATGCCGCTTTTCATTTGCTAAGCAAACCCTTTCCATGTACTATTTATAATATTTTTTCACCACCTAAAAATTATTCATGCATAACAATTGAGTCTATAATTACATTGAAAATTCCATATGAAATATGGCTTAGATAAATTTATATGCATATTAAAAGGCTTCTCATTTATAGCGTATAGCAAATAATCGAAATTATAACCATATTAATTGCTGCTAAATTTAATTAGCAAGTTTGGCGAAACATTTTTTTAACCACAGAAGACACAATTTCTTACGAATTAGCAGCTTTGGTTAACCAACAAAAATTAGTTTGCGGCTTGAAGAGAAATATTCATATATACTTCATGATATGTTTCATAATTTTCCGAATCAAATGTAAATGCTGACTATTTATTTACATTCAATTATATATTTTATTTTTTTCATAGAGTAAGTTCTCAACAACTTAATTAAATTTTAATTTGTATTCATTATACACATTAATTTAAATTAATTTGCTTTAATATGCGTTTTCACTTATAGTTTCAAATTCTTTAATTATACTCCAGCCTGCAAGGTCTCAGACGTCATGAAGGTGAAACTCAGAGACACAAACCGATTGCTATTGACTTACATACACACACACACACGAGTGTGTGTGGCTTCGAGTTCATTAAAAGCTGGCATACCCGCATTTAAATTTATTATTGAATGTATTATACAATATTTTTTTTTCGCCATGGCACATGCATATATGCAAATGTGTGTTTTGAAAGTATTTTGTTTATTTATATGACACAAATTGAAATACCAGACGGGCTAAGCGTTTACTTTGAATCATTTTTTCTTTTTCGCTTTTAAACATGTATCGATCAGACTGAGTGCTGCGGGTATAATATGGGGGGTGGGGCCGGGCGCATGGGGCATTAAGCCTCCTGCTTATGTTAAGTGCGATTACGAGTACATGTTGCCCAATGGCAAGCCAAGTTAATTGGCTCTACCTGAAATTAATATTGTATTAGTATGTATTTCACTTGGCTTCTCCCGGTGTCTGGCCATGTTTCAGCAACAGCAACAGCAGCAACAGTAATTGTAATTAATTGAATTATGAGCATGATGGAAAACTCAATTGTTTTCAGTCGTTATTAATGTCAGCAATTGTCTATTTGCCAGATGCTTTCATTTCGTGGTAAATTACATTTTTGCTGTTGTGTTATTATTATTATAATTAAAATAATAACAATGTTGTTCTACCTCACATACATATATGGTTGGAGTGTTATTTAAATTTGCTTCAACTCTGATTCAATACTTTACATTAACATTTACATTTAAATTGGAATTGTATAATCATACAGATGAATTTAAATAAATTTTATAATAAACAAAATATATGCGTTGTTTAATAAATTGTTCATAGTTCATTTTATATAGATTCTCTATCTATTTTTTATCCAACCCAGATAGAGCGTTGCGTGTACTCTAATGGCGTGCTGCTGCTCATGTCTTGTACATTTTTTTTGCACATTTTGGAAAATGATTTGTGGCGGTGGCAAATGTTGTTGGCTGTCTGTGATTTTGCTGCTGAACCGGACGACTAGGTGAGGCTCGGCGAGGACCAACAGTCTGATGTACCGATTGAGTGCTGCGGGCAATGACAATGCACTCACGTGTGGGCGTCTCTGTGCCCGACCAGGCTCCCCTGTAGCGGGTTCCTAATTCCGAATGAGAGACAGCCGTTGTCATTCCGGCTGCCCACACAGTCAGCGCCTGAGTCTGGAAAGAGTAGCAGCAATGCAGATGGTAGATGGTAGTGAGGCGCAAAATCTTATTTGAAGTTTAGCACAATTTCATTTCATCTGCTAGCCAAGCTGATAAGCTGTAGCCGTCGCGACAGCAGCAGAGTAGCGTGGGCTGGTGGCTGGTCGTAACCAGTCTACACTTTGGTATTCCGTATATTTCACTCAAAATGCGTGCGAAAATAAATTATTTCGTTTTTGCTGTACTTTGACTTGGTCGCCGTACAATTCATTATAAAATGTCTGCCACGCCCAGGCACAGTAGCAGAAGCAGAAGCAGAAGCAGCTAAAGACTCAGATATAGATACGAAGCACAGATACAGATTGAGATACTACAGCTAGAGCTACAGCTATAGTTTTATGTATGTATATAGCTAAAACCTGGACCCGTAGATGGCTCTTTTAATTGCACTGCGCTTAATTTGCTATTAGCCTTTGACTTGAGCTCGTCGCTGAGGTCCGCTTGGGGTTTTTACTCATTCCTCTTTTGCCCATTTATGGTTGAAATATTTTCACTGCAAGTATCTGTTAGATACTTACTTATGCTTCAATGAATAGACAGCGAAACTTTTCTGTTCTCTCTTTGTCCCTCCACCAACTGGATGCCAAACAATGGAATCATTTATTGACGCGTCGCCTGCATCTGTGTTTAAGTACCTAGAAGTATCTATGTATCTACAGCCGTGTGGTTGCCGCATGGTTCAATTTATGTGCGTCCGGCTTTTGTTGCACAGCTCAATTAGTTACGGCAAGTAAATTACTTTACTCTTTATTTTTTACTTTTTATGTCTGACTGCAAAGTTCTTTCAGTTACTTTTTGTTCAGTTTTTTGTTCTGGCTTCCTGTGGCGCCCCCGGCTGGCCTTTCAATTTCTCTACCGTTTCTGCAACATTTTCTATATCGTATTTTTACCCGTGCTTGCTCAGTTATTGGGTAACTTGTTCTGCAGTTGTGCAAAGCATTCAATGTGTCTGCTTATCTCTACTCTTGTCTTTTTCGTTGTTATTTTTTTGGCTTTTGCCATAGACGTTCGTTCTCGTGCTCTCATTCGAGTTGCTTAAGTCTTTATGCCATGTAAGAATGCTTACATGACTGTGCTCGGCTATCTTGCAGATACTTGTACGTAATGCGGATGTATTTATCACACGTCTGCTCGCCGAAGCATCTGCCAGATAAGACCCACTTTCTGCGGCAAGAATATTTCAAATGTTTTCAATAGACGTTCGTCTTGTATAACTATTGGGGCAGCTAGCTTAGCTCTTTATGAAAGGTCATCGAAACTCTGTTAATGAAATGTAAATAAAAGAAAATTCTCAACATGCCAATAACATTTAACATATCTGTCATACATCTCCTACTGTAGTAGGGCCACACAGGTGTTAATTCATTCAGACAATGCTTGCGATTTGCATCTATGTATCTTTGAGCTACATATTCCCATGTCATTTTCATAGCTTAATTAGTGGAAAAACTCTTTGACTACCTGATTTTCCAGCTCACTTGAGCAATATATTTGCCTGTCTATCTGCGAACACAGCTGCATTAGCATATTTTGAATAACTGCCAATCAGCTGTGAACTTCCACCCAACTGGCATTGCCTAATTCCTATGCCAGTTTCCTGTATTCAATTCTCGACAATTGCTACCCATTGTGCAAAAAATTATTCAAAGAAATAATTTGTTATATATGCATTGTAAATATGTATGCATGCACGCCACTACTATCCCATATTTAAATTACTTTTCCAAGTATATCCACTCGGTCACAGTCTGTGTGCGTCATCTGCCCCGTAAGCTCGTGAGCTTTACTTCGTTTCGCTCCGGTTCGATTTCAAGTCCCACAGACTCGACGCATTTGTTACGCGCTCAAAACACAATGAAGATATTAAGCAGACAACTGATATAGTTATGCTCATATGTGGATACACACACACAAGCACAAGTCTATATATAGATACTTTATGTATCTTTTGTATCTTTTGCGCTGGCTCAATTTAGTTACACGCATAATTTTGATAAATTCGCATTTATTGGTATAATGACTGTAGATCCGGCGAGTCGAGCTCGAGTCTCTACAGTATGTAATGTGCTTGCGGCATAGCGAAGGCATACTACTATTATAAGGCAAGCACGATGCAGATCACTCATAAAGATACATTATTTATAAGAGCAGGTTCCACAGATTCCCTTCTGAAATGTTTATACAAATATCGCCATTAAAAATATGTCCGTTTCCTCTACTACTTTTGTGCAGATGCTAGTCGACATTATAATAAGTAACCCCAAGTTGATTGGAAAATGTTTATTACTTTAAACTAACAATGTTTTATGGGATGCTAAGAAAGTCTTAAGTGATTTCAACAATTACAATAACTATGCTGTTAAAGCTCTATGCTGGGTTGGGATTCAGATTCAGACAGATGACATACACATGTATCTGTATATCGTATTTACACATTCCATTGCGCAATTAATGTGTGGTCGTTGTGCTTTAAAGCATTTTTGCATAAATCATTAATTTTTTGTTATTCGCCGTTTGTCTCATGTTCTGATGAATGACAGACCATTGAGTACACCAAAGGAATGGCCCGCACTCTGCTCTTTCCGGTCTCTACTCCCAGCTCTATTATGGCATATTTAATGTGCGAAATTAAGTGCTGTTATAGTATCTATAGGAATTATTTCATCAAAATTAAGTAGCGCATAAATTAATAGTGTCTGCGTTGGATGTGAGTATAATACTTGTTGGCAAATGCGTTCATTTCATGAGTGAGTGAATGTTATTTGAAATTCGACATATTTTTAGAACTGACTAATTTGATCTTAATTGTAAAGTACTGATGTACAGACTAATAAACTTTGTCAGGGTTAAGGCACAGAGTTCATTGATTGCATGCTCCAAGCCCATAATCCTTAACACCTGAGTAATAGTAAATATATATATGTGCGATAAGAGACTGCAGACAAAAATTGAATTGAATACAGTATTTTAGTTTTTTCTCTGTTTCGATTTATCAGAGTGCCGAGTGTATTTGACCATATTCCTTATCTCAGACTTTTCTACAAGAATTATCAATTAAATGTGTGGAAAAGAAACCGCACAGCGGAGAGGCATGTCAATACGATTAATTGACCTAAATAAAGGAAAATAAATAACAAACTAGATTAAGGAGCTCGACTGCAGGCAGTGTAGCGCACTCTAGCTAGAAATTACTTAGCTTCGGCTACCCGGGCTTCTGCCTGGTTCCATTAATTGCAGCACAATATTTTTTAATTGACCTTCGGCTCAGCCAGTGCGCCCTACGGTATGCAGTAAAAAAAGGGACAGGCAAAGCGGCGACAGGCCGGCATAATTAATTAATTACGCTGGAGACAAAGATAAACTTGAAGATTGAGAGCTGAAGACCGGATGGAGTGGAATCTGAAGAAAAAAAAAAAAAGTTGAAAAGTTGATGATGAAGTGCGAGAGCCAACTTAATGGATTTCACTTGGTCATTGCGTGCTTTAATACCTTTTGGCATTTTCATAATTTTATTTTTAGACCCTGTACTTTAAAAAAGTACAAAAGGGTCTATTAAGATTGTGCAAATGACATTTGTGTGTAACAGGGAGAAGGAGGCGTGGCAGACCCCATAAAGTATATATATTCTTGATCAGGACGACGAGCTGAGTCGATATAGCCCTGTCTGTCTGTCCGTCTGTCCGTCTGTCTGTCCGTCTGTCTGTCCGTCCGTCTGTATGAACACCTAGATCTCGGAAACTATTAGAGCTAGAGACTTAATTTTTTTTTGTTAGGTTTGTGTATTACATAAGCAGGTCAAGTTTGTTTCAAATGTTTGAAAAGTCATCCCCCTCCCCCTCAAATTTACAAAAATGTTCTTAGTATATACAGTTTTAGAGTCACTGGATTCATTTTTTGCAGTATTAAAGCTTTAGATGCTTTGCATGTTTGGTGCAAGTTGCAGCTCAATCGGATAAGAAACACCGGAGATATTCGACAAACAATTTTCAGTACCAGGCATGTGGGTAGGGGAGGGGGGAAGCCTCAGTGTACGCGGCTACTAGGGCGTATGCGTAATTTTTGATTGTGAGTTTGAATTTCTGTACGAGTATTGCTGATTGTTTGTATTTTAGTATATATTTGTATGAATAAGTGTATGTGTGGGTGTATAAGTGCATGTGTATGTGTATGTGAGTATGTACATATATGCTGCTGCTATTATGGACTCCCAGGCCAAATCAAAGTACAGGGTCACCTACTGTCGGTTGCGTCCGACTGTAGCTTTGCGTCCGACTGTCGCTTTCCCTACTTTTTTAATGTTGATTATTTTGCCATTTGCCGCATTTGCTTTGCAGATGACAAGAAAAATGACAGTAAATGTCATAAGATTACAACAAAGAGGAGCGAAAGAGTGAAACAGTAAGGCCCAGACATACGCCAGAGATAAAGAAAAATGTTAAAGACATTAATGCTGCTGGGCCCAGCAAGTGGAGCAATGTCGTGCCAGACCAGTAAGAAACCGCAAAGCGAGTTGAGTGGAGTGGAGTAAGAGCAGTGAGCAGTGAGCACTTTTGCTATTATTGTTGTTGTTGCTGTTGTGGTTGTTCGCCATACAGACCCCAATACCAAATACAAGCAGGCACAACCATGCGCTTAACGTGACCAACATGTGCGTGCCAAGTGAGGCAGATGGAAAGAAACTTAGACTCAGTTACCGATGGAGCATCCCAAATATGAGGAGAGAGAGGGGATTGCGGTGACTGGTTGCAAATAAAGTGACTGTGACTGTGGCTGTGACTGCGCCTCTGGCTGCGTCTGCTCTTCTGTTTCTGTTTCTGTGAATTTGTATATATGGGTCTATGGCAACGTGCAGTGCAGAGCTCGTATGTGGCGGCGGCGTGGTATTCGCATCCGTGTCCGTGTCCGTTTCCAGTGTTTCCCCCGATTTCTCAGCATTCAACGTTAAATGCTGCTGCTGCTGTTGCACGCTCTTGTGTAACCTTTTAATCCGTTTGTAAGCAGAGAACATAACGCACGTTGCCGTTCCATGCAACACTGCAATAGATAGGGCACAACACCTACTATTTCGAATGAGACTTGGCTACACTCTATCGCAAATTCTACTTTAAATAAATGAAAAAGTATATACAATATTAATATACTATTATATTATAGTATTATTATATATATATATTAATATTTATTTCACTAAGTTATTTATAAAATCTATCAATAAAATATTACTACTAGTACATTGATATTGAAAAAGAAAGATTAACAGTTGGAATGGCGAAGGTTAACTTCAAAATTCACCATTACAATATTTTCGAAGTCACTGCATAATAATTTGAAAAACGATTGAAATACAAATAAAAGAGCCAAGCTGGGAATAGAATTGTGTACCCACCTGCAATGCAGTTAAGAATCTCTTTATGTAGGTGTATTATCAATTCGGGAAAGGTGTTTCCTGCTGTGCTGTGTGTGTTACATGCATCATGGGCAACCGATAATATCCCTCACAGGGTAGTATATAATAGAAACGATGAGGCGACAAACGGCGACGGAAACAAGTTACACACAATGCAACGCAGCAGCCACAGAGTATGGGGAGATTTTCAGTTTTATGGGTTCCTGTTCGACCATTGTTGCTTCTCTTCTTTTTTTGCGAATTGTTTACGGATCAACGGCGAAATTGGTATAAATGATGGAATTACATTATTTGAGGTCGCAGCGGATAGTTGAAGTTCTAGAGGGCGAACGCTTGGCATTGGTCGTCATGTTTCTCTTAATTTTGTTTTGGAGTTTAAAATACGCTTTGTGCTGGTTAAAAATTGTTCAACAGAAACTACTATAACACCGGCAATATAATCGTTTTATTATCTCCAGACGAAACTCAATACTAGTAGTTATTGCTGCTGGTGCTGTGACTGCACAGTTATTGGGCATGGAAACTGAAAACCACAAAAATCATATTTTGTTTGTTTGATTTTCTATGATTGCTTTATTCTGCCGCTAACTGGGTTAAGAAATATATCTTACGGAACAGTTTACAACGGTAATAAAAGCGAACAATGGTAACAGTATCTGCTTGGTTAGTTGAGTGGATTAAGCAGTTCACATAGCAGATACAGAACTTAACAAAACATATCGAAAAATGATTTTTTTTAAATTTCAAAATAACAGTCGTATATAGTAAATATACTTTTTACTCATATCTAAGAGTATGTGTATTATATTAATCAATATCAATACATTTGCATATAATTAAATTATTAATACTAACAATATTAATATTGAGTGGATTAAGCAGTTCATACACCAGACATCTAGTTGCACAGATCTTAAGAAAACAGATCGAAAACTGATATAAAACTTCAATATAACAGTCGCATATAGTTCATATTTTCATATTTTAAACAGGAGTATGTGTGTGATATTAATCAATTAGTGTGTGGACAGCAAATACCACTTAGGGTCGTCTGATTGGCAACAATTTTAGCTGAGTAAAGAGGGCGGGCTTTGGTAAATCCCCACAGCTGCATACGCCCCCAAAGGGTCGGCGTGGATAAACAAAACTCTGACCAAATGTCGATGGCACATGGAGGCACAAACAAGCAAATCCAATAATACAATTTATTATCAATGCCAGACGCCAGTGACACGCTGTGAACCACCCTTAAAAATGTGGGAACGGAACTCATAAATAACACCACGAAATGATGTCCAAGTTGAGGGGCAAATAGTATTGGGTTGGGTATTATATAGCGTGGGGGATATATATTAAATATTAAATGTAAAGAAGCATAAAAGAAAAAGCAACAAAAGAAAGGACGTGAAATGCGCACAGCACACGCAACAAAATGACGACAAGCAAATACAATTAAAATCTAATTAGGCTTTAATTAAAGCGCCTAATTAAATTATAATGTCAGCCATAAATCACGTGAAATTAATATTAATTAAAAGACTATTCAGGATGAAAACGAGTGCAGTGACATGTCCAAATCACGGCTGAATCATTTGAGAAAAGCGTGTTAATTCAATGCAAGATACAAGCGATTTGCATTAAAGTAAATAAACATTACGCAAAAGAAGCCAAAAATGATATGACATGCCAAAACAGGCGAGTGACTTGAACGAGCGAATCGCATACAGATAGCGAGATACAGATACAGATACTGAATATGCAACGAGCAACCGCACAACATATGGCGTGCGTATCTAGAAGATTACGTTTGCAACTTGCGGTTTTCTTTTCCTCTGTATTTATTTTGTGTGTGCGACAGTAAAGCCAAATACAGGGGGAGAGAAAATAAATAAAAAATGTGTGCTAAAAATGCAAACAACGGCCACTGACAGATACAGATACAGAGATATCGCACTGATACGGTCACTATGCCAAGTCGGGGCCACATTGTGTGCGTATTTGTATGTATGGATATATTTGTATCTGAAAGATACGCATAAGGCTGGTCAACATCAACAACAACAACAGCAGCAGCAGCCGCAGCAACATCAGCAGCAGCCGCAACACCGACGGCGGCAGCGACTATTAAGGGGCGTTTCATTTTATGTTTCATTTGCGCCGACGTCGCTGATGACGACAAAATGATAATGACGACAACGACGACGACGATGACTATAGCGCTGCCTGGCTACCTGTATGAATGAGCTGTGAGTTTGCGGCTAAAACGTGCGCGGTGGGGGCCAACAACAAAACAGCGTGCAATGAATGATTCGTCTGTCTAACAGTCCATTTACTCGTTCCCCCTTCCTCCATCCGTCTGTCCCTCCGTCTGTCCATCCGTCCGTCTGTTTCCCTGGCCTGGCCGTCTGCGTATGCTTTGCCAAGTTAAAAGCCAAGTTAAGCGCTGGCCCCGGCGCATGACTAACAGCGTTGGCGCGCTACAACTACAACAACAACAACGACAACAACACATCACAAGATGGCAACAATAACAACAACCACAAGTACAACAACACGAACAACTATAACCAAATACAACAAGCACAACAACAACGCTGGCAGAGCTTGTCGTGTTCGCGTCATCGTCGTGCAGCACAAAAAACTACATAATACTCGGTAAGTCGAAGCATAAATACACTATTATTGCCATAAAAATATTAATTTTTTTTAAATAAATATAATTCAATAATCGATTTTTGCCACTATGTTAACATGGAGTGTTTTTAATTTATACAAATAGTAATGAATAAAAATGTTTATTTATTTAAAATAAATATAATTTAATAACCGATATTTGACACTATGTTAATCAGAAAGTGTTATTAATTTTGCCAATAATAATAAATAAATAATAATTAAAATAACAGTAGATGTTAGTATGGAATTTTAATACATATAAATAACTACAAATAATTAAATAAATAAATTAAAATGAATAAAAACCAACTCCGACTCAAATAATATGATTACTAAATATTTATTTTTAGTTTTTCAAATAAAAATTAAATTGCTGATAAGAGGACTCAATTGAATTTCATTTATTTTTTAATTGTCATAATTTGCTTTAACTATTGCAATTATTATCAACACCATGTTAGAGTATTAAAATATTCTCATATAAATAATCTGATAAGACAAACTTGTTTGACGCTTCAAATAAATGATTACCAGCTCTGCTCTATGGTCTTGCTGTATATGTCTGTGTCTGTGTGGGTCTATCTATGGGTCGGAACTCGTATGTTTGGCTTTGTTTGTTTGCTGGCTATGTTATCTGTGTAGCTGCATCTAGCGGATGCGACTAGAGTAGAAGAGTATCTGCAGTTTGAGAATGGAAAGGGAGAAATCGTTAGTTGCAGCGGGGTCCACATTTATTTTCCTGTTCTTGTTTCTTTTTGGGCAATTACCGGGACAGCTGTTGATTATGTGAGCAAGCACCAGGCTATAGCTCTGATAGGACGGACCTCTAGAATTTGCTTATACCACTACTACTGCGAGAATGCAATTAATTTTATCTGCTACACAAAAGTATCTCCGGGTAGGTATGGCACACAATGACACGTGCTGCGGCAAGGGGAATTCCCAGTAGCAGTAGCACTAGCAGAGAAAATAAGAATAGTTTTCAAAGTTAAATCCAGACATACTGCCATTTGACATTTCTCTCACATAGAAGACATAAAAAATTGCCAAGACCAGAGCCGAGCAGTGCCATACGCCATAAGCTATGGATACATGTGTATATGTGACAAACACAATAAGAACAGCAAAAGCCAATGAGCTTGTGGCTGGTGGCCTTGTGTAATGTGTGTGCCATGGAAATGCCTACCGGAAAATCCAGCTAATTTCATTTGACGATCGTTCAGGTTTAACTTTGAGCAGGGCATGAGGCACAAAGTGCAAAAACATGTTTTCAAAAATCCAAGAAGCCCAAGCATCCCCATCTTGCATTGTTCTCTAGTTGTAGAAGGGGAGGGGGGCTAAGACAGGGGTAATTGGGAGTGTTTGGGGCGATTTTGTGAAGATGAAAATAATGTTTGTGGTTGGGAGGTTGGCTGCTGATAAACAAGTGAGTGCATCATTGAATGGACGCATTGTGCTGCGCCCGCCACATCATGCAACATTAATGGGGCACTGAAGGAAACGCCTGACACAGACATCATCAGCAGTTGAACTAATGAAGAATTGACAGAGTGGAGGAAGCTGACAAGTTACTTGGAATATGTTTTACACAAACATGCGATGACAAGGCTTAAATTATTCAAGATTGGCCGAAGCACAAACTGGAAGGGGGAAAACTACAGCCGCAGTGGAGTTAATGTTATGTGAAAAAATAAAACACACACACATTTTCTATATATCTTTTGATATTACTTCATTCATCAAGGAAATAGAAATAGTTGACAATGCCAAGCCTTATCTGATGAGCATAATAGACAGAGTGAAGATCAGATTACAAGCAATCAAATATGAGAACAGTCATTAAGGGGCTAGCAAACTCGCTCTTCGAAATACAATAAAAACGCCTCAGTAATAAAATTAACATACATATGCTCTACCCTAGGCCTAGCCCAATTGTACATTGAAATCATAAACGTGTTGAAGATCATTCTAAAAGCGGAAAAACCTTAAAGCAAACTAAACAATTAACCAATGTTTAATATTTCCTCGGCTTAAATGGCAACCTTCACACCACGAGTGAAAATCAAATAAAATATCAAAAATAATAATAATAATAATAATGTGCTGTGACTTGACTCGATAACACGAGGCGAGGGTCAAGAGATAAAAGCCGGTAGAAACTAAATGAGGCGCAACAACAAAGCAAATGACTTTGGTATTTACAAAGAAACAAAAGCAACAAAAGCAACAACGAAAAGTCCAAAAAGAGAAGTTGCCATAATAATGACATCAATAAAGCAAATGATTGTTATGATGCGATAAGGTCGAAAACGTGTAAGGCAAAAGGCAGAAAGGCAACAGCAAAATATACTTACAAAAAAATAAAATTGCATGAAACAAACCAAACTTTGTGTAGGAAGTTGGGGGAAATGACTTTTCGTTTGCCCATCAGAAATAGCAAGCACATGCAGTCCGATCCCAGTTTTCATGATTGTTGTTGTTAGTGTTAGTTATGGTTGTGAGTGTACTTTTGATTAATGAACGTCAATTAAATGCCAAAAAATTTAATGGCCCAAGCGTTATTCACTCAGGAAACGCCCTTTATTTGTTTAGCATTGTGTCAAGGGGCGTATGCGTGATGTATATGTACATATCGCTACATGCATAATCTTGTATATAGTTTGGTAGTTTGATGACTGAGCAAGTGCTCGCATTTAAAAACGTTTGTTTAATTACGCCTATAAATAATCAGAGCTGAGTGTGTGCACTCGCATTAATTGTGTATACACTCATAATAATCAGCTTTTATATTTTTATGGACTGCAAGTCATTAAAACTACTCGGGCATGGGGCACATCAACAAAGCCAGTTCGTATGCAACACATCAGAATGGGTGTGGCTATAAAAAACCCAACTATCAGCTGTAATATGAGGTATCATATGGCAAAAGATCTTCAAGTAGACACAGACATGTAGCTTTTATTATTATTTTTTTATTAATTGCAATATTGTATAGTAATTACATAGGTTCGATTAAACTCTATTTGTATGTACTTTCAATTCTTTTCATCTTCTATACAATACTTAGCAGTCCATGTAGCCTCGCTTTGTAGTTCATAACGTAACCAGTAATACCCCCTTGACAGTTTCGCCAAGCGTTGCTAATGTAATTTGCGGCAACATATGAGGTCTCTAATTATATGAATTTGGCGCTTATCTCAAAGTAAACACGACAAATGGAAATGGGCGGCGGTTGTCGCTCCATAAAAAATGTGCGTTATAATGCGAAGAGGCAGCAAAAAAATATTACAAAAAATATATAAACGCCAAGTGGAGTTGAGCTCGTCGAGCAGATACTCAGTACCAGGCTGATTTAATAGGATTCAGTAATTGGAACTACTTTTGCTTTAGAATATTATTTGTACTATTGCATTAAGTTATGGGATTCACTAATTGGAACTACTTCTTCTTTAGTAATTATAACTAAAAGAATCAGAATTATACCCTGTATTTTTAAAAGATTACTTTCGATTTACACTAAAATTTAAGGCTTTACTTACGGTTTGAGACCCTGATACTAGCTCACTTGTATTCAACTTCATATTTCTGGGTACTACAGGGTATAACGAAACACAAACTCTGAATTGTTTGCTGTGCCTTGTAGTACGAGTATAGCCTGGTGACAGCAACAATTATCCATAAACATTTTTGGCATGGCCAATTTTACATGTGGCACACAGGTAACACTGCGACTGGGACGGGCCAGTCGTTGTGTTGTGTATAAGGATTGCCGTTTATAGGCCTATAGACAATTTCCTCCGACTGAAAAAAACCTGTAATGTCTAAAAAAGTTAAACTCTAAAAACAACATAAACGTGCAATTAACACAGAAAAACACACGAAGAAACACCAAAAGTGACAACTGACTATGGACAAGTAATTTTACGTTTGTCTTTGAATTAATTTTTGTACTTTTCAGAGTCTTTTTTGCTGTATTCATTTATGGATGGGGGCGGAATGCATTTCGTGTGATAAGGCGAGTGGCAGAGGCGGCTCTATTATTTTTTACGATATAGGCAAGTGGGGAAACAGCAAAGGCAACAACAATAGCAACAACAATATTAAGAAGAACAAGAGTAAGAGTGTGAGCATTAAAGCCGTATAATATATAATCCGTGTAATTAAGTCCAAGGCGACTCACGGACTGACTCTGAGAGCTCCGACGGCCTTTGACTGCGACTTTTCCGTATAGAGCGATTCTCTGCTGTGCTCGGCATATAAAAATAAAAATACAGGTTGACTGCTGACTGCATGTTGTTCTTGTGCATGTACATAGTTGTAGTCATACTTGTTGTTGCTGGTTTTAATTACCAGCACACACAGACACACGCACACGCACACGCACACGCATACGCACACGCACGTACATGACACTTACACCACAAACGTTCGCACACATATTGTTTGCCATTACTATTTGCTTTCACGTCCGTCCAATGTCGGTGCGGGCTCGGACTCAGTCTCCGTCTCAGTCTCAGTCTCGGCCTGGCAAACATTTTGAGGTCACAGTGCGACAATGTCTTGCCTTTGCCAGCGGGCGACTGCACAACAATAAAATACTAAAATTACTGTGTGATGTTAAGAAGGCATTCAAATAGAACAGGGCAAATAGTAGTTTCGCTTTAAGAAATCCAACAAGCCCTCGTTAAATTGCCTTTACCATTCAGACTTAATCGTTACCTAGCTACACTAAATTAAAGTCTATGTACTAGTAGTTAATTACAAAACAGAGAAACACAAATTTGCTCTAAAGTTATATTTTGCTTGGAGTTTTGTTTTGGAAGTCTGCATTCGACTACAATCCTCTGGTTAGGTTACTATTTTGAGCTATCTCACAGTTTTCCTAACACTATGAAACATTTAATTAAGTAACTTTTTAATATAGGCCTATATAGTTTTGTGGGTATACTATCGCAATTTGTTATGTCTTAACTTCAAAGTGTAATCATTTCAACTGAAAACTTGTAGTAATGCTAAAATCAGTCTACTGGCATTATGAACATTAAATTTCCTTTCATCTTGACTCTTACATAATAATTCAATTTCGAATGTCTTCTGCACCACTGTGGTTAGCACCACGAAACATTTTCCACGGCCCATGCTGCCATTGCCACCACCATCATCTGCTGCTCCTTCTTCTCGAATTTCTCTGTGGGTATGACTTTGCTATTTGGCACGCTGAAGATTATGCTGAGTCTGAGTGTGAGTTTACCTTGCCTCCGACTCTAAAGTGTCATTACTTAGCTCTCTCAGCTGATACAATACGGACGACGTGTCACTAAGCCGCACTTGTATGTTTGTGTATCCCAGAGAGTCCCCCACCCTCTCCCCTGCCAGGTTGCGGTTACTATGCGATGACCGCTGTCAGCTTTCCCAGTCTCAGTCTCTCAGTGTATGGCAGTGACGCTTAATACCCATTACACCTTAATATTTCGTGCAAATGTCATAAAAAATTCACTTTAACTTGAACGCGTAACCCAATCCCAAAAGAGAGAACGACACCAGACCGCAAATGACCAGGCACTACCCTAAAATGTACACATGGCCATAGATGGGGGTGCCTCAGTGTGACAGGTTTCCCATTGACGCCGATCAATTCGATTATTATCAGTTTGTTAAAATATTAAATTGCTTAATGACCTCGTTTGCGTATTTATGGCCCCCGTTTCAAATGGCCACGTAAGCGTAAACCCATAGAAGGAAGGAGTAACACGAACCACCCTAACGCAAAAATAACAACGGACCCCGAGGCTTGAGAACGGCAACGGCTGCTGCTTGGACTTTGAGCTAAACTCTGACGTGTCAGTCCACCACTTTGCGAGCGAGTAAACCACTTAATTACAAACTTCATGACGAGCGACTCTGTAATTTACAAACTTATTTCCCTCCCATATATATACATAGCTGTAATTCTATATACTCCGAATGTATATGGGCACATTTGAAGTATCAAGAGTCGAAAGTTTGAAATGCAAAATGATTAGTCAGCGCATATCTAATTACTGGGTCCTAAACTTAGGAACTGTGCCGCACGCTAAATGATTGTGCAAATTATAGAATAGCGCAATTGAAAATAAAACTTTAGCTAGATCAATGAGATAAATAATGCAAATAAAGTGCAAAACTACAACACTGTAATTGCATAGCCACTTAGCTTTGTTGTATGGTGTAATTATAGCTCACTAGTAGCTGGCATTGTGCACTACTACAAGCTCACAACTAACAAGTAAGTACTTACTGTATGACATTTATATGCACTAGACAAAAATCAAATTATCGACATCGTATAATCATTTAAGTTATCAATAATATATTATTCACTAAGCAATATTTAGTCATAGGTTATCTAATAAAATGGTTCTTTGAATCGCACAAAATATTTGATTAGTATTATAATTTATTAGTACTTATACAAACTCAGCAAAAGTTAGAGCACCTTTAAAATTGAATAAAAATAATCATAATTTCAATTATAAATTACGTTTAGCCTGGCGCCACTGAAATTCTCTTAATTTTACCAAATTGAAATATTATCATTAAGTTATAAATAATGTATTATTCACTAAGCCATATATAGTCACAGGCACATGTATTATTTAGATTGATTCTATTAAATTATCTATTATAAAAGTTCTATGAATCTCACATATATTCGAATAGTATTATATTTTATAAATGCTTATATATGCTCAGCAAAAGTTACTTTTAAAATTGAATAAAAATAATCATGATTTCAATTACTTCACCAAATTGAAATATTACTTATTCAAATTGAAATATTATCACTGCTCCCATTCTGAATTAACAAATAAAAGAAGAAAAATTAAGAATAAATATCAGAAAAATAGAAATTGGTTCGCTGCACAAAAAGCCAAAAGGCATTTACCAGTAATCCATCAACTTCATGCATAAAATTGAATGCCAAAAATCTGAACAAATCACCCGCACATATGTGACTATGACTGCGCATAAAAATACTATACATACTACAAATGTACAGCTCTAAGTGGGTGAGTGTGTGTGTTTATGTTTATTCATCCATATTCTACACACAAACTGGGATAGATGTACAGACGTAGATGTCGTATGCCGCGATGTTTGCATACAATTAGATACAAATCAAAATCAGCTGCGCGTCTGGCAACGCCCTGCATGTGAATCGTGCAGGCAGGCGAATTTCAATCGATTTACTTACCCACTCCCTTTCGCAATCCCAGCAATCCCAATTCCGTTACCGACAAAAAGGCAGACAAAGTCAGCCAGGCAGACCGACAGACCGACAGACAGTTCGCTTATCGTTTGTCAAGCGTTTTGACAAGACAAGAAAAGGGCAGAACTTGGGGCATAGTAGAGTGAAATCTTGTTTTGCCTTGCACTCTCGAGCAGTCTCCTTCATCTTGGTCTTGGTCTTCTCGAATTGCATTTGTTTTTCTTTTCTGCTTTTTCTGCGTTGGGTAAATACGAAATGAAATCTCTCAGCAGCAAAGTTAAGGTTCCGGCTATTTACCAGTCAAAAAGTCAGGCATAATAATGTTTTAAATTTTCGAATATTTCATTGTTTGCCATTGGCAAACATTGTTGAACTCAATGCACAAAAACCGCCAACTTCATTTGCTCTTTGTGTATTTAAAAAAAAAAAAAACAGTTCTACATGTATGAAGAGAGAGATGTAGATACATACATACATACACACTGTCCCGTTGATACTCCTTGCAGCTGTCTCGTGGTAGGAATTGGCGCTTTAAAGAGTAAACATCGCACCAACTGTGAATGCGAATTGTTTGTGGTGCACAGTGCCGCCGTTTTGTTTAAACAAGAAAAATTGCGAAAATTGTTTTCTTTTTTCTTTTTCTTTTTTTTTTTTTGCTTATGTTTGCAGTGTGCGATTTTTTTGCGGAACGTCTTTAATGTAAAATTCAAATGTTGATTCGATACGGGCTTCCTCAACGTGCTGAGGGCAAGGCTGTTGGCCAAGGCAACAGAGGCAGGGGGAAAGCTTATACAACGGGCCAGCATTTGCATGGCTTGCATGCTCGTACTTTGTTAGTGTGCTTGGTTATTACTGATGTTTTTATAAGAAAGAAATTTAAATAAACAAGAAACATTGTTTGAGTAACGTGTTGAAAATAAACGAAACCATTCAGAGTCTAAACTGTGAGTGGGTTTATGTGGGTATACATAGTACACTATCGTATGAATACTCGTCCATGTGTGTGTGTGTGTGTGTTTGTGGAAGCACTCGTCATGTGTTGGTTGACTTGTGCGATTTTCAGGCCAGACCCAGACCCAGACCCCTCAATCATGCTTAATCATGCATCGTGGCGCCCCTTGCGTTTCCTCAAATGAATGGCGACACACTCGGGTAAGTGGCATGCATTCATTTTGCCACAGATAAAAGTACTATAGTTACCCTATACCCAATTCCATTTTGTGATTTGCACTTGAGTTGGTTTCTTTTTCATCTTCGTCGCTGATTTTTTAAGCAGAAATGTCTTTAGTAGGCACGTTTTTATGCGAATACTTTTCGTTTTTTTTTGATTTATTTCTTCTTTTTTGGAGAGCACAAAAGAGAATCGACCCCAGGCCTGTGCGGCGACAACGTCCCTGACACATTGCAAATATTTATTGAGCACGATTTTTGAAATATGAACATTTCCAGTGGAGCCCCAGCATGGAGGGGAAATATAAAATGTGAATTGGATATGGAAGACGCTTCAGGTTACGTAAGCAATTAGAAGGGACTTAAGAGACCATGTCCTGCAGAGAAGTTGCCATACATACATATAGTACATAATAAAAAGGCCAGCTCCGAATGCGGAACACGAACCCTAAGGCAGTCAAGAGGAAGTAAGCATGAACTACTTACTTATAAAGTAGGCAAAAGGAGAGTGTATGAGTGTGTGAGTATATGAGTGTATTCACATTGAATGACATTGGTCGAACAAAGGAGCCCAGTACACAATACTCCTAATGCGGCTGAAAAAAAAAACAGAAGAGCTTCTGATCAGGGCAAGAACTTTAGCAGAATAACTCAAGCGCACATAAGAGCTAAGAAAAGCCGCTTTGAATATGAATCATAGATTATTATGCTGGTTTTCGTTCAACTCCAAATCACGAGCCTTTAAAGTAGCGGTGGCCACAAAATTCTTACTCGGGAGTAATACCGTTATGTGACTGCAATACAGACACACAAAAATAAGGTTTAGGTTTTTGCGTGCATTTTGTTCTTGTAATTTTCTTCTGGAAAGAGTAGAGTCTGCTCCCAGAGCATTGGTGTGCCCATCGCTGCTCTAAAGCATTACAGTGGACGGCTCTGGAAATTGCATCTGTCAGTTAAGAATTAACTTGAAACATTTCCTTTTATTTTTATTGATTTGGGGTAGTACCACCTTGGCAACTTTTTAGACTACAGGCATCACAAGTTCAGTTTATTTATGTGGTTTGTTTAATGCGGTTCCTCAGGCTTTTCGCTCGTAACTCCTCTAACGGCTCAAATACCTAATGAAAATTCCCACATGCAAACTGCACATAAAACGCCCCTCAAAACTCGCTAGCCAAGCTGGGTTTATCTCTGAAATTGGCTGGCCTGGCATTGCAGGTTAGTACGTAGTATAACGTGCGTGTCTAGATAGGGTGCGGCAACACCAAAATTTATTTAATAAAACACATAGAAAAAAATGCTGATAATCAAGAAATTTATAGGCGTATGGCAACACATCAGAGTGTATGTATGGTAGTACCCACAGGCAGGTCTCTCATGTAATTTGCGGATGCTTATCAAATTGTAAAATCAACTTTCAATTCTTTTGGCAAGAAACAAGAGAAACCAGCGACAAGCAATCAGCACACAGAAATCAAAAATATGTGAGCAGAAACCAGCCAAACGAGTGATATTTTGTGTACTCGCTCGTTGAATGGCAATAATTCTGATTATGAAAAATCGATAAAAATCAATTTGCAATTTGTAGACAAGCCGACCGCACCCAGACGTCAGACCAAACCCTACCAATGCCTACCTTGCTCATGCCCCTCATCGATCAATAGATAATTACATTGAGTTCGCTGAGGTAGCATTAATTACATGCGCCTTGAAATTATACGCAGCTTACCTGTAAGCAAATTAACCAAAATACTCACTGATTAAGCCAATTTGTGTGGGGCCGATGGGGCGATGGGAAGAAGGGGTATGGGGTGCAGTCCCTCTAATTAGAAGGCGTGTGAATGTCTGCACCTGCACTGATGTGGCTTTTGTTAAGGCGAAAAAATCAATTTAAAAATGTCAAAGACAACAACGTAAGGAGGTGAGGTATGCACAGAGCAGAGAATAGATTTTCCATCACATGCTAACATTCACTATTAAATGCTGTGCACTGGCCTGTGTGAAGTGTTGAGGGTGACAAGCGTGTCTGTTGTGGCCCCTCGTGTCTACGTCTCCCGCTTTGCTATAGATATTTGTGTATTTGAATAGACAGTATGGGAAAGGTGACTGCCAAGTCAGCTAAAGCCAGAGCCAAAAGAAGTCTGGCAAATGACCAAGGCAAACTAATCATTAGTGCCTCATGCTCTGAGAATGTTTCCAAATTTCATTCAATCACTCCGTTTCCCTTCCGTCCCGCCTCTCCTCCTGCTCAGACAGTTTTTCTGCTGCCTTCCACTGAAAATAATAAACTTTTGCTCAATAGATTGTCTCGTAAATATTTCAGCACAGCTCATCATCCTATGTTTATTTGGCTTTTCGTTTCGGGGAAACAAAAAAATAACAAGAGGAATAATTGTTCAGCTGGCGGGACTTGACATTCGATCATCCATACAAAGTTGCTTCCCTTTTATGTTTGTGTCTTGAAAAAGAAGCACAGAATACTTTTTTAAACAATTATGATGAGGGTTGCCCAAAGATACTATATGTAGACCTGAATGTGGGATGATGATTTAATCGAATGATTTCTAATGAATAGCAAGGTTTCAACGATATCAACTTCTCTTCAAAGAGCTCGTCTATTTGTTGAATAAATATCAAATTATAATTTAATTTGATTTACTGCTTTATTGTATATTAAAATGCTCAAATTAAATATGAAAATCATGCAGTTAACATAGGCTCTGATTTCCATATAGACCTGATTATACAGTTTAACTCGCAAATAGTTAGCGGTCCAATTGAAGCTATCTTCAGGTAGATCTTACTCGACTGGTGTGTTTCTATGTTTTCCGTTCCTTTTATTTGTTTGGCGAATTGAACTCAGTGCTTATTGTGCACTCCATACATGGCATAGACCTGTCTCTCTGTATTTTTATTGTGTGTACGCAAAAGTCGCCACATCAATCATTGGCTCTGGCAGGGGCTGAGACAAGGCACCCAAATACATTAAACCAGTATATAGTTTGGAATTTTAAAGAGAAGCTGCTTCGATATAATCTCCAGTAAGCCGACGACTTATCGCTTATGTGCATTACATTATACTTAATTAGTATTTTAAAATCTCAATAGCCGTTGGAATGGTGGGCCGAAGTCGAGGGTTGTGAATCATGTTGTGTAGTGTGATTAATGGAGAGTTTTGTATGGCTTTTTATGCACAAAATGCGACATGTACAATAAACGAGGCAAAATAATAATAAATTGTAAATTATGCAAACATGAAAATGTTTCATATAATCAGCGGAAGGCCAGTCGATTGTCAGATTGTCGGACAGCGATTGTTTGGGATTGTTTATGGCCCATTTGGTTTTCACATTCATTCCAAAGGAAGTTTTCAAACTGCGACCCACTTGAAACGAGAATTCAAATTCAAGTTGTATTTTTTCACTCAGTATTCCATTTGCTTAATTACAGATACAACAGTGCAGTAATTTGCAATTGGAATTCGTAATTGCTATTAATATTATACTATTTGCATTTAAAAATCTCATGAAAAATTTAACGACTGCTGTGAAATGCCAGTACATGATTGGCCATCAATCTGATTCCTAATTGAAAGCGATTTGCGTAAAAGAAATTTATTTAAATTATTTTTCATTAGTCGTAATGGACTAATTTTTTAATTACATAACATTCTGAAGAACTGCAATGCTGATGGAGACAGAATTGGGAATAGAGACAGGTGTGCTATCAGGTGTGGAACTATTGCTTTAAGATTTATGATTCAGCTATTTCGACGACAAGCAGTCAATAATAAATTATAAAATTATATGCTGACTGTAAAAAAAACATGTTTATTAACTTGCTGTTGTTGTTTTAGATATTTGAAATCTGGAGAAAGTCGAATTACTAACTCCTATTTGCTTAAATTGTTAACATACCCAGTTCTTGGCATTAACATGGCTAATGTATAAACTCTTTGGTCTAGCACTCATTACTAGTTAAAGTCTGAACTGTAGTGCCCTGACAGATCTTCAGTGCGAATGAATAAAAAAGAAATAAACCTTTGATCCCTAGTGACTTGTGGGCTTATTTATCATCTGGCTGGCTGTAGGGAAAAGGGTCTTGGCACTTAACCAAGAAGCGTAGTTTGTCATGTTGCATAGTAATAAGCTAGTAAAAGACTCTTAAGATTGATGGTGTGATATTTGGAGTCTGAACTTTTGCACACTCAACCACTTTCTATTACACTGTATCTGTGAAACGTTTGGCAATGCAATCCAAACAAACTATTTAAAAGCTCTAATAGCAACACTAAACAGTTCCTCTTTGCTAAACACCTGCAGTTAAATCTTGGCATACACAATGGGCCATTTGCACAGGCGTCGGCAACTGAAAGCAATTTAAGACTTAGTCTAATATACTAGTCTAGTATACATGGTATGCACATAGTTGTGCGAGTACTGCTATTCGCTTTCTATGGAGACTACTTAGCTGGAGGCCTCTTTAAGCATATGTGGGCCAGCTTGTTATGGATTCAGTTTTTTTTTGTATCCGTAGCTGTATCTGTATCTCCATCTCTGTATCTCCAAGTGTGATTTACAATTTACTCAATACACATTGGTACTTAGTTAAGGCAGAGGCATGAGGCACGCAGATCGTAAAATGAAAATATGTATGTCGGCATCAACATATCGGCATTATCGGAACAACCTCTGGTCTGGCAGAACCACTTTCGTTAGCTCGTAAAACTGTCTATAAAATGCAATGATAATAAAAAAAAGAAAACAAAAACAACAAAATCAGTCGGCCCACGTTAAATTTGTAGGCCGAGAACGTCGACGACTCATTTACGTATGAACAGGAACAGAGGGACTTGCCCGACTGACTGCCTACTGACTGAGGACTGAGGATTGAGGAGCGTTCCCAGTGGACCAGTCAGTCGCTGCTCATCATACTTGAAATGGGAAGCTGGAGATGTTGTTCAAGGCATTCGTTGCGGCTGAGCGCCTTCGTTTTTATTCTTTGTCGTCGTCCTTTAGTGGCACTTAGAGAGCTGCACAACTCTGGCCCCGGGCACAGATCTGGGTTCCGGCCATACAGCTCTTTGTGTGTGTGTGTATTTCTATGAGTGGCTGTGTGTCAGTGTGTGTATGTGTATGCAAGCGTATCGCCTTTCACGTTGCCTTTTGTAAATTGCTTTTTGAATTTTGTAAAAGCGAGCGAGCACTGGCACAGAGTGAGACGAGACTCATAAAGCGACGCGTTGCAGCTACAAAATCTTTTATGGATTTCTTTACTGGACTTGTTTTTATTGTTGTCTCGCTATATTGTTGTTGTTGTTGTTGCCGTTGTTGTCACCAACTGTTTTGTTCGCCATGGCTGTCGCTTTATCTCCACACTCACACACACACACTCACGGCGTTTCAAAGATCCTTTGACATTTGAATAGTTCATTAATTTCGCAACTGAAAGAAAAATACAGATTCACCTATATATGATATGTAAGCCTGTATGTGTGTGTGTACCTATCTATTTCTGTTGCAAACTTTGAATATAAGTCTCTTTCTATGCTACATATTTCTTTTATACAAGACCTGGCTTTTGTTATTGTTCATCAATTTGAAAGACAACTCAGACAAAGCTATGTACATACATAATATTCTGCTCCATCTTTCATGCCCAAGGAAAGGTTTTACTCTCGCTGCTTCTGACTGATTTCGATTAGACTGTTTCCAGTTCTGTGTCCAGTTTTCCATTTATTAAAATACACGTGGATTGCCTGAATGATTGCCATTCATGCCTGAATGACTTTTCCTTCACGCAGTTTTTCTCCTGTCTTTGAATAGGGAACGACCAAACCTGTGAAACCGGACATGTCACTCTAATTAGTCATGTTAGAATACCATAAAATTTAGTAAAGAGATTTGTTTAGATACAATTAAATTTTAGGCTGAATGTAAGATTTAATGAATATTTTAAATTAATTTTTCAAGAATTAGAAGAATTTCGGACTTCATATTTTGTATTCTTGCACTAGAAACCCAATTCTTCATATTAGAGTGAGCTTAATTTTTTGAATTAAATCTATTTAAAACTAGTATAAGTGTAGGCCACATACAATTTTTCTTAAAGTATAACGTTTGATAAATAAATCGCTTTAAAACATTCCAGTGCATTTATAATTTCACAAAACTTTTCATATCTCCATCGTAATCTAATATATCCCACGTGGGACTTGATTTCCTGCTTGATTGTTGAACTCTGCGAAAATTTGCTCTTTGAGGTTTCAAATTGACTTTGGCTGCTTTTCGTAATCATTCATATGAAAATACTATTTATCAAGTAGTAAGTGTTCAACTTTTCGCAGAAACCTGGCTTAGGCAAGCATAAGCAACAACTTTGCTGGAAATAATAACAAGTACAATAAAAACAACAACAACAACAGCAACGGCAAATTTCGAGATATCTGGCTTTCTGCACAACTAAGCAACCAGTTGAAAACAGAGCAGCTGAAACATAAACTGAAACAGAATGGAAACAGAAAAAAGAAAAACACTTTCGGGGCAATCAGCTTGTAGTCAGAAGCTAGGTTGGATTTCCTAGAACCTCTATCCGAAGAACAAGTCGCACAACACGTCCAACAACAACAACAATAGATGGTCACAGCCTTGCTAAGCCCATATGCCCAATACTAATGCATGTTTTGTGTAGGGTATATACAAACACATACGCACATATGTACACATATACACATTTGTATCTATTACACTTTTACTGCTTTATTTTCAATGCTTAAAAGTTGTCCGCCGGGATGCCATGCATATGGGTAGCTCTCATGTTGCTGTCAGAGATGATTATGTATTAATAAATGTACAAAATTTGGGGATGAGACCTTAACAAAAAAAAAAAGGAAAAGCATAAAAAACCACACACACACACTGGCATAAACACAAAAAATGAAGATGAGCTATAAAATCTATGTATATTTCGTAGTTAAAATATCACTTTCAGGGTAGTGTCGGTACGGCAAAGGGCGTAACCTGCTGGGGCCTGAGCTTAACCCTCTTTGTCCGTGAGTTTTGACCATTCATGCAGGCAATAACCCCCATGTTCTATCAGATCTAAAACAACTACTATTTCCAGTGAATTTATCGGTTGTGTGCATTTAAATGTTTGTTGTTATACGATAGCTGTTGTGTTCTAATACATTTACTTTTACTTTGGTTCAAGTCAGCAATTAGCAGTTTAAAGATACTAACTTGTACTAACATCATTTTCAGCTCAAAAGAATTTTATGTCCATTCACAACAGACTCGTACCATTCGTTTCATGAGATTATGAAAAGTTATTGGAGAAGATACATATATGTATTAGTATTAAAATGAAACTTTATCAGACATACATACAGTTCCTTTGAAATAGCTAAACAAAGCAAAGCTAAACCTGGTTTAGTAATCTATTATTATTATTTTTCAATATCCCTTAATCTCCTTTATTTAATGGGTATGCCGCATACGGCTACTTCCCTGTATGTATCACTCCATCTCAAAGATTTTTTGCTTCTTAATGCTGAACATAAAGTAGGACGTGCTGTTAAGGAGAACATGTTTAAAATTTTCTTTGAACGGCAATTCACTTTGAAAGCATAAATTATGCCTTCAGATTTTACTGTGCAGGGGCATGTTGTTGTTGTTGCTGTTGCTGTTGTTGCTGCTGTTGTTGTCTGTCAGCTTGTCGCCCTGCCTTACCTAACTCGGTGAGCTCTGTTCTCCATTCAGCTGCTCTCTTACGAGAAGCTTAACTTGACTGTTTTCTGTGCAAAAAGTTTTGGACTGCAGCCCCTCGGCATAAGGAAACAATCTTCAAGGGTTGTCTGACAAGAAGTCTACCCAAGCCAGCAAACAGACTGGCGACTGACTGACTGACTAACTAACTGATTCACAGAATTCTCTATATATGTATGTACGTCACAAACGGGGCTTCGGGGGTCGGGAATGGCCTGCCTCTCGTTATGCATATTCTTTGGCTGCTTTTTGGGGGCCTTTGTGTAATTAATTTGATATGCAACGAAGCGTTTTTGAAGTTTATATTGTTTGTTTTAGTTGAATACGTCGAGGTCTCGACCCAGAGCGGGCCTGAAGTGCCAACCAGCCGGCAAACAGCCACTCAAAATTCTGTAGGCAGTCACTTCACTCCCAATTCCAGTCTCAGTCCTCAGTCCCAGTCCCAATCTCAGTCCCACTGCAGTCCAACTCATCTCCAGTCTCACTCTTCATTTCGTATACGAAATTCATAAATTTTGATTTATACATAAGTTTTCGTGCACGACTCTTCAAACTGGCTCAGACAATAGTTTTTCCATTCTCCAAAGACTTTTTGTCAGCACGGCAGTCAAACTGCGCCGGAACACTTGTCTCTCCCCTGAAGACCCAAAACCAAAAACCGGGTTGAGGATCGATAACTGGAACGATACGATACGACGAAGTGAAGTGCTCTTCATTGTTATGCATATTGTACTAGAATTGTTATGCGAGTTTTAGATACGCGTATGGCAAACTTTTTTAAAGTATGTCCCGTACATACATATGTATTGTACATACAATACATTTGATTGTCTGAGCTATTTCTTAGAATTGTTGTTTATGTCTTTTCTTCATGACGGCAATTCTTAATTAAAAACTCTCTGGGAATTGTTAGTTATTCAAAGAGGTGTGGTCCTCTCCCTACATTGATTGATTGCCAATTACAGCCGTCCATAAAAATAAACTATAGGGTCTCAAGAGCTCGTACTTCATGAAAAATACATTTGTATAACGATTTACATTAATGCAAGAATTTAATGACTTTTGGCACCGCAAATAATATTAATAAATTCTTTGATGTTTAAAGCTAAATTCAAATTATTAAGAGTATCTAGTCTGAAGAAGTTTGTTTTAATTTTTTGCATCATTAGTTCATGTCTTTGTCGCTTACCTTGCCTTGTGCTTCACTCACTTGTGTCATCTATTTATGTCGTATGCAACATATGTTGCATTCACGAGAGCAGAAATCATAAGAAACATGCTGAATCTTTTGTTATATGGAGAGAGTAGTCACATATGCCATAAGCAAGAAGCGCTTGCAGTAGATATGTAGATATCTAAGCATAGAGATACTATGTAATAGAATAAGACTGTAAGTGTGTGTCTGAGTCTTAGTGAATTTGAAGCAAGTGCCGGCAAACGACCTCAGTGGGAATATATGTACACTTAAACACATTCATATGCATTTATTTGTACATACACCCACTCATATACATATGTATGTGCACATAGATACAGCGCATTATTCTTTTTTGCAACGACTGCAACGTTAAAGTATCCCTTGAGCCGATTCTCGAGCCGAATCCACGAACCCGGCTTTTGTCTCGGCATCAGCGGGATCGTCATCGTCATCGGCATCCGTATCGACATTTGTTCGGGCTTAAGTTAATTACATGCCGGTCGACGCCTCGTTGCATAAATATGACCCTCTGTGCAAGGAATGTATCTCAATGCGTATATATGTATCTCAACCTGTGTGTGCGTGTGTCTATGTGTGTGTGTGCTGGGGTCCAGCTGTGCCGCTTTACAACTGTTCGCAACGACCTTCCCAAAATACTGTTATTATTGTTGTTGCTTATTCTTTTGTTGTTATCTTACTGTGCTCTTTTCCTGTGACACGCCCGTCCAGTGCGCAGGTTCGGTTTCCCAGACGGCTGAATAAAGAGCGTGTGCATGAATGCGCAAACTCGGCTCCGTCGCTCCCAGTTAACCCACGGGAACAGTGTGAAGTGTGTTTTTTCAATACTCTTTCCAATGAACCTGAAACATTAGCTGGCTTCAGGCTGCACACTGGAAGAATACTCCATAACTCTCTCCTCCCTCTGCCTGCTGTTGTCTGGATTTGGCTCTGCTTCAGCTCATGAAGTTACTCAGACATGCATAAAAATGCCGGTTTTATTATGTCGTTTGCTTTCAGCATAAGTATGTGTGTGTGTGTGTGTGTGTGAGTGGGTTGGGTGTCTGCGTGTGTGTGTGTGTATGCAGTGGGAGTGCCGCTGCGTGTCCTTCGGCCGTCTGGCCCCGTCTGGGGCTGAACATTTCGTTTGCTACTCGAACCAGTGGGACGCAGACGGCATCGGAGACGTTTTTAAAGCTGCCTCACCACTCCCACTCTCACTTCACACTCCCCTCTGCCGGAATTTACCCCATTTAGTGGGGGGCTGGGCTGTGCTTTTTTTATCTATTTTATTTTGTATTTTTCGTGGTAAGAGGGCAATTTGGCAGCCTGTCTGTCTGCGGGGCTGCAGTTAAGCGGCCACCCACGGCAAATACTTTTCGTATGTACTTGCAACTTAGTATTCCAGAGCCAAGACCATGTCGTAAACTGGGCCACCTTGCCGCACTCCGTAACTTCTGTTCGTCCGCCCAGCTCCAACCCTCCCAACCCTTGCCGCAAGCGGGTTTTATGTAACAGTCCGCTGCGCTCATAAAATCAAATATATATATACGATGTATAAAATGTTCATCTGTCGGGTTCTTTTTTGTGTCCTTGTTGGCTCGTATCCTTGGCCCATACACACACACACTCGGACCATCCCTTCAGCACACACACACACAAAACGTTTTATATTTATTTTTGAAATATGTTTGTGACTAATTTAATTTATTTGGCATTGTTGTTTGGGTATTGTGGGATTTCCTTTAGCTGCTGCAACTGCTGCTTTGCTAGGTTTACATTGTTGCCTGTGAAATTCCTCATAGCATTTAATGTTGTTCTATGGTCTGGATTCAACAATTGCCCTAACATTGATTTGAGCTAAATAGCTGCTCTTATTGTTGCTGCTGGTACTATAACGAGCTCTGACCATGAACTTTTTGCATGATTTTTTTATACTCTGAAAGCGTAAGAAGAAAATCTTTTCAAAATAGCAAAATAATCAATTTAATAAGCAAATAATTTTTATATCAATATCAAATGAATAAGTTCATTTATAACTCAAATTAAATTGGGCATTCAAATAAGTTTTCAATATACTATATTAGTACATTGCAGTATACTACTTTAAATTAGTTTCTACTGCAGATAATGAATTGTGAAAAACAACTTCTACACTCTGAAATATATTGAATAAAGATCTTTTCTGCTTAGTAATGATTTCGAACAAGAGTTTTTCGGTCTGTCTACTCCCTGAGATGCCTATCAGTATAACTTACTTCTCTTGTTGATACACATTCAATTTGAATTTTTTGGGTAGAATTGTAAAATTAAATAACTAATTAAAATGCCTTTTATATATTTAAATTACATTTTTTGAATGTAATCTGCCATAACATAGGATTGGTTTAATGAGAGAATCTCTATCCAGTGCCCAAAAATTAGCTTTAACGTTTACAGAGTATATTCTAGTCCACGCTGGTTACTGCGAAACCTCCCACACTGGAAGAGAAACGATCTAATAAATTGTTATAATTTTGTCATAAAATTAAAAACTTTAGCAATTAGGAATTACGTTTGTTATTTATTAGCTGCGCATTTTCCGACAGTTGCTGAAATAATTGCCACCATCTTTCAAAATAATTGCGAACAGAAAATGCCAACTAGAGCAGCAGCAGCACTTGAAATTTGCTAAATAGTTAGTATGGCTTATCGTAATATAGAATATATACTATTTGATAACAAAAAACAATAACTTAATGCATATATTAAATTATGAATATAACCAATGCAAATAAATTGACTAATTCAATTTGCTTTCATTGTGCAATACATTTACCAAATGGCATTTATCAAAATTTTCCAATCTTTTACAGGCATTTGGACTAGCATTGATTTTGGCTTAATGCATATTTTATGCGCTGCCCACACACACAGTAGTGGGACGCCAAGACACCCACACGACCTTCGAAAGCAGGAAAATTGTGTGTATTTGTGTGTGTATGTGTTTGAGTGTGTGTGTGTGGTTGTACAATAATTTAGTGTATATAGCAATGCCAAAATATGCAAACGACAGCAACAACAACCATAATAGCCACAACATGTTGAAGTGGCCAGTGAGCAACCCACAGAGAGAGGCAAACTGAAGCCAGCAAGCGATAATAAATTAAATTAATAGAAGCAATAAAAAAACCAATACAAATTTTATAAAAAAAAAATGAACAGAAATAAAGAAGTGCAAAAAAAAGAAACAACAACTGATATTTGTAAATTCCGCTTTACGTCTGCTGGCAGCAACTAATTTATGGCATTTACAAGACGACAACAACAACAACAGCATTTTTGCACATCAACAATTTCCACTGGTTGCTGCAGCAAATTAGCCAGCAGCAGCAGCAGCAACTGCCACAGCAACAACTAAATTTTTTGCAGCAGCAGCAGCAACAGCCGCGTGCATAAATTTTGCAAGAGTTGCAAGATTACAACAAAAAAGGGAAAACAACAACAACAACAGCTAATGGCAACTGCAACTCCAAATGATTTGCCTGCTGCTGTTGCTGCTGCTGCGTATTGCCGTTGTTCATGTCGCTGGTAGGCTGCTGCTGCTGTCTGTATCTGTCGCTTGTATTTTTGCTAAATTATAGACATTTGACTAGCTACAACAACAACAACAGCAGCAACAACAGCAACAGCAACATTCGGCATACAATTTTTCTTGCTCATTTGTATGAGACACTCGCATTCGCATTCGCAATTCACATTCACGTCCAGATTCGAATTCGTATTCATATTCACATTTCGACTTCTTAGAACTTCCTGCAAACTGTCTAAAGGCGGCTGCTGCATTACAGTATTTGTAATTAAGCAATTTGTTTGGATTGCATCGCAACATTTCCGCTGGGCAATTGATTGAAGAGCCTTTACTCGGCTCTTCTTGTAACGGATGTGTCCATTTCTGGTTTCAACATGCCACATGCCCCTGATTCACATCTACTAGCAGTAGCAATTAGTGCACAGAGAGCTGGACCCTTGGATGAAATTCTTCACGGTGAACACACACACACAGGGCGTATGAGTAATGCTCGCATTTATCGCATATAAATTGTAAATAATTTATGAGATCAAAAATGCAATATTTATTTTATTTACTTTGTTTTAATTAAACAAAGTTAAATTTTATTTAAACTCCTTGAATTATAGTGTAGATTTTAGGTATAATATTAAGCAAGAATTTGTCTTTATTATATTTATTGTTTTCTCTTTATTTAACTTTTCATTTTTACACTTAATAAAAGCTCAAGATTCAATTGTGTAATATTTGCAGCGTTCATTTTAATATTGATTTTCCATTGCTCTTGCTGACAGCAACAGGAGTCCGAGCCGCAGCAGCAGCAGCAGCAACAACAACAATAATAATAATAAAAAGCGTGGAGCTATATAATTGGAATTTGAAATTGGAAATTGGATATTTTAGCAGGGGAAAAAAGGCAATAAAATGAAACAACAACTACGACTACATCGACATGAACATCATACAAGTATTTCATTTCGATTATATATTCAATGAGCGTTTGCCATTGTATTTTGCTTTTATTGTATGCATGTCCCATGGATAAATGGACAGCAGGACAAGTGGGGCAATAAGGAACCAATGCATTCCCATTGAACATGTGTATGCCACATACACATACACATTCAACTGCCAATAGTCACCGCACAAAGGCCAATTTAATTCGAAACATAACAGTCTTGATTGACTAGCAGACAAACAGCTGGACATTTAAACAGACAAATAGACAGACAGACACGTAGGCAGACAGGTTGAAGAGAGAATATATAAGTCGTCAAATACGAATTTGGATATTGCCATTGAAAGGCACAAAATTAAAATGAAACGAGAAAAGTGAAACTCAAACAGCAACTTTAAACAAAACTCAAACCAGACACTCGTCTGAGTGGTTCTAAATTAAATTGGATAGAACCATCAGAACGTCTCCTTTTCAATGTCTGACAATTGCATGAAGAATTATTTCCTTCTTCTTAGCTCATGTTTATCTACTACCTAGCTACTACTTAGCTATCTAATATGTCTGCTTTCAAAGTGATGGAGTACGCAACTGCTTCGAGTTTGCAAATCGTTATAGTAATAGTTAGAAGTTTAAATGGAATAATAAATTTTATAATGCACCCGACATTGATAAACTTAATTTGAAATGCAAAGAGCTTATATGATAATTTAAATTAAACAATGTACCAGGCATTGTCAAATAATGGAATAAAAATGCAAAATTTCTGTCTAAGGCAATTTGTTTACTTGGCTCAATAGAGAGGCAGACTTCAAACAAATTGCTGTCAGTCCGCGACTGATCAATGTTTATGTATTATGTGGATTAAAAATTATCAACATTTTCTCAAATGTTTAACCTAAACAATTTAAAGTTGTAAATTTGTGAATAAAAGTTATTAAAATCATGTAAATTTTCCAGGAATATATATTTTGGAAACAGATTTTGTCCTAAGAGACTGACTATTGTTTTTCAACATTACTAAACACACAGTAAAGATACATATTCTTGATCACGATGAACACCTGAGGCCATCTACTTGTATCCTTCTATCTGTATGAACGTTTAAAATTGAGAAACTAAACTCTGGGTTTCTGTCTTCCACTCTTCATCTGTCAATATAGTAAATATAATAAGGTCGTGCCAAAGTTTAAAAACCTTCCGCTAGTCATATCAGGTTACAAAGTTTAAGAAAGAATTGGAGTCATGTTGATGAGTCTGAAGCAAATGGTGTTTAGCGGGAAGTGTGGGTGGAAGTGCGGTCTATACTTAGGTGCGGGTAATTATGATGGGCTATAGTCACGCCAGACAAACTGCACAAATATAAAAATTTAATAACAAATGCTAGAGGATAAATAATCCGACCAACTGTGAAAACAATACGTAATAACAACAATAATAAAATAATAACAAAAGAAACACAAACGCATAAATACTCATATAATAGGTTCCAACTGAATAAAGCTGTTGTGTTTATTTATTTCAAATTTTTCCAGTTTTTGTCTTTAATGTATTGACTTATGATTATAGCTGTTGCCTTGTTAGGCATTCGATCTAGATAGAGTTCTATATAATCGAGAATATTTTACAACTTTAAATTCCACTCATGTGTTGATCTGATCTATTCTTATTTTAATTTATTTATGACGCGAATTAAACGCTTTTCAGTCTTTTTTTTAGAAAAACCAATAATAACAACAACTACTACGGCAAAGAGCCCATCAAAATAGCATGTTATCCAAAATGAAAGCTAAACGAGGCTTGGCTGCCCCTTTGACCCACGTTCCGGGCCAAAAACAAAAACCCACCCAACTCAGTCAAGGTGGTGCGTCGTGCGATGCATAAAAATAAGTAATAACGTAAAATTACAGGAAATAAAAATCGCAACGTAAATACGTGTAAGTGCAGACGAGCTAAAGCTGGAATCAAATCAGGACAGAGAGGAAGGGGAAGAGGCGAAGCTTGCGCCAGACTTGGCCAACTTTCTCGCGGACTCAAATTGGCAGTAAATTTATGGCCAAAGAAAAATGAGGAAAATTGTAACAGTCGTAAATGCCGCTGGTCACTGAAGGCAGGAATACTGAAGTGGACACGACGGAGGAACTAATGTTGGCCATCTCGACAGTTCACTCGGTTCGAATTCAAAGTTCAAGTTAATTATTACACGGCCAAATTTGGACAAATGTTTTCGGAAATTATGGTTTTTCAAGTTTTTGGGAAGGAAAAAAATGTGAAAAAATACTATAATGCTTAAAAGATTCCTGACTTGGTTTAGCATACCTACTACCATTTAAAATAAAACCTGATATTTAACTTTAAACTGAGCTAAAGTTAAACAAGTTTATAGTCGTGAAAAGAGTAACTTTAAAGACATAAATTGCAATGTATCAAAACTATGTAATAATTACAAACAATAGAAATAACATAAAACATAATATTAACAACAATTTATTAAAATGCAATAATTTATAATTATGTTCTAGTATTCATAGACATACATTCACATTCACTTCAACTAAAGTTGCAATTACTGAATGTGTGTTTGCCCATTATGCATACACATTTCTGTACATATCTGTCTGTAACTATGTTTATGTGTGTTACTGTTTGTGTGTGAGAAAGCTCCATAATCACTTCAAATGGCAAATTATGACAGCGAGTTGGGGCCACAACACAACAACAAGAACAACTACAAAGTAGTGGGGCAGGAGGGAAGGTAAATGAAATGAGCTTTTAATCAATTTCCGGTATTATAGCCTAGACAATCATTCAATATTGTTTGCTGTTTTGTCGTTGTTGTTGTTGCAGTTGCTGATGTTGCATTTAATTAACAAACAATTTATATTCATAAACCTCAATCGGTCACATGCAAATGCGCATTGAAGTTGGGAACGTTGCACAGAGAATAAAAGATAAAATAAGAAGTATAAGCTAATGACTTGAGTTATGTGGAGTCAATCATACCCTGGAAATTTTTTGAATAACTACAAGAAAAAAACCGTTTTAATTACTTTATAATTGTCATTCTCATTCATTAAGTTTTTCATACAACTATTTTCATTCAATGGTTTAGCGATTACCAGGATTATTTGCAGATAGTAATCAAATGAATTTGAACTGTTTGAGAGGAATAAAAGGATTAATCATTTATTAACGAGTGTTATTTGCATACCCCTTGTGCAGACTGGATAAAGGGTATACAAATTATATCATTTAATGTGGATGTAATAAATATTGCAAATGCGTGCTAGCAATTATACTGTTCTCTCTCTGTGTGTGTGTGTGTGTGTGTGTGCCACACCAAAGAGCACAAAGCACACAGTAACAATCAAGCCATGAATGTGCAACATGGGAGCTTATGTGGGAACGGGGTAAGCTGACCACTCACTTCAAATCAGTTGCAAACCGGACAGCGAACATAGCGCATTGTTGTTGCTGCCACGTGTTGGCAACACATGCGGGCCACATCAACAACAGGCAACAGACACACAGAGAACATAGCAGCTAAACGCTGCTGTTGATGGTCATAATTGGATATGGACTTTGTCAGTTGTTGACGCTGAATTGGTAAGCCAAGCGGAGCTGCCAGGAGGCGGGTCAATGTTTGCCAAAATTTCTAATGGCCCTGACACACAATTAACCCCAACCAATAGGTAGCCGGTTGAGATACATGCGAACGAGTAAGCTTAGCAAATCATTAATTAAACCTGGCGAAAACACGAAAAAAAATTATAATATTGATCACAGGGGAAATAAACGCAAAGAGCTCTCCGAACCAGCTAATTAGCATGCAGGCTAGTCCACTAGTCACAGCGCAGAGCCAACACAGCGAAAAGAGCCCTCAGCTGGCCAGCCAATTTAAACGTGAGCATTGAATAAAACTGAGCGAGTATCTCAAAGAAAACCAACTCAAAGCAGACAGAGTAAACGTAATAAACAGTAAAAGTTAACTATGAAAGCATTAAAGAGTAGTATAGGTCAGCTATGGAATGCAAGTAAAAGTCGAAGAAAAGCACATTGCTTGGTTTTGATACCCTGCACCCTGGAAGTATTGCAAAGGTAAGTGCTGGGTGTTTCGCTGTCAACGAAATTGTTGGCTACCACGATTTATCGCTTAAGTTTGAAATAACCGGAGCTACTACTATTTTCTCGAATTTGAAAAGGCAATGATGCAATAGTCCTATAAATTTCACTGATTAGCATATCAAACGATTTCTGTTTAATATACAAATAAACATATCACATAAACGATATCTTAAAACTTGCTTTTTCGAGTAAGTATCGATTTAATAGTTTCAGGTAAATCGTATCGTAAAACTCATCTCTGTAACCAATCTAAAAATACTTATACAACCCAAACCAACAGAACACACTCAAATTAGTCAGCATTATTGGCCTATTGCAAAGAAATTACATAAAAAAAAGCATAAAATAAATGTATAATTTGAAAGAAACCGCAAAAAATTGCAGCTCGAAAAGTACGAAACATGTTATTGATTGCTAACCACAAAATAAACTCCGTCGGAAAGGCTGGTGCCGTGCGCACTCGGTAGTTACCTCAGCTGTTACCTACAGCTCAACAATCGCAATATACCTCATTTGTTTAGAATTGCTACAGGGTATAATATATAATATAAATACTAGGGATACGAAAACAACAATAGTAAGATTTTGGCTCATTGTCAGTTTTTCTTTTTGTATGCATTCAATGATAATTATTATAATGACCTCGATAGTAATGAGCTGCGCGGAGATATCTCTCGGTTCAATCAATCTGCAGTTCTTCCGTTTCGTTGCCATTGACAATGAGATGCACATTTTGCCCGCATTGCAAATAGTTTTACATTTTTGTTTCGACCCAACGCGTCGCGCTAATTCTCGAAAATTTTAGCGCACAATATTCACGAAAATTTCATTAAAATAATTGGGGTAAATGAATATAATTTTCAACTATTTTCAAATGCGCACAAAGTGCGTTTAACTGCAATTATATTGAAGGCCTCTATATAGAAATAAATAAAGACATTGCCAATTAAATAAAATATAATATGCAAATAATTTAATAATTTCTAAAGCAAAATTGCCAATAACGAGGCAAACATTTTTATTGAAATAAAATGTGTTTATGGTTTAAAAGTTCAAATGTGCGATTCCCGGAAGTAATTTTCGTATTAAAGTCAGCTATAAATAATTGACAATCATAGTGTCATACTGTCAGTGCCGATTATGTGACAAATGGAATAACCGAATCGACTTATAAGCAAATGACTAACCCCTTACCCTTAGTCACAACTAAATAACCAGCTGTTCAGTTACACATTAGTTTAGTTACTTGAACTAGCTCTCATGCTCGTAATCGTATAATATGCATATGAGCACGCCTTTGCTTAACGCAACTGGGTCATGCAAATGGGCAGTAGCCGCTTGCCAGCTGAATAGTGCAAAGATATACAGTAGAGAGTAAATAGGAATGAGGACGGGGGAAACGTGCCAAGATTGCGAAACGAAACGGGAAAGAAGCCTTGCTCTACTTAAGGGGCAATTGTAAATGCATTGAATGAACACCTTCCGCTTAGCTCTAGCCTCAACAAAAGTAAAAATAGGCAAAGAAAATAATTAAATAATTCAACGGCGCTTGAATATCTTTTTTAAATGTGCTCTAGGTGTAGTACTTATTCAGAGTAAGCGTTTTCAATTAAGTTGAAAGTTCTTTTAATTGACGGATTAAGTGCTAACATGGATATATTTGAAGATGTATTAAGTGCATTAGGTTTCAACAACTGCTGTCTAACTTTACGGCATATCAATAGCATCTCGTAACAACTGCATATCTGTATATTATGTTAACTAATATTGAAAAATTTTTATTCAATTTTAGAATACTAATCTTGCCTTGCCATGCATACTGGGTCTTCTCTACAGATTAAACTTTAGTAACTCTAAAATCTTTTGGATATTTTGTGCCTTGAAAAAAGAGTTAGCATAGCCAATTCGATTCGCTTATTATGATAATACGAATCCATAAAAAGCAAGTTCAGCTAGATAGTAAAAAGCAAATTAATAATAATTCAAATTAAATACAGAAATACAGGTTTCCGTTCGAACTAAAAGAATTGCAAATGTTTTGCGTTGACTCCAAAGGGCCCTCAAATTAACATTAACATTAATCATGGCAACGTTTGCCATGCAATTAACCAAATGAAGCCTGCATTTAAGTGCTGACAATAGCAACATAAACAACAACAACAACAACAATGTTGTAGTGTTGGAACTGAGAAACTTGACGAAATCATTAAGCTAATGTGGTCGATAAGTGACTGGCCTATGGGCAGAGGAAGCCAATGGCAGCGGAAATGGTTAGTGGTGTGGCAAATGGGGATCAACGGGGAAGAGGACTATGACGCTGCTTAATGCGCATTTAATACGACTCATGTGTTTGGCTCATTGGAAATTCAATTATAGGGAGCTTGTGTAGGGTACAACACACCACACCAGCGAAATTTCAATTCTTTATACAGCACATTAGTTGTATACCGTACATACATCAAAAGCCGAATTGCAATTAAAATACAATTATGTGCTTAACACAAAAAACGTAAACCCGAGCACAATTGACGGGAGTAGACCCTGTGCTAGTTTTCTAAATACCCACCCAAGGGGGTATGTAATGATAACCATATGTGCCAGCACCCTTTGTCACATGCCGATCAAAAGCTGAATGCTATACGACTATCTGCTCAAAGTAGAAATCGCTTAAAGAAATCGCATAACTTGGATACGACGCCTTGTATCTTTGAGTACTTAAGTTTTCAACTACCACGGCAGAATATAAAAGTTTGATTGACAATATATGTTATGTATGTATTTCAACAGAATATGGCAAGCCTCAGCATACCACGCTTTATGCGAACAACAAACATTTATAAATGGCAATAATTTCAGATTTAATAACTAGCGGAATCGATTTCTTCATGTTACAGCAAAAATATTAAAAGCACAGTGCGCAAAAAGTAAACATATAAAAGTTAAATGATACATAAGTGCTTAATAATATAATCGACAAAATATTTTTGAAAAATTTGGCTTATCATAAAATGGAAAAGTAAAGAATTTGCAGATTCATGAATATAATATATAAGCAAAAATATTTAGGAAATACAATACATTAAATAAATTCATTGCATATTGCCAAAATATTAACTTATAAATTATACTATCAATAATAGAATTTCCTGCACTTAAATACTTCAATAAATATAACTTAAAATTACAGTTCAGCGATGAGAAGTATACTCAACTGCCCTTATCACGATTTGCCTTCATGATTTATGTCATAAATATACTATATTTATGATGAGAGTGTGTAGTGATTTTTAATCCGGTTACAATGTGAAATTATGATGTACACACTACGATTTACATAAGCTTTACAGCATTTTGGCCGTGACTGGGCTTTCAGATTCCAATGGATTTGACTATTCGGCTGACTGACTGACTGACTTATTTCTCTGATTGTGCACAGCGTGTAAAACGAATTGCATTGGAATTTGCAATTTCGTCTAGGGGAAATTACATATAAATTGAATTGTTAACTGTAAATAAAAATGCATTTTATCGCACGTATTGAACTGGTTTGGGATTGTGATTAAAGCCATTTTTATTTCATTTCTCCGTATCTGTTTTTGACTCGACTCGACTTTCTTAACTATTGAATATTAAAGAAATTCTTTTTACTCAATTTATTCTTATACAAAATAGTACTTTTCCTCCGTTAAAATACCTTTAATAAATTGAATATTTATATATATTAGGACATTAAAGCATCATTCTAAATTGGCTTTTAAATTGCTGAAATAAAATTAAATATTCAATTATTCAATTTAATTTGTAACTGTGCTAAACTTAGCTAAATTTTGAGTTCAATGAACTTGACAAAAGTTTAGTTACTGGTATGAATAACAATTTAAATTTAAATTATAAATGTGAATTGTTTGCTCGGTTCTTTTTGCTGGCAATAAATGTAAATGTATTTATCACAACCACACATGCACAAAGTACACACAATATCTCGACAATAAAATAAAATTTTAATTTATTTAGCATATGGCAAAAAATTCCACAAAAAGCCGACAAATAAAATAACAGAAATCAAATAAAATACGCAGCAGCCCGCATTATGTGTTTTCAACATTTGTGCTATCTACAAAATGAATAAAAACCCACATTTCTATTTAATCTCAAAGTTCTGGTGGATATGGTAAATGGTGTACAGAGAACTGGGTAAACGGGCAAACTTTTAAACTGAAAAACTAGCATTGAGAATAACCGTTCAAACCACAAAATGCCATTTAATTGAATTAATACGCAACAACTAATAAAACAGAAATACAAATAACTCTGGCAATATGGCGGAAATCGAATCAAAACTATAAAATGCATAGAATACATTCAATATTTGTATGTTATGGTGAATGGTACCCTATGCACTCTATTATGAAGAGTAATAACATTTTTTTCAAGTACAGACAAGTAAAAGGCGAGAGAAGGTTTATTTAGTGAAAACTCTTTCAGAAGACAGCGAAACAAATGATAGTTTGCCAATGGTGAGTGTCCTCTGTAGGAAGTTGTCACTGTACGCATACTCTGCAAAGCTATATTGAAAATCTGATTAAACTCGGATACATTTTGCGGTGTATGTGCTTACCACTACAAACAGATTTAATCAGATCTGAGTGGTAGCTTAACGTAGACAATTATGTCGTGCATACTCGCCTGCAGCCTTTTCGACTCGTTTTGATGGTTGGCGTGGTGAGTCAATTAAAATTTCCAAGCACATATTAATTCATATGCAATTAAAGTTGACACAACTATAAAATTGTCAAATAACCAATTTTATTGCACTTTTGGGCGCTTTTCAATTTTTGTTTAGATTTGCATTTAATGTTTCCCTAATATTTGTGCAAAATGGGCAAATGCTTGTGCACTGTGCACAATATTATGCAAATGCAAAGCTAAGCTCATATGCTAGTTGTTGGCTGCAGGTATTGTATCTTTGAGATACCAGATACGAGACGCTAAAACGTTTAACCAAAACAAAACAAAAAACTTGATCGCATGTGCACCTTCTTAGCTCCACTCGCTCCCACCAACAATAACGGCGGTAAATGCAAATCTTGACAGTTTTCTTTAAATATTTTTATTTATTTTTGGCTGCAGTTTTTTAGTCCAGCCAACAGCAACTACCACTCGGAGTCGCTTGGATTTATTTTGTTATTGTCTGTCTGACGTTATTGGGAAAGCACGTTTCGCTTCTTCTGCATATCCGTTGGCATCAGCAGTTCCAACAAAACACCATATGCATATAGTGTGTGTCTTTGTGTGTGTGTGTGTGTTTGTAGATCCATATACAATACAACAGTTGTAACTGGGTCTCTTTTCGGAGCAACGCTTAGTCATTACAAGACATGAGACTCGTAACCACTACGGCGACAACATTCACAACAAACCAGCAACATCGACAGAAGAAATAACATCAACAACTATTGTACAACGCCAAACACAATCGTTGTGCAAATAAGAGTACTCTGCAACTGTAGCGTATTTGATTCGTTTAACTGAGTTTCACTTACGTTAATCACAGTTGCGAATACTAATCCATTTTAGATGTGTTATATGTAATGGAAAAAAGATATTCAAACCGTAACCGAAACCGTCACCTTCCATTAATTGACATGCTACTTTTATAGAAAAGAGATTTCAGAGATGATTACGAGGGCTAACGAGCACTATTCAATATAACAAATTGACAGATGAAGGGCTGATAATAGATAAAATGTAATTTACTCTACCTTATTCGTTACAAGAAGTTGATAAAACTGTGTAGTATCTATAGATAGGCAATACACCCTGATCTTAATATATAGGTAATATTCTATTAGTTCTTATTAGCCGGTAAAGTTTATTCGGATCAGCTGTTGATTCAAAGATCTATAAAATATATATCTGCCCATTAATTGTGTTGCTACAATTTCCGTATAAAAACACAAATATATGTATTTAATTAGAAGTATTATTGATCACTTGATTAGGATAATTTGTATTTTTTCACTGCCGCTGGTATTTCCTAGTACAATTAATGGGGGGTGTACGGGCTAAGGGTTATAGCCGCACAATCCCAATTTACGAGAATTGTGAACTACCTTATGCATAATTCATTTGGCTGACGTTTAATATGAAAACCAATTAATTAAACGTTCAACAACAAGCGTCACGACTAAAAGCTTAGAAATTACTTAATAAATTACTTTCATTAAAACCGCACAAAGGAAAAGTTGAAGCACCAAACCCCATGCCCCAAGCCCCAAGCCCACGCCCAGTGCGCACCACTCCTCCATGCAAGTGGGATGACACAAAACTGGCGTTGATTTATATTAATCGACCAGCTTGCACAGCTCAAAGCATTATTTATTTCAAACAAATGAAAATACAGAAAAAAGAAATAAATAAATAAATGTTATCTTTGATCCATAGAAGCGTACACACTAGTGCTGCAAAAACATCGAGGTTTGGCACCATCGAGGTTTCCGATGTTTTAAAAAAAAAACATCGATAGTATCGATGTTTAGAACAATTTTTTTGTAATTATTTGATATACAAGTTTAAAATCTTAAATAAAAGCGAGTTTTTTTTCTAAACCAAAACAAATAATAAATTTAATTCAATGAATAGTAAGCAAATCAAAAATAACAAATCAACAAAATAATAATAACAGCCTTCAAGGCCAAAAGCTCTGCTTTGAGATCTGTTGAGATCGTTGGACTTATAATAAATGTTAATAGTAATAATAATTATTCGTTTATCCATTGATTTTTGCTAAGAAACACTATTTTATCCACATTTGATACAGCTACTATTCTCCTCATCTGAATCATTTATTTCGCAATTGCTTGCCGCATTGTCGTTGCCTGTTGTGATAGTTGCCTTGCCTGAAAACACACAAGCCATGAATTAATCACCTTCAAACAGATTAGAAACATGTACTTACGCTTTCTATTTACAGGACTAACCATCGTACGACCGCCAACACCAATTTAAGCCAAGCTTTTAAAATAATCTGTAATTTATAATGTTACCCAAACCTGCTTCGCGCGCTTTTAGTAAATTTTGTGATGGTAATCCATTAAAACAAAACATCGATAGCGCAAAAAAAACATCGATGTTTTCTTTAAAAAATAAAAACATCGATAGTATCGATAGTGTGCCGATGTTTTTGCAGCACTAGTACACACCCTTACATAGAGCAAATATACATAAGGATTGAAAATAGACAAATTCTTCGTTCCAACAAAATGTAGTGATGTGATTTGATTCACAATTATCTAAATGCTAAGAACATTACCAACTTTGCTTTGTAATCTGATTAGATAATATAAGTTATTACTATATTCAAGCATATCGCGTGCTATAACTATGGTACTTGTTAGAAGAGTGTGTGTAGAATGAAATTGAATTTATACTTATATACTCAATATGTACCGTATTTAAGAGTATAAAGATCTGTCAAATAATAAATTAATTAAACATCTTTAAAATTACTTTACTTAATTATCTCTTTTATTATGAATATTTTACAAATTAATTAGTACATTAAGCCTTTTCTCATTGCTGACAAATATTCCATTTGATTCTTGTTTAATTAGACTAAAGGTATATACTAATCGTACGAGCAGCAGCAGACTATTCAATGTTTATTGAGAATAATATTTGAGAAATCTGTGACAAGAGCACAGACAAGTATATACTTTGTGTACAGCCTCAATTAGTTGTCCCATTTCCTAAGACTCTGGCACACTGGCTAGAAATTGCATTGGCCCACAGATCCACGTAAGAAAAAATTGCCTCATGATTACACCAAAGTCCGTTTGTCAGTCCCACAGTGTGCGCTTCAATCTGTTGGTGTGTCTGTCAGGCTGTCTCTTTGTGAAGTCTCTTAGGAAATAAAAGTTTCCACATTTTTTTATGCGGTATAAGCACGTGCTCTACAATGGCGAATGCTTGCCAAATTTTACGTTTGCCTTTACCGCAAACCATCTGTCCGTTCACCTACTTATATCTCTGCCTCTACCTCGTTCTTGCTCTGTTTGTCTGCCACAGAAATCGGTATCTGTATCTGTCCGAACTATTGGACTTCTAGTTATCTGTGTGTATAGTAGCCGCCTTTTGAAATTCACTTCATGTTAATTTCCTTTTCTTTGATTTTACGTTTGACTTGCTACTCGGCACTTACTATATAATGCTTTTAAAAATACATTAGAAATCAGGTTGAGCTGCCACAAAATATCGCATCCAAATATCAAAATCACACCTAAAAAATGTATTAATTACCATTTGATATGCTGCAGGTTATGTGAACAAAAATTAGTTAAAATGATGTAAAAAATAAATAAATAAATAAAAAAGTAAGGTTACCCCAAACAAACAAGCTCAGTTCAGTTTAGCTAACCATAAATGTAATTAGTGGAACGGTACCCAGAAGACAGTCCAAATGATAATGACTACATCTCAAATTATACACACAGAGCATTAAAAAAAAATACGCCTCAGGTTTTAAAATGAAACAAAGAATTAAAATGAACAGGGAGATGGAACAAACGAACTCTTTTTAAGTCAGAAAAATAACCGAAAAATGCAGTTAGAAAAAAGAATAAAATGCAATTATAGGTGCATGAAATTACTGACCTGTATTTTTTATGGCTTTCAGTTTTGCATAGTCACTCATAAAAAACGGGTATACTTATTTTGCGAGTTTAGGTATAGACAGTTTTTTCCAAGGTTAACTCTTTTCTATACGTAATGTATTTTGGCCGTGCACATGCGGCTGCAGTGTTTCCTCGCTGGTTTTGTTTGTCTGCGGCTACTGACAACTAATTTCAGGCCAGAAACCCATCAAGGGCAAAATGCAACTGCAAGAACTGATAGTGAAAAGGGGTTGACGAGGTATACAAAATGTTTTTTATACCCTGTTTTTTTTTTTTCTTTCTTTGTTTTGTTCAATTTAATGGGAGAGCAGGCCGAGTGCGATGAATGTGTGGGTATTGTAAATAATTGCGGAAGTTCGTTTGAGGCATTTCACTGACATTTTCAAATGCAGCTGTGCGTGTGTGCGTGTGTGCGTGTGTGAGATTGTTTGCAAGTTTCGAATGGTTCCATCCGTTCGCTTATCTTTAGCATAATTGTTGATTTAGTGTGTGCTCAACATTTATTGTGGTATGGTTCGATTTCCTATGGGTCTGAGTTTTAGTCGGATTTGCCCTCTCCGCATGTGGGATATATAGGCACCAGTTTGAACGGTTCATTGTTCGCTCATTGATACGCCGTAGACGGCGCGTGACAAATGACTTTGACGTTGCATTTCGTAGAATGTGGCATGTGTCAATGGGTGGATTTTGTCGGACTCCCAAACGTGTTCACATCCTACGCCATGCAATGCCATCAATCCAAGCGAATCAACAAATTCAATTGCTATTTACTCACACATATAAAGTATACCTACATGTATTTACAATCTGACATATATGTATGTATGTACATATGTGTATAAGTATCTTCTTTATGTACATACAGTTATTTTTTCCTTGTTGTATATTTGTTTATAGTATGTGTGCGTTGGCCCTGCATTACGCCCATAATTGACAGTTCTGTTGGAATTTTATTTATATTTTTTTCGACTCTAGACACAATACTAAAGTGCACTGAACCAAGGGTCTAATTTTGGGTACAATTTTTTTCACTTTTATACTGCTGCTGGGATCAATGTAACCCCACGGGGCTTCCAACTAGAGTAGGCACAGTACTGCACATGTGAAATCAACCAGGGAGAGCCCATACTGATAACTAATGAAGTGAGCCGGCTTCGTATGCGTTTCGGGGGAACATTGTAGTACATAAACAAATAAATTGATAACCATTAGTGCCGCAAAGTAAATAAATGTTATGTCAATACTTTCCCTTAGTCAAGAAATCAACGAATTAATTGAGTTATCTGTGGAAAGCTAGTAGAAGAAAATAGAAAAGTAAAATAAATTTAAAAAAATAATAATAATTTGCAAATCATTTAAAATATCACTAAAAACATTGGTGTTTGTCTCAACTCTATATAAAATACACACATTTGTATGTATGTATGTGTAGTATATGCAAAACAATCAACACGTGGCAAACTTTTTGTTAATTGAGTTAATGTACTTTTACCTAACAAGGTCCATGGGTTCAACCCAACAGAAGCTAATGATTGAAAGTCAGAATACATAAAATAAAGCCAATAATTTGAATTTTTAAATCTTTAAACATGTTTTTTTTTTACTCGTATCAAATTCATATTCTAGCTCGTTAGCTGAGTATTCCACTTTACGTATCCTCATCAAGTGATACTGAATGTGTGCCTTTCAATTCTGCTGTCAATGCCAGACGGAGTTCGGCTAACAAAATTCCACTCTGGGGTTACACGAAATGTCAATTTGGCGTATCGTCTCCCTGCTGAATGACAAAACTAACTAAAGCATACATATACATACATATGTGTTGTATTATAGTATTCGTAGTATATACATAGCATATGTATGCACTTGACTGAAATCAATTGGGGAGAGCCGCGACTAACTATGATGAGCTGTTTTTGACACTTTTGCATGCTGAGAGTGTCGTAGTACCATTGTGGGTCTACTGAGAGCAATACAAGTATTTCGGCTATGGTTAAACTAGTGTATCATGCTTTGTTTCTAATTTCAATGTAATTCTTTTGTTTCTGTCGTTTTCTTGGATCCCTGACAATCTGTCGCCTCGATAGGTTTTTTTTTGTTCGCCTTGCCACTGTGTCTGCCTGTCTCTTTTATGTGCTGCCTCGTTATTTCGGTTGACAATCAAATTCTAACAAAATTGGTTTCTCTTGTTCTGGCCACACTCAGTTCAGTTCTCTGCGTTTCCGTTCGCTTTTGCCGTTTAAAACGGAATCAAACAAAAAGAGAAAAGAGTAAATTGGACAGAGGGGTGCGGTGCCTGTATCAAAATTATAATAAAAGGAAAAATCAAGCGGCGAAATTGTCTGCAATATTATTGTTGGCAACTCTGCTTCAACATGTGTTGCCAACTACTTCGTTTGCTTTTCGCTCCCTCTTTTTATTTTTAATGCGAAAATGATTTCATAAATTTTGTGCATTCGCTGGCTGATGTTATTTTTTGAAAAACTTTTACCTACCGTTGCGCCCGCAGGGACATTGTGCGGACTACCAAAGAGTAAAGGAGAGATAGCGGGAAAGAGGGTTTCTTACTCATTTCCCTTTCCCATTCCAGTTCCCTTCTGTTATCGCAGCTGTCAGCTGTTTCGACACTTGAAATTGAGCGTGTGTGATGTTTTCATTTCACAGCAAAGGGTCGGCGCTCGATACCCCGGAAAAATATCTGTCTGTGTGTGTAGGTGGTTCAGATATTTGCTTAAAATCATAAATTTGTCTTTTTTGATGTATTAAGACATGGGTGTTATACTACGCTTTGAAAATACAGTAAATATTATACAACTAAATAAGGATCTATTGAAGTATAGAACTAAGAACTATATAAAAAAACCATATTAGAAAATAAACAAACATTTCCCATGTAATCAAAACTGTCAATAGAAACCAAACAACAACATAATCATTGCTCTCTTCGGTTTAAGTTCAAGTACAGAAATGATGCACAACTTTATAAAAAAAACCAATATGTACATATGTAGCTCACTTTTAATTTTAATATTCTAATAAATTTTCAATATCCTCAAAAACCTGCTAAGTTATAGATATTATTCGACGGTGCTTATCAAAATTTAACCAAAACTTTTGGCACAGCAGGAACACAGTTTGCAATTGACCAGGAGCGTTTCAGCAAATATCAAGCCAGATGGGATAGTGAATAGTGGCAGCAGCTGCTTATTGAGTTGAGCTGAGTTTTCGTTAAAGTTTGTGGGGTTTATTGAGTTTATTAGTTCCGAAGGCTGCCTGTCGAAATGGCTACTGATTGCCGTCTTGCATGTTGATTGCTTTGAGTACGTTCGAATCGCATGTGAAGCGTAGGACGAGGGTGAACCTTATTAATTATGATGGAACATGCATTGATAATGACAGGCAATGCGACTAAAATAAGAGCTTTAGGGAGCAACTGGCTGCAAGAGCTGTAAATTAGGGAACACAAAGCTAAATCCCTCATCGAAAAATATGTCTGTGATAAACAGCAGTAGATAAGCTTAGCCAAAATTTTGTTCAGCAATATAATAACAGTGTAGAGTGCTTTGTGAAGAGGTAACGAGTAACCCAAATTGAGTTGGGAATTAAATATCTTGGTTATATATTTAATAACTAACAACAGTGTAGACAATTTAGGTTTTGGCTGGTTTTTTCCCAGTGTATCGTCGCCATAAATTGCCCATCTTTGACCCTTCTATTGACTTTCAATCCCCAACTTTACTACATACAATATTTACTGTCTGAACGCAGTTTGTACACCACCAAAACTGAACAATGTTCAACCCCACTCTCAGCTGAACTCACAGTTCGCAGCTCCAAAAGCCACATATCCATACAGAGGCCCCCGGACATGTAAATATCATAAAGTTGTGTACAAATAAATCAAATTGTGCTACAGAGAACAGCATGGTAGAGCACGGCGGATAGAACAAACAGCCCGCATGCAACACATCTGACAAATACACATGTTTAAAACTATCGCATACAAACGCCGTGCATACCCCCTGCCTGCTTTTGCTATCGGGCAAACCAAAGTTCAATAAACAAGAGCCCGAAAAAAAAACAACAGCAACAACAAAACGTGAAATCAAATATAATAATGTAGGGAATCGAGAACGACTGAGTGCAATCAGCAGTTCACACCTTGAGATAGAGAAGAAGAATATGTTGATACAGATACAGCTACAGATAGCTATAGATACTCAGCTCGTTGGAGATACTCACTTGGCACTCGTGGTTACAATTAGCGTGCTCTTTTTGGCCTTTGATGTGCCACTTGTGACAACAACAATAACAAAACCCGAGTCTGCAACGAAATGTTTTGTGTGAACACGGGCGTCGTCGAACTCGAATTGGAAATCAAACGAAAGAAAAAAGTTGAAAGCAAAATATTCGGGGAAAAAGTCAATAATCATATTTAATAAAACGAACGTTTCGTTTTACGGCTGAAATAGGCAGTAAATTTAATCACAGAAGAAGAAAAAAAACACAAAGCAAACCGTAAAGAATTAAATTAAATGTAATGTTGCAAGTGCCGTCAGCGACCAACAGGAAATACGCGCCACGGCAGCGTTTCAGATGGGGAAGTAGGCAGCGCGCATGCATGGAACAGAGGGGGAAATCGAGGGACGGTGACGGTGGGTGGGGTAACGATTGCTAGCAGAGCGCCCCCGAAGGCGCAGCGCAATAAAATAATAAAACATGAAAGCAGCAAAAAATGCCGACAAGAAATGCCGAACTGTAAATATGCTTTTTGGTAAATGGGTAAACATGGTATAATTTCATTCATAAACAGAACATGACAAATATCTACAATTTCAGATTCTATATAAAATATTTTATTTAATATATTAAATTCCATCCACTGTCGGCATAATTTTTCACCTTTTTTCGTAGTCTGAGAACGTAGAGTATAAATGGTATTTAATATGGGCTATGAGTATGAAATCTGTAGTCTTGGAGCAATGGAGTCGGAGTCTGGGATGGTTGCCTGCTGAAGCTGAAACCAAACAACAGCTGCCAGTGTTGACGGTGACGCAGACTGAGACTTCGCGTCGCTGCCAGCGCAGGGGCAACATCAAAAGACAGTCCAAGTGTCGGCTGCCACTTTTCAAAAGTGCGAAATTAAAACAAAATGTTGCAAGATGCTGCAGGCACTGACTTGACTTCCTCCATCTTCGTCGCACCGCCCAACGTACCTCGAGTTTCAACTTTGTTACCTTCTTGGTTTTTTTTACTTTTCTCCTTCTTTTTGCTTGATTATATTCGACTGATAAGCCACGAGGCAGAAGGCAGACATTGAAGGCCAGGTCCAGTGGACAGAGTGGAAATGAAGCTGCTTCTTATCCACATCATGCGTAAAACTGCGTCAAAATGCAAATGTTATTGCTGCAACTGTATAGCAGTTGTTACCCTAGCAAACACATAACCACATTTTCCCCCTACCCACATCTTCATTTCCTCCATTGATGCATCCTTCTGGCCGGAGTGTAAACAAACATTTTACTTTTAATTTATGTGGCCTCCACTGTAGCTCTCATTGTTGCCGTTAATGCAGTTTCTTTCTGTTTCTGTTGTGCTTAGGTGAATGTGAAATGTTTCTGTTGGATGTTGGCTAGGGGCACATGGCCGAATTTATTGCCATGCCGCCAAATAAGTTTCTCAAACATATGAAAGCGCCTAAAAAAAGAGAGCTTGATGTAGTTTATGTTAAACTACAAAATGCTGTAAATTGTGAAAAAAAACTAAATAAGTTATGAGTAAAACTCACTTTATAAATATGACCATAAAGAAAACCAGAACCATTCTACCTGAATAAATTACTTTTACTCATATGTATATAAATATTATTATTATTTTAAACGCCGTAAGTTCACTTCTTTAGAAGCCATAAAACAAGTTTAGTACATTTTCAAATGTGAGTGCAACTTTCTAGGGCAATTGAATCATATCAAGTGTCAAGTTCGTTTGGTTCACTTTGATTTGCCGCAACGCCCGCAGATGCTGTTGAAGGGCGTCTCGGCCCTCATGCCCTCACCCCTATGCAAGTTCCTTTGATGCCTTTTCATGTGGTCTCCCAACCACTCAAAGAGCTCTAATGAAATTCGCAAGCAATTGTAAATAAATGTCACACATACCCCGCGCACTTGCACAGCTGACACTTTTTGTCTTTCCATCTCTCCCTGTAGGAAACCGTCAAGAAAGGGGGCAGGGACACACATAAGTGCCACACAAGTCTTTGGCCCTATTAAAATAACAGATGTTAGAGTATAATGACATCATTTCGTGCAGCGTACGCTGCTTGAATGCCGAAATAGAGTAGTGCTTCAAATACGACACGAGAAACAATTTAATTGCAAAGAACTTTTCCATCTGACAAACATAGAAATACAGTTTCTAGCACGAAAAGATTTATCATATTCACTCAGCTGTCATGAAAAATACTACTAATTAGATTAAGATTACTACAAAGTGTCTGGCGAAAAATACTCACAGAACATTTTTCAGATATCAATACTATAATATCTATATCGACTATAATAGAACAAATTTAATAAATATGAATAAAAATAAACGTTTACTTCTACAAGATTAGCACGAATCACCGTTTAATTGACCAACTTGGGATATCTGGTTAGCATCACCCGCCTTACAATGCCAATGATCACTCGATTCCCTCGATGCTGCACCCTCCCATAAACCACTTTGGGTCTGTATAGGTATACAGTAAAGTTTACCTTCAGCATTCCAAGTTCATTTACAATTTAAATACAGCTACGAGTATAATGCAAATTAATGTTAAGGAAGCATTTTGTTATGCCTCAGCATGGCGTGGACTGATAAACATTAATGAGAACGCGGGCTGTTTGGATAGTTACTCAGCAGTTCCAGTTATAGTAGATACTGCCTCACGTATGCATGCATATGTATAAGTACATGCTACACATCCAAGTCCTAGCCCACCAAACGGGATAGCGACAACGTGTACATGTTAATTACTTGTGAAAATATGCAATGTGTTGTGGACTAACAATAACAACAGCAAAACGTGAAGAGCCAGCCTGCAATTTGCCATGAGGTAGATACTTTTTCACACCAACTAAAATTACCGGCGCGGCTTTAGCACAGTAGAGAAAGGATGAGTGGAGCGCCAAACCCTGTACTGGCATGACCTATTGTTGTGTCTACTCTCTACCAAGTGAACCTGCATGCCTGACATGTGTGCAGGCATACTAATTACAACAGTAACACCAATAGCCCCTAAACGAGCAACAACAACAACGAGAGCAACAACCCCGAAGGGCAGTTGATGTCGCTCTTCAATGCCCTCAGCAAATGCTTTTTAAGTACCCAACTCTCAACCCCAAGCAGATCTGCTTTAGCATTACTCATCATACACCACTGTGAGCCCCTCTAAACATACGAATGAAAAACGTGCAAAAGCAGTTAATAAAAGTAAATAAAATAAATACCCTGCACTCAGGTACAGTCACACTAGTATATGCATACATACTCATTACTTGTTATACCTAGACAAAAATTATCGAATTCCCTAGGAGATTGATGCTAAAAAACACAATACATATGAATGTGAACAGATATAATTATTGTCTTTCAGGAATCGCACAGCTTTTCAAAAAAAAAATAAAATAAAATAAAAATTACCTATAGTTAGCGATTCATAAAACAAATTGAGAAATAGTTTTTAAATCGATTTTATTTTTTTCTATTATATCGTTTTTATTTGATTAATTTACAGCTTTAAAACTTCTTTATTTAATTTAATAGTTCAGTTATTAAGCAGCAAATATGTTTCGAAATTTTGTAAATTTCACCAACAAGTACAAGGTAGTTCGAGGGATGCTATCATATGGGACGCTGTGGCCCTGCGGCTGCCTAATTGAGCAGACGCTGATCGAGAAACGGACATACCGCAACTATGACTGGATGAAATGTCTGAGGTAGGGAGTGTATTAAAAACAAAATTGGTTGAAATTCATTGCGGTGTTTTCCAGATTCAGTTTATTTGGTTTCTTCTTTATGGGACCGTCGATATATGCTTGGATAAGACTAGCTGGTGTAATGTGGCCACGTACTGATATCAAGTCATCATTCTGCAAAGCGATTACCGAACAGACCGCATATGATCCCATGGCAATCACTTCCTTTCTCTTCTTTATGACGCTACTGGAGGGCAACTCATATGCCGAGGCCAGGCAAGAGGTACACTACCAGATCTCACCTGCAATTTTTAGTTATTACTTTAACCAATTTACGTGAACCATTAAACCAGCGAAGCGGTTGGTTCTCTTCGACATCTTTTATCTTCACATGCTGTTATCGTTATCGTTTTTTATTTTATTGCCATTGTTTGTTTTATGACTTAAAACACATCTGAAAATTTCGTGCTTCAATGTTATCATGAATCGTCATAATTATCATTTAATGATATGTTTGAATTATTTTTACTTTTTTTTTTACTTTTAATTGGGACTTTTTTCGAATTAACAAGGCACTGATTAAGTTCATCTATCTACGTATCTACATACGTCTGCAAATCTGCCTGCATAAATATCAGCCTGCGATTGGTCTGTTGTCTGCTCTGAGTTGTCAACATTGATTTGTTGGCATTGCGCACCCGACTTTGAATCACTCGGAGGGTAACGTATCCATAGTCTAGCTAACTTCTAAATCATTAGAAGCCATTTATCTTGATAAATGTAAATGCTTTACCATATATTCAAGTCAAACGTGTAGTTGTCTCATTTGGCTTACATGCGTTTTCAAGATCTATGCCTTTGTCTGTCTATGGGAATGACTCGCTGGCAACATGGTAAGCTTTAGCTCTGTCATCAAGTTAATGAAGTTATTGTTAGTTTAGAGCGCGCTATTTTGTTTTCAATATTTCAATAGTTGATTAAGTAAATGAAGCCTGTTTATCACACAGATAAAAAATGTAATATGTGTTTTAAAATTTAGAACTAAAGTGCTTTGTGTAAGTGTTTGAAAAATCGTATTTTGAAAATTAAATCATATTACTTAAGATCCATTCAAAACTCTATTCAATAGTCAGTCGAACTAATTTAATATACATATTTATATTTATTTATGTTTTATCTTGTTCTAGGTTAGCGATAAATTTCTGGATGCCTATAAAGTGGGCGTGGTTTATTGGCCCATCGTGCAGACAGTGAATTTTGCCTTTATACCAGCTAGAAACCAGGTTGTATTCACCTCGTTCTTTAGCATGTGTTGGACAACATTTTTGGCATATGTGAAATTCCTACAAATGCATCCACACGTCGATGTTGATCATCATGCTATAGACATTCACTTTCTGGAAATGTAAAACAAATTTATATCATTAAAAATACTTTTAATTACTGGTTAATTATTTTGATTTTATTTTGTTTCAATAACGCCTCAAAAACGCCCACAATTTGAACCCACTCGACGCTTTACGACCTGACATTTTAGTTCTTCTTTTTTGTGAAGGTGTAGGCAATAAAAAGAATAATGAATGTACTTAAATATACACTGAAAAACAACCATTAATTGTCGCTGATAAATGAGTTGTGATAAGTTTTTTCCTCTTTTTTTTGGAGCTGTTTACAACTACATACATATGTACATAACTACTCGCAGGGACACACAGACATGCACAATATTTACCCTTGCTCCATGGCATAAAATTAAATTGTCTGTACAGACCTAAAAAAATAAAACAAAAACTAGATAATACAGACGAAGTCGACGATGACATGGGTCACTTCGCCTTATCACAATTCATATTAAAGTTACTAATTAACATGGTGTTCTGGTGCTGCACCTTGTATTCATGGCCTAAATAGCTCATACTTGGCGTGTTTTATGCTACTCGCGGGATACCAATTGGATAAATGGGCTAGATAGTAGTAAACACTCACATAATTATTTACCATGAATTTTAGAAGAGAATCGACATTTCAACCGAAAGTTGAATATGAAATAACCGACAGTTGTTCACTAGACCCAAATATGTTTATATCACAATTAAAATGCATTGTTATTCAGATTTATATGCGAATGCATTAAGAAATGTACCGCTGAAAATCCCAAATAAAAGTAGTATCACTCTGGAAGTGGTTGGGGCAGTGGGGTGGTACATGTGCGACATGCGGCTTCTGCATGCTGAATAAGACCTGAATGCATAAATAATGCCAATTTAGATTATTCTGAACAAATAAAAAGTGCAAAACCGCATTGTGGGTACATTGACGCTGCCAAAACGCTGACGACGTTGATTGCGATGACAACGCTGATAAAATCAGCCGTAGGCCGTATGAATTAATATGTAAATTAATTTAGGGGTGGCAAGGAAAGAAAGATGAGGGCAGCCACAAAAAAACACAGCATACACGAAACGCATGAGGTGGACTCTGTTATCATGAAACGTGCCGTACTTCCTGGTCTCAGTGTCTGCTTTATCACGGTGCTATCTCACTGTATTGAACCCTCATAGAGTCAAGCTGTGAAAAAACAATTCTTACCAAAAGTTTAATTTAAGCTGTGCAGCCGCAGCCGCACCCATACCCCAACCACAACTCCACGCCTGGCAAGGCAATTTCCTATTCTCCGATCGCCCATTTCTCAGTGTCGTTTCGGGCTGTTTTATAGCGCATTAATTTCGAAAGTAGCGCTACGTGTGCCAAAAATCATTAGCAACGGAATTACGCTCAATGAAATGCAGTCGACGTCGTGACAAACAAATAACAAGAGCTACACACACAAACAAAAAGGGGCAGACGATAATGAAGCATGGCCAGGCAATGCAGAGACTGTGCCTGATGCCAAAGCCAAGGCCGGTTGCCATGGGCTCACTGGGTTCAGCTGGTTTTGGGGTGGACCCACAATGAATACCCGCAATTGAGTCTATGTCGAATGTTTGACAGCCGACACTGACACCCTTCTCGTCTTTTCTTTAAATTCACCCTAACGACAAGTTAAATTGCGAATACTGAACGAAGGGTTTCGGATCTAAGTGCTACCTGGGCGAGAAACAAATTGAATAAAAGCAAGTATGTAGAACAGAAAATTAGAGATCATCCGTTTTTGCAATTAGTATTAAAACAAATAATATTCAACTAGTATTTAAATTCGTAAATAGTTCTCTTTAGAGATCAACACACTCGGAAGACCTGGGATAACCCAACACCAATATGTAATGTTAAAAATTACATTGTCCATCCATATAAACTATCAATATAGAATACATAAAAGAGGCATTAAAGAGGCGAAAATCGCCAGTTTCATCTTTTATAGACGCACTGTAATTGTTGGCATTGTTTTTGGCTTCGACCATGTCCGCAAAAGTTCTTATTCTTAATGGCCATAAAGGGGACGTTCCTGTAATAAATTTACGTTACATTTAGAGAGCTCGCCAGTCTGAAAGATTCCACTTCATCTACCACGATTTTCGTAAACAATGCCCTTTGGCCAACATCACTAGAGCCATAACGTGATTCGGCATTCAGGCGCTGTTATCGCCATTAAATACCTTTAGATAGCATTTCATGTATTGCAGTTGACGAGTAAGTTTAATAAGTGTTAGATACGTGACTAATGGCACATTATGATTGGCATTATGACAATCTGCGCATAGCCAACTGTCTGACTATTCTACCATTTAAAATACTCAGAGAGAAAATATGGCCTGCAACTGCTGACCATAAAATACTTCAGCGTATGTGAACCCTTATCTACTTCGCAAATATTACTCCGGAAGGTACTCAAACTATTGTATATCATAGAATTCAACCCTACAATAAACAATATCAGCATAAAGATTACAGACCCTTAGGCAATGTTTGTTTGCAGAGAGGATCACCTGGTAGTGGTCCACCTGGTATTTTGCGATATTTTATTAACGCTTAATACTCATTCAAGTTTATTGTAATCCACACAGTAAGTGAATAAAGCACGCTCTGACTGTTTCACATTTTGAGATCAGCCATCAACAAATAGTTCATTGATTACAGGGAAAGTATTCAATGAATTTGTTGTCTTAACATTTAATATTTGAAATTCATTACAAAACTAATAAAACATACATCAAAATTATGCATCTCCTGCTACATTTTACTCAACTAATGATAATGCATAGTTATTATTTTTGCTCATTGAACTATAACTGAAGGGAGATGTGATTTAATGGCCACCTTATCCGAGATCTGTACAACACTGTGGTAGAAGTTTTTCCACACATTACCCCCAGACGGCTACTCAGCTCGTATTGTCATCAGTTCTGTATGTACACCTGGATCACACACAGACATACTCTCTGGTGAAATAGTAATCCTATATTTGATCGATATATGTATGACTGACGTTACGACTGAGTTGCTGTTGTTATCATTGATGTCGCATGGTATTTCAAAGCTGTGTTCAGATATTAATGATTAGACTGTCAATGTCATTAAATTATTTCCATTTTCCCATTGGACCTCAGATAAATTTCTTTAGGCAAGATAACTCAGCGTGTGTACAAATGTCTCAAATGCCGAAAGCACTAAATGAGGAAAAACTGTGTCTGATTCAGTTTGATTGCATGCTATAGACATACATATAGCGGAGGCGTTGCTTCTCTAGCCCTACCCCGGCCCGATTCCGACCCCGACCCCTAGGCCTGAGCCCTGAACAGCGGGCAATGTGCGGCCTGAGACCCGGAGCACATTGTGCTGGCAGGGAAATCAAAGTCCCTTTTGACCATTTACTGATAACGCACACACACACGCACACACAACGGGCGGCCCGTAACATGGCATTTGTTTAATGGATTAAAAATAATACGCACACAGAATTGGGAAAAGTAATGGGTAGGAGAATTAAGGAAAAGCAGGGAAAATTGATAAAAATCATAGAATGTTTTTGTCTGCGTCAAACGGAAAATGTGCGGCGTGTCATAAATTAATTTTCGTAAATTCTAAAGCTTGTCTATTCGAATATTGCACTACAGATTCTTATTATTAATTATGCCATATCTCTTTGATGGCGCACACAAAAGGATTTCTTCCTCGCCTAATACCCAGTTTGAGGGGAAAAAGTAATTGAGGACAGCGGAGGGGGAAGGAAGGCGCGTTATCAAAAACGAAGCACTTTCATTCACGTATTTTAGGGTTGAAAGCCTTTTCATTGCGGCTGCAGAAGGTGAAGTAAGCCCAAAGCCATTAAAAAGAGTAATTTTTAAAAAATATACAGAAATCATGATTAGATATACTTTACGTGCCTACTAATTAAAAATCTTGTTCATAGTTCTACACTGAGAAAAAGAAATATTTCTGAAATTGATAATATAAATAACTTAATAACTGAACTGATTGCTTCAATTCACTATTGACGAATCTCGTGTGGAAGTTCCAGTTTTAAAAACAAAATAGTTACTTGATTGATTTCTTAGTGTAGTCCGATCATTCATTCACAATATTTAGTCTCACAATTGGCAATCATAATATGCGGTTTTATATTACAATCGGCGACATTTTATAGCATATGGTAAGACTGGCAGTGAATGAATCATTGATCACATAGTCATTGGGCCATATTTACCAACGATATTGCAATATCAAGCGGGTTTGTTTCGACAATCACTGTATTGATCAGGTTAAATTTGAAACACGAGTAAAATTAAATCAAGTGAGAGGCAACTAATATATAAACAAGACTGTGGAAATAAAATAGCAGACTAATCTCTGACAACACTCCGAGTAGCTCAAGACTACAGCGGATATGCTTGCTATATTCAATAGACCTTACGCTGATCCAGTGCAGCTGCCTCTGGCTACCGGACCAATGCCCATTTGTTTCATAGTTTCATCCTATACGGTATTTGTGCTACAACTGGGACCAAAGTACATGGAAAATCGAAAGCCTTTTGATCTTCGCGGAATCCTAAAGGTGTATAATCTGATGCAAATTATATATAACAGTTTGCTCCTAATAGTGGTAAGTAAAAAAAAAATTATATAAAAGATTGTATTCAGATTTGTTCACTTTCTTTACAGAGTATTTGCTTCATTTTAATTGAGAGACCGTATAACTTCCGCTGCCTGATAGTAATGCCTCTGGACAACAAATCCAAGTACATCGATCGATTTTTGGTTTACCTCTTCTACATCAATAAGATCATCGATTTAATGGACACGGTCTTCTTCGTGCTCCGCAAGAACTACAAACAGATCACAGTATTACATCTCACTCACCACGTCTACATGGCGACGGCTGGTTATTTATTGATCAGATTTTACGGCTATGGAGGTCATCTTATAGTCACTGGACTCTTAAATCTATTTGTGCACATCGTCATGTACGGATACTACTACCTATCATCTCAGTGCCAACATATTAGAGAGCGACCCTGGTGGAAGCAATATGTTACCATAGTTCAATTGGTGCAGTTTGTGCTCGTATTTAGCCACAGCCTTGTGACGCTCTTGCAAGAGAATTGTGCAGTTCCTCGGGAAAAGATCTACTTGGTACTCTTAATGGCTGCTTTGATGTTTGTCATGTTTGTCAACTTCTACATAAAAACATATATACGACCGAGAAAGAAAACTATTCACAATAAATTAGAGTAAACCTCGTTATTTCAATCCGAATACATAGAGCAAAGTAGGCACTTGCTTAGACATTAGTTTGAATTGCATTTAAATCTACACAGACACAAAAGTGATATAACATCCATACACAGTACTTACACAAACTCCAGTCATTTAGTCCACTTTGAAATTCTAATGTGTGTAATCTGAAATTGTTGCAATGGAGTTGCAAAAAGTGACAGTTCGAAATGTGTTGGATTTATTTGACAGACCACACGTAGATCCAACCCAGTTGTTCCTGTGTGTCAGTCCTTGGCCCATGGTTGCTATAGTGTCTATCTATTTGATTTTTGTGATGAAGCTGGGTCGCAATTTTATGGCAAATCGAAAACCCTATGAGCTGCACAGCGCACTTAAAGTCTACAATCTCATCCAGATTCTTTACAATAGTATACTCTTGTTAATCGTAAGTAAAACACTAATGATGTATGAAACCAAATCTGTATTATATCATTCCAGGTTGCACATTATCTCTTTTCAAACCGCCCTTATAATATGAGTTGTTTAACTGTAATGCGTTTGGACCATCCATTAAAGAAGACGGACCGTCTTCTATGCTATGCATATTATATCAACAAATATTTAGATTTGGTGGATACCGTCTTTATTGTCCTAAAAAAGAACTATAGACAGATATCCGTACTGCATCTTCTGCATCATCTAAACATGCCAATATCGGGATACTTTGTATTTCGGTTCTATGGCTTTGGTGGTCAACTCTTAGTGACTGGAATCCTAAATTTGTTTGTGCATATAATGATGTACACCTACTACTTTCTAGCATCCCAAAGCCAACTTATAAAGCGGAACATCTGGTGGAAGCATTATGTCACCATCCTTCAAATGGTGCAGTTCGTAGTAATCTTTGCCCACAGTGCTTGGACTATAAAGCAGCACAATTGCCAGGAGTCGCATCAGATGGCCCAGGTGCTGCTCTTCATGTCCGGAATAATGTTCTCATTGTTCCTAAACTTCTTTGTGCATGCCTATGTACTACCAAAGCCTATAGTAGAGAAGAAAATATTGGTTGAAAAGCTAAAATGATAATAAAAGATTGATTTTACCGGAATCCAGTAACGTTCAATAGTAATGTTATTTTATTATAATACCCTTATCGCTTTCATATATAAATTTTCTTAAGAGGTTTCACAAATGCTAAAATGAAAAAAAACTTCCGTTTTTCAAATTATCATGGTACCCGAATATATTAATATAATGAGCGCATAAGTAATCGAAAACAAACCAAAATGCGATATAAAGTACAATTGGTTCGGCCAGACATTAGTCGATTGTCTTACTAAGTTGATTGTACGGAAAATCACTCCAGATATCCAAAATGGTTTGGATTTTTGATAGACCACATGCAGATCCTATACTGGCTGTTAGTGGTTGGAACATACTAATCATATTATCCGCCTATCTAGCTTTTGTGCTAAAGTTTGGTCGCTGGTTTATGTCAAATCGGAAACCTTGTGACCTCCGAAGAGTGCTTTCAGTTTATAATATTATACAGATAATCTACAATGGTATTATGTTTACACTGGTAAGATATTGTAATTTTTCTTTCGAAACACTGTAATATTTTTTCGTTTCCTCTAGGGAATATATTGGTTGTCATCGGATGCAGTAGACTTTACTTTCAAGTGCCCATTGCAATTACATGTGGATCATCAGTATAAAGCCTTGGAACGGTTCATAAGTTACATTTACTTTATAAATAAGATATTAGATTTACTAGACACAATATTTATTGTGCTACGGAAGAACTACTATCAAATATCTTATCTCCACCTTATTCATCATGTAGGCATGGCTTCAATGAGTTACCTTTACATACGTTTCCATGGCTCTGGTGGCTTTGGATCATTTACTGCTTTTTGTAATACTTTTGTACATACCGTGATGTATGGATACTACTATTTTTCAACGCACTATCCACACATTAAAAGGAGTCATTGGAAAAAGTACATTACAATAATGCAGATGGTTCAGTTTATAGCTATCTTTATACAAGCTCTTTACACATTGCTAAGGGAATGCAATCAATCCTCCGAGCTGAAGTACCTAGCTATGTTCCTATCTAGTGCTATGTTTCTAATGTTTTCTAATTTCTACTATCACGCCTATGTTCGACCCAGACAAATAAAGGAAAATTTAAAGTGAGCAGATAATATATTCATTTGCGACAATACGTTGAATAAATTAACAAAAAATAATCAGTCGGAAACAATACAGTCGATCGCAACCGACTAAAGTAGACAATACAGGGTCTGTATCTTTGTGTCAGACTGAATACTTCCAACTGGTTCAAAATATAATGATTAGATAATGTTACAATTCCAAAATATAAATATTAAAAAGTTCAATTTAACTTATTGCAATAAATATAAATATATTCTAAACAAAACAAAAATTTTAATGTATTCGAAAAATTATTTAGTTGAATAGAACAAAAACAAATTCTCAACTATATATTCTCTTAACTAATTTGTATTATTTCAGTCGGAATTGTTTTAATTATTTCACTAGTAAAAAAGAGCTGTTGTAATCTTAGTGTGTCCCCGAATACCCAAATATATTTACTTACTGAGTGAATAATTAATTATATTTAAATCAAAATACAATATAAACTACAATCGATTCGGTTAAATGTTAGTCTCTTTTTGTGTAAAGTTGATTGAAGAACGGATAATCACGCGCGAGAACCAAAATGGTTTGGATTTTCGACAAGCCTCATGCAGATCCTCTACCCTTCCCTTTGATTGTTAGTCCTTGGCCCATATTCATTATAATATCAGCCTACCTGGCTTTCGTGTTGAGGATTGGCCCTCAATTTATGTTGCATCGGAAACCATACGACCTCCAAAGAGTGCTTTCAGTTTACAATATCATGCAGATTGTCTACAATGCTGGTTTTGTTGTTTGGGTAAGCTATGGCCATTTATACTTTGATGATTATTTAAGGTTTTTATATTTACTGCAGGGAACGTACTTTTTATTTTGGGATGGAGATTATTCGATCAAGTGCCCATTGCAACTGCCCATGGATCATCGAAAGAAAATTTGGGAACAGCTTATAAGTTATACCTATTTTATAAACAAGGTTGTTGATTTGCTAGACACAATATTTATTGTGCTACGAAAGAACTACTATCAGATATCCTATCTTCACCTAATTCACCATGTAGGAATGGTTACAATAGGTTACTTTTACTTTCGTTTTCATGGCTCTGGTGGACTAGGATCATTCACTGGTTATTGTAATACTATAGTGCATACTGTGATGTACGGCTACTACTACCTTGCAATTCACAATCCACAAATTAAAAACAGTCAATGGAAGAAGTATATTACTATAATGCAGATGGTCCAGTTTGTGGCTATTATGATACATACTCTTTATACATTATTGACGGACTGTAACGAACCCTTCGTGCTAAAATGTTTTGCTATTCTAGGAGCAAGCGTAATGTTTACAATGTTTTCCAATTTCTACTATCACGCCTATATTCGCCCAAGAAAAGTGAAAGAAAAACTAAAGTGATTAAAGTCAAACACAAAAGCCTTTGAGTACAACGTAAAATCGATAAAGCTAAAAAAAAGATATAAAAAATGTTATCAATTATGTTAGATTTATACTGAATTGAATGTACGCTATATTTTAAAAGAGTTGAAAGTAATAGTAAAACTTCCTTTGAAAATGGCTTAGTTGCATTACATATTAAAATTTATTATGCTTATAAATAAAATTTACTGTCCGTTAATACAGATTACATCCAAGATCTGAATGTCTCAATCGCTTCAATCAAAACGAACCTACTTTTTGATTAGTATATACAAGGTAGAATTACCCACCAAGGTTGAAAGTTCATAATGTCGGAGAAATAAAACTTCCGTGTAGCAGAATATATTATGCTAATAAGACGATACCGAATCGAAATCAAATTAGAAAACGATTTAAACAACAATCAATTCGGCAAAACATTAGTTGCCTATTGTGATTGAAGAACGAGAAACAGAATTCTGGAGATCCAAAATGGTTTGGGTATTTGATAAGCCACATTCAGATCCTTTCCCATTACCTTTGGCTGTTAGTCCTTGGCCCGTACTAATAATACTATCATTGTACCTTGCTTTCGTGGTAAAGTTTGGCCGTCAGTTTATGTCGCATCGGAAACCTTTTTCACTTCGAAGGGTGCTTTCAGTGTATAACATCATGCAGGTCGTCTACAATGCTATCCTGATTATATTGGTAAGTTTCAGATTTCTTATTTTTTAAAGTATTCAATTGTTTTACGTTTCATGTAGTACACAAACTGGCTATTCTCGGATGTTGGCTTTTCGGTAAAGTCTCCAATACAATTACCTCTGGATCATCAGCATAAAACTTGGGAACGACTTTTAACTTATGCATATTTTATCAATAAGATAACTGACTTACTAGACACAATTTTTATTGTTCTGCGCAAGAACTACTATCAAATATCTTATCTCCACCTTATTCATCATGTGGGCATGGTGTTAGGAGGTTATCTTTACTTTCGATTCTATGGATACGGTGGCTTTGCAGGAATTGGAGCGTATTGTAATTGTGTAGTTCACGTTGTGATGTACGGCTACTACTACTTTTCAACCCGCTACCCACATATTAAAAACAGTCAGTGGAAAAAGTATATAACCATACTCCAGATGGTCCAGTTTGTTATGGTTTTCGTCCATGCCCTGGTAATATTCCTGAAAACGGAAAGTCACCAACCATATCAGGTGACGTGTTATGCTATGTTCATGTCGTCTTCATTATTTTTATTATTTTCCAATTTCTACTATCAGGCCTATATTCGGCCAAAAAGAGTACCAGAAAAAGTAAAGTAAGCATTTAATACTAGTGAACACAACACGAAAAACCTTAAAAAATTAAATATGTGGTAGATATTTAATGAATAGCGAAGAAATTTGCTTATATATGTTTATATCAGGGGAAAGTCACTAAGTTATATCAAATATGAATTAAGAAAATAAATTTTAATTATGAAAGTATTTGAATGTAATATAAGCCATTTATTTTAATAGCAAAAGCCTATAATAATATTAAAAAATATATTATTCATTTGATTGTAAATATTTTTATTTATATGATTTAACAAATTGAATTGACTTGTTTCAAATTGTATATTGCTTCTTTATTTTAATAGGAATACTATGTGTGATATTTAGTCAAATTAATACTCAATTTATTTTACTGTACTTTTACTCTTTCGTACGCATATGCAAACATTTAAAAGAATATTGAAGTCAGACATATGTATGTATGTCTATCCCCCTAAGCTAAAAAGCGTTCCCAAGAAGAAATAATAATATAAAAAATGTAATAACTCGCACGAGTACGAGTAGTTAGATGGAAATGTAAAGTAAAAGAAAAAACCAAAAAGTTTGCAATTCTTAAAACAAACAACAAACGACGGCCACTCAAAGATGAAATATAAAACTCAGCACCAGGGCCATAAAAAACCACATTGTGCCAAAGCACACTTAAAAACCAAACATTCAGGCAGCTCCCCAATATCATCATATGGTTGGGTTGTGGGTAAGAAAAAGTCTTTGGTGTCGACGAAGTTATATCAAAATTGCAACATAAAAATTAAATCATTAAGCACAGAAAATATGAGGGCTTGAGTCATTGAAGAGATACACTATTTAGTTCAGATATTAGCTAACTTTTTTATTTTTTAAAAATAATTTGTTTTTGATTTAATTAAATTAAATTAATCTAATGTAAGTTAATCTGTCTACTCATTTACTTAACATTACATAAATAAATAAAACAAATTAGATGGGAGAATTAACAGGCGAATCAGAACCAAAACCAAATATTGGAAATGTTCTGGAGTTAAGTCGGTCAAAATGGTTTGCTTTTCAAACCTATTAACTTTGGAAATAAGCGTGGCAAGAACCTTATTCACAAATTGACTTCAATAAGGATTAACATTAAAAATACATGATTAATTATTCTCCCCAATATGAAATAAGCTTTGACTTGCATAATGTCTGTCGTGAACATATGCGATTAGACAAGAGTATCTATTATTCTACAGATAGAAGCGTGGCTCTTTTAATGACTTTGACTTTGGAGTTTGATGGCTAGTACGCACGTGTGTGTGTGTGTTTTATTTAAGAGTGCAGCAGTTCATAAAGCACCCCGCAGTAAGTTGTTTCAGTTGGCCCACACGTTCGCACTTCGAGAGACAGCTACTGCTGGATTTGGGTGGGCTGAATAGCAAAGGGGGAGTGTGTGTGTGTGTGCTGTGTTGACGCTTACTTGTAATGATATTCAATAATAATAATAATAATAATAACATGCGCACATATCAAATATCGCATAAAAAGCACTTGCTCAACATTTCAGGCATGCTTCGACTGCGCCTTTAGAATTTAATGTGTTTATAATGCCGCCTGCTGGCTCTTGAGCTGGATTCCACACCCAAGCCCAATCGCAATCGCAGATCTATATCCCATCTTCAACCCAATTCGAATTCGCATTCGACTCGGCGCACACTCGTTTCCCATTCACGTAATTGTACGCACAACCCTCTGCGCAATTTTTGGGTCTTTAACGGCAAATAATGTCAATTCAAATGCAGAGCATCGCCTGCTCCCGAAGGATACAGACTGCTCATTCCACCTTTCATATTCTTTTAGCCCAAATTGAACTTAATTGGTGCGTAAAGTGTGTGTGCTGAGAGGATTTGTCGTTGTCAAGCAACCACTATTGGAAAAAAGTAATGTAGCCCGTACTTACATTTCCATATTATTATCAGTCAGCAGGTAGGGCCAATTCAAACCGATGGGCCTTATTATAATTGGCCAACTAAAAAGTAGGGCATTGTCATCAAACAAATTCAAACATGGAGTGTTCAATTATAACAATATCTTCTTACTATTATTGACGTAATTGCAATTACTGACAGCTCAAAATTAAATTCAATAAGAAGAGTCTCGTTTGAAATTAATTTATTCCTTAAGTACTGCAATGGCAACCCTCGCTGTCGCATAATGCTCGGGCAAACATTCAAACTGATTAGCATAAATTCGTCTATGTCATTACTAGCAATGTTGTCGTTGTTGTCGCTGTCATTGTTGTTGTTGTTGTTGTTGCCGCCGTCTTTTGTCAACGTGTCTGGCATGCCAAGTAAAAACTTCAACAGTCAAATGCAGACAGGCCAAGTCTAGGATGTTGAAGTTGGTGTTGGTGTGTGTGTTGGTGTTGGTGTTGTGTGACTGCTTCAGCTTGGATTCAGTTTCAGTCTCAGTCTCAGGCTGGGGCCAACGCATTTGGCTAGCTGCATGGTTACTTAGCTTGCTTGGCTTGACTTGGCTGGCACATGGAAACATGTGTCACTGAGGGCTGTCTACTTATTGCACGACTAATGTCAGTTGCACTGGCTCCTTGGCAGCCCTACTTCCGGATGTATGCCCGCCTGACAGTCAACAAAAGGTAGCCAAGTTCTAGGCACAAAAAGCTTTTCAAACTCCACGCTGCATGTGTGGGAATTCCTTTACGGTTTGCACTATATTTTAAGGCGTAGGCGTAGGCTGGGCAGCGTCTGCGAGTTACCGTACAATTGAATGGCAATCAGGCAGTGAACTTTGCATTTCCATTCAAGCGAAAATTATATTGAAGCGAAGTAAAGCAATCTCTTGGCGAAGTGGTTTTCATACTCTGAGAAAATCGGTACACGATTGAGCCGAGCTGAGTTAGGGACAAATCGATATCTTAAATGAAGTAACGATATTTTCAAACCAATATTAAATATACCTTTATTTATTTCAGATTGTGCCCGGACAATTCCAGACACAAATTTTCTGTTTGTCGTCCTTTACAATACATCCCTATCATACTAAGGTCGGTCCCTACCTCATCCCTCATGCTTTCGCATTACAATAGCCTCAGCAGTTGCTGATAAAAGTTTCCAGCGCAGAGACTTTAACATTATCTCACGCATTTCATCTATTTTTCATAGTCAACGACTTTTATTGATATCTTTTAAGGACTGTCGGCAATCTAATTAACACAGTTTGTCTTCGGTCCCAGAGTAACATTAGGAATGAAGGGTAGATTTCAGTACTACACGCTATTAAAACTCTAATTATATTTTATTACACACGAACTTTTGTAAACTCTAATAAAATAAGTAAATTGTCAAACACAGTATTAAAGAGATTTCTTAGACCCCATGACTTGGTTTGCTAATATCTATATATCCTGTAATGTGTTAACGAATTGCTCTAAAGACTAGAGAGGAATCGTCTACCTTAAAGCCATATAAAGGCATAAGGAGCATATCACTAGTATGTGCTAAAATTGCGTTATTGCTCTCAACTTGAACTTAGCCGTGATTTAGGGATAAATGTATCTTTATGTTTGTTCTTGGTTCGAGTCGGCCTTCATTGCTGCAAATCATGTTGACTGACAAGCGAGCGCGAGAATTGAATCTATATGAGGCTGAGAAAAGTGTTAAACTTAGCACACAAACAGTAAAAGATATTGTGGCAAATGTAAGTATTATGGAAATGTATGTCTAAGAGAAGTTTGTGGCAACAACACGAAAAGGGAATAGAATAAGAGAGTGGAGGAAGGAAGGAAGGGTTGACTGGTTGTCTGCCTGGTTGTCTGTTCTACTAAATCAACATCGTTAAGATTTCTGTTTATAAAGAAAACACTCGAACATCAGTGCGAAGTGTACGTAATTTTGTTCTTTCATTTATTTGTATTTTTTTAGGTATGTCTTATTCCTCTTTTCGTTTTCACTCGTGAAGCTATTCCATTGAATGTTGTTGTTTTAGGCCGATTCAGTTCAAGACATTTTTGTCAACACAAATTAGTTGCGAACTGAACTAAAGCTTCTTACATATTTACTCAGCTATTTGGACCGAAATATGAAAAACTGCATTCACAAGTTGGAGTTGGCAAGTGCAGGCCATCCATTATACATAGCATTCGTATATGTAGGTGCCAAGGGAAAATTTTAAAGAAAGAAAATAAACAACAAAGTCACGATATTGTTTATACAATAAATAAAGAGCTGTCTGCGCACTGAACGAACAGCAAAAGTATCTTACAGATACAAACAAGATTTCAGCACGCATGCCTTGAGTCAGGGTCTTCGATTTGCTCTTGCTTGTTGGCCTACGATTGTCACTGTGCAGGATGTGTATGCAATTGACACACACACACACACAGAGAGAGACGGCCAAAATGGTTAGATACTCACAGTACTCAAGTGCACAGCTCAAATTACAAGCGGGCAAATGTTTAAATACTTGAGTGCTCAGCACAAGCATTCGAGCATATTAACTTTTGCTTTACTTTACTTTGTCAACACAACAATTCACTTAGACACTGTCTCCGACTGTTGCAGTTGTCAGTTGACATTTAGTTTGCGGCATAAAGTAACAGATAAAACTTATTGGTCACAAGACATCATCCCGCACAAAGGCGCCTCATGGTAGCAAATACATCCTGGCCTCAACATTTCACTCGCTCTGTCACTAAATATATAAAGTCAGGAAACTGAATGTAATAAGCGTTATCCGGAAGAACACAGCCTAGAAGTCAGACGCAATGGACAATTAAATTTCCTACATCTAAGTTTTTATTTTAAATCGGAAATATCGAAATATTATAGTAATAAAATTTAGGATGATTGGCAACGCGCATTTTCTTCTCATACTTCTCTCAAAGCGAAAATAAGTCCAATTTACTGTTGCATACTTTTAGGCATATATTAAACTCTCAATAGAGTCCAATATTGACTTTTGAATATGACGCCAATTCAAATGTAAAAAATAAACGAATAAAATACTAAAAGTATCAATATATTTTACTTATTTAAACTCCACAAAAACAACTATAACTTACAAGAATATTAACAATTATGCAGCTACAACAAGTATGTTGCTGAAATTTCTTACAGTTGGCCAAGTGTTGCATACTTTTGGGAAAAAGTTGATTCCAAGAAATAAAGGCGATAAATTTGGCGACAATTCCTCAAAAGTAAGTGATAATTTTGGGAAAGTGCTTAAGCAATATCTTTCCAATAGTTTTCTTTCTATTGTCATATCGAAAACTATAATAAAGAGAGAACACTTATGAATACTATTTTGCGGTTAGACAAACACAGCGTAACTAATAGCCAGTAAATTTAATTTGATGTAGTGCTATTTGAAAGGCATCTATTTCTACGCTTTTGTCAAATAGTTCTCATAGCACAGCAATAATGGTAAGTAATGTGTAACATTTGAAAAGCAAAACAATTAATATATTATTAAAATAATTTTTAGAGTACCAAAGTAGTTATAATACTATGCCTACTGCTTCAGCAGGTTAAAAACCAGGAGGACGCAAAGCCGAAAGATAAAAGCAATGACAGTCAAGAAAGTTTTCCATTTTTCAATCATTGCGAAACATTGATTGTCGATGATGATTTAATTGCAAATATTGTAAGGAACATGACAAGTTCTGTGATGGCACATCTACAAAAAGTTTGTTCTCTGGACGAAAAACTGTCTTGGATACCCAACATTTTCGGTGGAAGCTTGTTTTGTGATGGCAGTTTGCCAATTTCAACAGATATCCTACTACATTACGTTTTGGGCTCATCGCAGCATTGTCCAAGTATAAAAAGATTTCATAGTGTTAACATTCTTACGACGGATGAAGAGACGAAATAAAAATGTATGTTAATGTTTCATATTGTAAAATATGTAAAATAAAGCAATACAAGTTGAAGGAATTGCATTCAATTTTAACTACTCTGCCGAAAAGGTCTCCAGGCTGTGCTTTACACTCTTGAGAAGATCCAAATCTCTGACGATGCGTTCTCCCGTCGCATCAGCTCCAGGCAGTACAGCCTCTAACAATAATGGTACTATCTGTTCACCCACCGATTGAAAGAGTTGGGCTACCTTTATTATTGTCGCTGGATCGGGTAAGCCTGGAATGCCAGCACGTGCTCCTAAGGAGTTATTGCCTGTTATATCCCGTCGCCTACGTCTTGTCTCGTCGGAATCCTCAACGGTTTCCTCAGACGAGGAATCATCATCATCGCCATTACCCTTTGCTTGGATTACCTCATCTCCATTCTCGTCAAGAGTTCTCGGCTCCTATTTTGAAACCTTATATTTTATATGATTTCATTACACTTTTGATATGTAGACTAACCTTTGGCCTGGCTTCACAATCTCTACTGAGGTGCAGCAACAGTATGAGCACAAGGAACAGCAGCTGACGTCCTAGATGGAATGCCATTGTACTTTTGACATGATGAGCTGGAATCTGGAACTTATTTATAGTGCCAAGCTACAGGAATGCTACTAATGATTCTAACTCTAATGAGCCTTGCATGTCACATAAATACATCTAAATTGTTCAATTTAGTTAACTTCAATTGCGAGTAGAGAGTTTTACAGCAATGAAAGTTTACTGTCACGTTAATTGCAAATATTTTTGACCATGCTAAAAGCGATCTCGTACTTGAAAACGCCAACAACTTGCAAGACTTATCAATCTCGTCGATGCTTATTTTTGGTCATGGAATGCGCTGACGACTGCAGTTTGGCTTTTTGCTCAAGCGAATGCCCAGCCCCAAACGAAATCACCTTCTCGTGTTCTCAGGTAAGATGCGGTTTACTCAAGTCCATTCGGACCAGGTAGTTGCATGCCGACAACTGCCGCAGGCACATAAATTGTAATTTAAGCATGCGTTGTGTGGATGTGTGTGTATGTATTATTATTAAATCAAATGCGACTGCTTCCACAGCAGCCGCGATAACAACAGCAACAAAAACGTGCTCCAGCAGACGCTTGTGGTCGAAAGAGTTGCTCTGAACACATTTTGTTTTAGTTTCAGTGCTGTGTCAGATCCGTATTCGTGCAGTCAATTAAGCTGTGCGATTTTGCAACAAAAGAAAACTTGTGTATTAGACCATTTCAAATAAAGAAATTGTTTGACTCTTGTTCTGTTTAATTAAAATAATTAATATGTTTGAATAATTAAAAGTTTATGCAAATTTTAAGCACAACTTATTTAATTAATTTATTACACTTATTTTCAGTAATTTGAATATCTGTCATTAATCTGCCTCGCAATGAAGTTGTTTTCGCGTATTAAACAAATTGGTGTGACTGCTAACAAGGTGGGTTATTGCACTTTCACCCTTCCCTTATTAATTTTTTAAAAAAGATTTTTGCGCTCCCCTTTAGAGTTGCCACAATGTTAATAAGAATCCCCACATAGTAAAAAATTCAAATCCAATTTTTAATTTCAGAACTCAGCTAAGCTTCCCGTTACTGTTGCAGGTAAGATTTCAGTATGATTAATGTAATTAATTATTTTTCATTTGCTGAAGAAACCCGAATATCGATGCTGTATCGTTTAAATATTCTTAGCATATTAACTGCTATTTTTCCTTGACATTCCGGAAGGAAAAGTGAATATAAAAAAGTAGGGAAAGCTACAGTCGGACGCAAAGCTACAGTCGGACGCAACCGACAGTAAGAGACCCTGTACTTTGGTTTGCCCTGGGCGTCGATAACAGCAGTAGCATATATGAACATACTCACATACACATACACATGCACTTATACATACACACATACGCACATACACACATACACTTATACATACAAATATACGCGCAAATACAAACAATATCCAATACTCATACAGACATTCATACTCACAATCAAAAATCACGCATTCGCCCTAGTGGCCGCGTACACTGTGGCTTCCCCCTGCCTAGTATAGAAAATTATTTGTCCAATATCTCCTGTGTTTATTATCCGATTGGGCTGCAAATCGCACCAAACATGCAAAGCATCTAAAGCTTTAATCCTGCGAAAAATGAATCCAGTGACTCTAAAACTGTATATACTAAGAACATTTTTGTAAATTTGAGGGGGAGGGGGATGACTTTTCAAACATTTGAAACAAACTTGACCTGCCTATGTAATACACAAAGCTAACAAAAAAAAAATTAAGTCTCTAGCTCTTATAGTTTCCGAGATCTAGGTGTTCATACAGACAGACGGACAGACAGACGGACAGACAGACGGACAGACGGACAGACAGACAGGGCTATATCGACTCAGCTCGTCGTCCTGATCAAGAATATATATACTTTATGGGGTCTGCCACGCCTCCTTCTGCCTGTTACACACAAATGTCATTTGCACAAACCTAATAGACCCTTTGTACTTTTTTAAAGTACAGGGTCTAAAAACTAAAAGGCAACATTCAGTATTTTACCAGGGCTACAAATAATAATATAAATAATATTTAAACAATAAGCATCAATATAGATAAAACAATCATTTTTATAACGAAAAATTCTCTAAAAAAAAAGCTTCTTTCAACATTGGAAAAACTCTGTTATTAACATAACAAAGAAAAAGAAAATATGTTCCTCGCCATACGCTTCCAACAAGACCGTGCGTTCCGGTGCCCACGTAAACTGAACAAATGATTAACAAACGCAAATTTACGCATAAGCATATTTGCCGTTCATGAAATACAATTTTTTTGAGCATCAGTCTAGCCAACTGCACATCCTAAGTTATCCAAGTTCACAACCTTAATGCATTCTGTGTTAGCCGCCTGAACAGCCGCCACAAAGACCCCTAAATATCATGTTCAATAGCCTTCAGATGGTAAATGACTTTATCTTATTTAACAGAACAAATTATATTAATATATTGCTTTAAATTGACAAGTTACCTTAGCGACGTAAAGGGCAAATATATGAGAAAAAGTGTCATTGCGCCAAAACATAAGAAAAGTGCCAATTTAGGCGAAAAAACGCCTAGTGTGGCAGCCGTGGTTTTGCCAGTACTAGAACTCGTTCAATTTGTTCTAATATAATTTTACCTACAGCGAAAGTGCAAGACGAAAAAGGCGTGGAATCTGCTGAGTTTTATAAAGCAATATCGGAAGATACATTGTCAGATAATAAAAATAATCGAGAAGGTATGTATAAAAGCAAAAATTGTTATATTCTATCAATTCTATCAGACAAATGTAAATCAATCTACTAAATCATAATTTGATACATTAAATAACTTGCATGCGAATTGTGTGTGTATATAAGTGGGTGGATTGTAAAAAGTCTTATCAGCAATGCGCATAGATAAAAAGAAAATTTCTATTGATTTCTTACATTTAAAGTGTAGTAGCATAACGAAAGTGATGACCCTAGCGTGGCGTCATATGACGTCAGCAATTCATGAAGCGAAAATTATGCAAAATTCCTCAATGTTTCTAAATCAAAAGCTCTTTAAAGTATAAAAAGAAATAATTTAGAGACAATTTTCAATTGCATTCTCTAAGATGACAAACAATCTAACCTCGATTTCTGACTTCAGCCCAAGTGAAAGGCACGTAATAGTCACATGAGAAAAATCTCACACACACACATGCATGCATACATAGGCAGCGCTCAAGTTGAGCTTAATTGATGCTGATTAAATTAAATTTTATTTATTCAATTTAATCTGTAGATTTAGCTTTCGACATGGTAAAGGAAGAAGCTAATACACCCGATGGCGCTGATGAAGAGATGCTGGGCACGGGAGGAGTCGAGGATAAACTAGCCGAACGTCGTGATGAGGTCAAATTTATCAAGGGCGATCATCAGAATGGCGATGCTAAGATTGATATAGGCAACCTCAACGGTGGAAAGCCGGTAAGTAAAGCCGAATCGTGGAGATATGGCAATTTATTATTAGATACTATTCTAACTTTTATATATCTAGACCTTTACTGGCATGAGCAAGGAAGAGCTAATGAAATATGCCAATGATCCGTTTTGGGTGCGTTTGCGTTGGATATTCTTCGTGGCATTCTGGGCTATTTGGGTAGCCATGCTAGTGGGTGCGATTCTCATCATTATTGGTGCTCCAAAATGTGCTGCACCACAGCCGCTGCCTTGGTACAAGCGTGGACTTCACGCCAAATTCGGAACTGTAGAATCGGCCAAACAGGAGGATGTCAAGTCTTGTCAGAAAATTGTGGCTTCTGGTGCCATCTACGAGCTGCCAGCGAGCCAGACTTATCAGGTGAAGAATCCGGAAGTAAAGTCACAGATCATACGACTTGTAGAGCTCTACAAGTCAAGCGATGTGAAAGTTATTCTCGACGTGACGCCAAATTACGTAAACAAGGATTCCCAACTCTTTAAGGATGCTTTCGCCAACGAGGAAAAATGTGCTGCCTTTATCTGTGTGAGCGATAGCAACAAATTGCCTCAGAATTGGAAAAAGGTTGGCGGCAATATCTCTGCTTGGGAGCAAGTGGATGGAAAGTACATGCTCTCACAGTTCCAAACGGGCCATTACGATTTGAAGATGAATTCGACATTGGTGCGAAATGAGTTCGGTGGTGTGCTGAGATATCTTATTGAATTGGGTGTCCAAGGATTCCGTCTGAAAAACACAAAATTCTTTTTGATACACGAAAATCTTGAAGATGAGGGGCCATCACATTCAACCAAAGATTTTACTGGTGACGATTATGGCTTCTATACGCATACTCAAACTACTTTCCAAAATGGATTAGGCGATGTTCTCTATGACTATTTAGGATTTGTAAAGAATGCTTCAGCCGATGCTTTTCTGTCTGTGGCCGAAGACATTATACGATCGGATGCCTATGTTCTCAGCAACTCTGGCGGTGCCCTTGGCATTGATCTGCCTATGTATGGCGACTTTGTCAGGACCCTCAGCTCCTTCAAGACAGATAAGAATCTCAAGCAGCAGCTGGAGCAAATCTTCCTAACCACTGGCAATGCTAGTTGGTTGCAGTGGAACTTTGATGATGTTTACGTAGACACCAAAGCTCATCCCTCAGCATTGGCATTATTCATGTCCCTGCTGCCAGGTGTACCCGTTGTCCCAGTTAAAGTGGATTCAATTGAATACACTCAAGTCCAGGATGCAACCTACACTCAAATACAGCAGCTGCGCTT